>OX104120.1:35727705-35815866 GCA_944474755.1 Limnoperna fortunei | reverse complement strand
TGGTGAATCCTTGTTTTAGCAATTTTTAACTGATAAGGACAGTAAGGGTATAATTTTTTTCTTCTGTTCAACAATTTTGGCACAACAGTCAAAATATCACCTTTTTATGACAGTACTGGTGTAATAGTTACCAAATAAGCAGAAACACATCTGATAAAAGCAACTTTTTATCAAGTGAGAGCTCATTTGAATATAGGGGGGGTTGAAAACAGTCGATTCTGTTGCTATGACGGTATGATATAAAAATTAACATTTTTCCTCACAAAAGAAAAAAACTAACTAAAAAAGCTTTTCTTAGCTGTAATGAGTGTATAAATGAACTTATTAAGTAGAAATACACCACAATGGAATTCAGGTTGAGAAGCAGAGGTCTCTTTTCTGTAGCTTAAACTTTAATAAAACTATGCACAAAGTAGAGTTTTGACTAGTTTTAAGAAAACTGACATTTAATTGTTATACAAAAAGACTCATTGGCATCTTTTCAGTCCTTTTTGCATGCCAAGTCACTGACAAAGTAGAAAACATAGCAACTGACTAGACTGATTGGTTCAAAGTACCCAAAAGCATACTAGATTCACAGACTTTACATTAAAACGACACATTGCAAATGATGCCTACCCATGCCAAATAATTACCTAGAGGCCAGAGGAATGAATAAACACTACATATTGATTAAAATACTGCTGTATAACCTTCTTTTAAGAAACAAAATGAATACATTTAATCTTTAGTTACAATTTTCAAGGTATGATACATGTTTCTGTCTAGCAATAAGTGCTGGTACATGAAATAGGATCATGGTTTACCTTTATTTAATCAATTTTTGGTCTGAAAGGTATTATATAATACCAATAATACATTTTTATTTCATGTCACCTTAGGTTCTACCTTACTCTACTCTATAGAATTGTAAACAGTGTGCTTTTTGCAAAAATAATCACTTTTTATGATACCATAGGCCAAAAAGTCAAATTTTACTTCAGATAATGAAACAGACTATAACTATAAAACCTGAAGATATATTTTGCAGAAAAGATGTTTTCCTATAATGAGTTCTGGTACCCTTTCATAAAAAGTGCCTGACAAGTGGGATTTGTGTATTTGACCAATTTGTAAATTTTGCTCTTACAAGCAAAGCCAACAGTTCCGGATTTCCACCAAAATTTTTTTTTATGTTATTTAATGATTCTGTAAATAAAATAAGCATGCAGTTTGAATATATTGCTACTCAAATAAAAATTATGACAGTTTCCAAAGATGTGGTGAATCCTTGTTTTAGCAATTTTTAACTGATAAGGACAGTAAGGGTATAATTTTTTTCTTCTGTTCAACAATTTTGGCACAACAGTCAAAATATCACCTTTTTATGACAGTACTGGTGTAATAGTTACCAAATAAGCAGAAACACATCTGATAAAAGCAACTTTTTATCAAGTGAGAGCTCATTTGAATATAGGGGGGGTTGAAAACAGTCGATTCTGTTGCTATGACGGTATGATATAAAAATTAACATTTTTCCTCACAAAAGAAAAAAACTAACTAAAAAAGCTTTTCTTAGCTGTAATGAGTGTATAAATGAACTTATTAAGTAGAAATACACCACAATGGAATTCAGGTTGAGAAGCAGAGGTCTCTTTTCTGTAGTTTAAACTTTAATAAAACTATGCACAAAGTAGAGTTTTGACTAGTTTTAAGAAAACTGACATTTAATTGTTATACAAAAAGACTCATTGGCATCTTTTCAGTCCTTTTTGCATGCCAAGTCACTGACAAAGTAGAAAACATAGCAACTGACTAGACTGATTGGTTCAAAGTACCCAAAAGCATACTAGATTCACAGACTTTACATTAAAACGACACATTGCAAATGATGCCTACCCATGCCAAATAATTACCTAGAGGCCAGAGGAATGAATAAACACTACATATTGATTAAAATACTGCTGTATAACCTTCTTTTAAGAAACAAAATGAATACATTTAATCTTTAGTTACAATTTTCAAGGTATGATACATGTTTCTGTCTAGCAATAAGTGCTGGTACATGAAATAGGATCATGGTTTACCTTTATTTAATCAATTTTTGGTCTGAAAGGTATTATATAATACCAATAATACATTTTTATTTCATGTCACCTTAGGTTCTACCTTACTCTACTCTATAGAATTGTAAACAGTGTGCTTTTTGCAAAAATAATCACTTTTTATGATACCATAGGCCAAAAAGTCAAATTTTACTTCAGATAATGAAACAGACTATAACTATAAAACCTGAAGATATATTTTGCAGAAAAGATGTTTTCCTATAATGAGTTCTGGTACCCTTTCATAAAAAGTGCCTGACAAGTGGGATTTGTGTATTTGACCAATTTGTAAATTTTGCTCTTACAAGCAAAGCCAACAGTTCCGGATTTCCACCAAAATTTTTTTTTTATGTTATTTAATGATTCTGTAAATAAAATAAGCATGCAGTTTGAATATATTGCTACTCAAATAAAAATTATGACAGTTTCCAAAGATGTGGTGAATCCTTGTTTTAGCAATTTTTAACTGATAAGGACAGTAAGGGTATAATTTTTTTCTTCTGTTCAACAATTTTGGCACAACAGTCAAAATATCACCTTTTTATGACAGTACTGGTGTAATAGTTACCAAATAAGCAGAAACACATCTGATAAAAGCAACTTTTTATCAAGTGAGAGCTCATTTGAATATAGGGGGGGTTGAAAACAGTCGATTCTGTTGCTATGACGGTATGATATAAAAATTAACATTTTTCCTCACAAAAGAAAAAAACTAACTAAAAAAGCTTTTCTTAGCTGTAATGAGTGTATAAATGAACTTATTAAGTAGAAATACACCACAATGGAATTCAGGTTGAGAAGCAGAGGTCTCTTTTCTGTAGCTTAAACTTTAATAAAACTATGCACAAAGTAGAGTTTTGACTAGTTTTAAGAAAACTGACATTTAATTGTTATACAAAAAGACTCATTGGCATCTTTTCAGTCCTTTTTGCATGCCAAGTCACTGACAAAGTAGAAAACATAGCAACTGACTAGACTGATTGGTTCAAAGTACCCAAAAGCATACTAGATTCACAGACTTTACATTAAAACGACACATTGCAAATGATGCCTACCCATGCCAAATAATTACCTAGAGGCCAGAGGAATGAATAAACACTACATATTGATTAAAATACTGCTGTATAACCTTCTTTTAAGAAACAAAATGAATACATTTAATCTTTAGTTACAATTTTCAAGGTATGATACATGTTTCTGTCTAGCAATAAGTGCTGGTACATGAAATAGGATCATGGTTTACCTTTATTTAATCAATTTTTGGTCTGAAAGGTATTATATAATACCAATAATACATTTTTATTTCATGTCACCTTAGGTTCTACCTTACTCTACTCTATAGAATTGTAAACAGTGTGCTTTTTGCAAAAATAATCACTTTTTATGATACCATAGGCCAAAAAGTCAAATTTTACTTCAGATAATGAAACAGACTATAACTATAAAACCTGAAGATATATTTTGCAGAAAAGATGTTTTCCTATAATGAGTTCTGGTACCCTTTCATAAAAAGTGCCTGACAAGTGGGATTTGTGTATTTGACCAATTTGTAAATTTTGCTCTTACAAAGCAAAGCCAACAGTTCCGGATTTCCACCAAAATTTTTTTTTATGTTATTTAATGATTCTGTAAATAAAATAAGCATGCAGTTTGAATATATTGCTACTCAAATAAAAATTATGACAGTTTCCAAAGATGTGGTGAATCCTTGTTTTAGCAATTTTTAACTGATAAGGACAGTAAGGGTATAATTTTTTTCTTCTGTTCAACAATTTTGGCACAACAGTCAAAATATCACCTTTTTATGACAGTACTGGTGTAATAGTTACCAAATAAGCAGAAACACATCTGATAAAAGCAACTTTTTATCAAGTGAGAGCTCATTTGAATATAGGGGGGGTTGAAAACAGTCGATTCTGTTGCTATGACGGTATGATATAAAAATTAACATTTTTCCTCACAAAAGAAAAAAACTAACTAAAAAAGCTTTTCTTAGCTGTAATGAGTGTATAAATGAACTTATTAAGTAGAAATACACCACAATGGAATTCAGGTTGAGAAGCAGAGGTCTCTTTTCTGTAGCTTAAACTTTAATAAAACTATGCACAAAGTAGAGTTTTGACTAGTTTTAAGAAAACTGACATTTAATTGTTATACAAAAAGACTCATTGGCATCTTTTCAGTCCTTTTTGCATGCCAAGTCACTGACAAAGTAGAAAACATAGCAACTGACTAGACTGATTGGTTCAAAGTACCCAAAAGCATACTAGATTCACAGACTTTACATTAAAACGACACATTGCAAATGATGCCTACCCATGCCAAATAATTACCTAGAGGCCAGAGGAATGAATAAACACTACATATTGATTAAAATACTGCTGTATAACCTTCTTTTAAGAAACAAAATGAATACATTTAATCTTTAGTTACAATTTTCAAGGTATGATACATGTTTCTGTCTAGCAATAAGTGCTGGTACATGAAATAGGATCATGGTTTACCTTTATTTAATCAATTTTTGGTCTGAAAGGTATTATATAATACCAATAATACATTTTTATTTCATGTCACCTTAGGTTCTACCTTACTCTACTCTATAGAATTGTAAACAGTGTGCTTTTTGCAAAAATAATCACTTTTTATGATACCATAGGCCAAAAAGTCAAATTTTACTTCAGATAATGAAACAGACTATAACTATAAAACCTGAAGATATATTTTGCAGAAAAGATGTTTTCCTATAATGAGTTCTGGTACCCTTTCATAAAAAGTGCCTGACAAGTGGGATTTGTGTATTTGACCAATTTGTAAATTTTGCTCTTACAGAGGTCATTATCCTTTTGGATAGCCTGAGCAAAAGTAACCGGACGGGCGAGACATCAACATTTTTTATTTAAAAAATCTTTCTTTCACTTAAAATTTCATATATGGGGCATTACACCTATAATGCTAAATTACATAAAAATGGAGAGAAAAGTATACCTGTCCACGGATTTTTTTTTGGAAAATTACCTTAAAGTTTAAGAATGGTTTTTCTACTTTCATTTCAGTGTTGTGGTCACATTGTACCACATTACACACTTTAGGAAGTGCTTCCACTGTAAAGACATTGACTGGAAAAAAATATATTCTTGTTCTACAGTAATGCCATACCTTTCAAAATATCCAACTCTTAAGCAATAGCAGTTATAAGCAAAAGCAGAAACAAAAGAGAAAATTGGGACTATTTTTTCATCCTGCCATCTTTTGACATGCACCGGAAATTCATTACATGAATAGGATAATGACCCCTTTAAGCAAAGCCAACAGTTCCGGATTTCCACCAAAATTTTTTTTTATGTTATTTAATGATTCTGTAAATAAAATAAGCATGCAGTTTGAATATATTGCTACTCAAATAAAAATTATGACAGTTTCCAAAGATGTGGTGAATCCTTGTTTTAGCAATTTTTAACTGATAAGGACAGTAAGGGTATAATTTTTTTCTTCTGTTCAACAATTTTGGCACAACAGTCAAAATATCACCTTTTTATGACAGTACTGGTGTAATAGTTACCAAATAAGCAGAAACACATCTGATAAAAGCAACTTTTTATCAAGTGAGAGCTCATTTGAATATAGGGGGGGTTGAAAACAGTCGATTCTGTTGCTATGACGGTATGATATAAAAATTAACATTTTTCCTCACAAAAGAAAAAAACTAACTAAAAAAGCTTTTCTTAGCTGTAATGAGTGTATAAATGAACTTATTAAGTAGAAATACACCACAATGGAATTCAGGTTGAGAAGCAGAGGTCTCTTTTCTGTAGCTTAAACTTTAATAAAACTATGCACAAAGTAGAGTTTTGACTAGTTTTAAGAAAACTGACATTTAATTGTTATACAAAAAGACTCATTGGCATCTTTTCAGTCCTTTTTGCATGCCAAGTCACTGACAAAGTAGAAAACATAGCAACTGACTAGACTGATTGGTTCAAAGTACCCAAAAGCATACTAGATTCACAGACTTTACATTAAAACGACACATTGCAAATGATGCCTACCCATGCCAAATAATTACCTAGAGGCCAGAGGAATGAATAAACACTACATATTGATTAAAATACTGCTGTATAACCTTCTTTTAAGAAACAAAATGAATACATTTAATCTTTAGTTACAATTTTCAAGGTATGATACATGTTTCTGTCTAGCAATAAGTGCTGGTACATGAAATAGGATCATGGTTTACCTTTATTTAATCAATTTTTGGTCTGAAAGGTATTATATAATACCAATAATACATTTTTATTTCATGTCACCTTAGGTTCTACCTTACTCTACTCTATAGAATTGTAAACAGTGTGCTTTTTGCAAAAATAATCACTTTTTATGATACCATAGGCCAAAAAGTCAAATTTTACTTCAGATAATGAAACAGACTATAACTATAAAACCTGAAGATATATTTTGCAGAAAAGATGTTTTCCTATAATGAGTTCTGGTACCCTTTCATAAAAAGTGCCTGACAAGTGGGATTTGTGTATTTGACCAATTTGTAAATTTTGCTCTTACAAAGCAAAGCCAACAGTTCCGGATTTCCACCAAAATTTTTTTTTATGTTATTTAATGATTCTGTAAATAAAATAAGCATGCAGTTTGAATATATTGCTACTCAAATAAAAATTATGACAGTTTCCAAAGATGTGGTGAATCCTTGTTTTAGCAATTTTTAACTGATAAGGACAGTAAGGGTATAATTTTTTTCTTCTGTTCAACAATTTTGGCACAACAGTCAAAATATCACCTTTTTATGACAGTACTGGTGTAATAGTTACCAAATAAGCAGAAACACATCTGATAAAAGCAACTTTTTATCAAGTGAGAGCTCATTTGAATATAGGGGGGGTTGAAAACAGTCGATTCTGTTGCTATGACGGTATGATATAAAAATTAACATTTTTCCTCACAAAAGAAAAAAACTAACTAAAAAAGCTTTTCTTAGCTGTAATGAGTGTATAAATGAACTTATTAAGTAGAAATACACCACAATGGAATTCAGGTTGAGAAGCAGAGGTCTCTTTTCTGTAGCTTAAACTTTAATAAAACTATGCACAAAGTAGAGTTTTGACTAGTTTTAAGAAAACTGACATTTAATTGTTATACAAAAAGACTCATTGGCATCTTTTCAGTCCTTTTTGCATGCCAAGTCACTGACAAAGTAGAAAACATAGCAACTGACTAGACTGATTGGTTCAAAGTACCCAAAAGCATACTAGATTCACAGACTTTACATTAAAACGACACATTGCAAATGATGCCTACCCATGCCAAATAATTACCTAGAGGCCAGAGGAATGAATAAACACTACATATTGATTAAAATACTGCTGTATAACCTTCTTTTAAGAAACAAAATGAATACATTTAATCTTTAGTTACAATTTTCAAGGTATGATACATGTTTCTGTCTAGCAATAAGTGCTGGTACATGAAATAGGATCATGGTTTACCTTTATTTAATCAATTTTTGGTCTGAAAGGTATTATATAATACCAATAATACATTTTTATTTCATGTCACCTTAGGTTCTACCTTACTCTACTCTATAGAATTGTAAACAGTGTGCTTTTTGCAAAAATAATCACTTTTTATGATACCATAGGCCAAAAAGTCAAATTTTACTTCAGATAATGAAACAGACTATAACTATAAAACCTGAAGATATATTTTGCAGAAAAGATGTTTTCCTATAATGAGTTCTGGTACCCTTTCATAAAAAGTGCCTGACAAGTGGGATTTGTGTATTTGACCAATTTGTAAATTTTGCTCTTACAGAGGTCATTATCCTTTTGGATAGCCTGAGCAAAAGTAACCGGACGGGCGAGACATCAACATTTTTTATTTAAAAAATCTTTCTTTCACTTAAAATTTCATATATGGGGCATTACACCTATAATGCTAAATTACATAAAAATGGAGAGAAAAGTATACCTGTCCACGGATTTTTTTTTGGAAAATTACCTTAAAGTTTAAGAATGGTTTTTCTACTTTCATTTCAGTGTTGTGGTCACATTGTACCACATTACACACTTTAGGAAGTGCTTCCACTGTAAAGACATTGACTGGAAAAAAATATATTCTTGTTCTACAGTAATGCCATACCTTTCAAAATATCCAACTCTTAAGCAATAGCAGTTATAAGCAAAAGCAGAAACAAAAGAGAAAATTGGGACTATTTTTTCATCCTGCCATCTTTTGACATGCACCGGAAATTCATTACATGAATAGGATAATGACCCCTTTAAGCAAAGCCAACAGTTCCGGATTTCCACCAAAATTTTTTTTAATGTTATTTAATGATTCTGTAAATAAAATAAGCATGCAGTTTGAATATATTGCTACTCAAATAAAAATTATGACAGTTTCCAAAGATGTGGTGAATCCTTGTTTTAGCAATTTTTAACTGATAAGGACAGTAAGGGTATAATTTTTTTCTTCTGTTCAACAATTTTGGCACAACAGTCAAAATATCACCTTTTTATGACAGTACTGGTGTAATAGTTACCAAATAAGCAGAAACACATCTGATAAAAGCAACTTTTTATCAAGTGAGAGCTCATTTGAATATAGGGGGGGTTGAAAACAGTCGATTCTGTTGCTATGACGGTATGATATAAAAATTAACATTTTTCCTCACAAAAGAAAAAAACTAACTAAAAAAGCTTTTCTTAGCTGTAATGAGTGTATAAATGAACTTATTAAGTAGAAATACACCACAATGGAATTCAGGTTGAGAAGCAGAGGTCTCTTTTCTGTAGCTTAAACTTTAATAAAACTATGCACAAAGTAGAGTTTTGACTAGTTTTAAGAAAACTGACATTTAATTGTTATACAAAAAGACTCATTGGCATCTTTTCAGTCCTTTTTGCATGCCAAGTCACTGACAAAGTAGAAAACATAGCAACTGACTAGACTGATTGGTTCAAAGTACCCAAAAGCATACTAGATTCACAGACTTTACATTAAAACGACACATTGCAAATGATGCCTACCCATGCCAAATAATTACCTAGAGGCCAGAGGAATGAATAAACACTACATATTGATTAAAATACTGCTGTATAACCTTCTTTTAAGAAACAAAATGAATACATTTAATCTTTAGTTACAATTTTCAAGGTATGATACATGTTTCTGTCTAGCAATAAGTGCTGGTACATGAAATAGGATCATGGTTTACCTTTATTTAATCAATTTTTGGTCTGAAAGGTATTATATAATACCAATAATACATTTTTATTTCATGTCACCTTAGGTTCTACCTTACTCTACTCTATAGAATTGTAAACAGTGTGCTTTTTGCAAAAATAATCACTTTTTATGATACCATAGGCCAAAAAGTCAAATTTTACTTCAGATAATGAAACAGACTATAACTATAAAACCTGAAGATATATTTTGCAGAAAAGATGTTTTCCTATAATGAGTTCTGGTACCCTTTCATAAAAAGTGCCTGACAAGTGGGATTTGTGTATTTGACCAATTTGTAAATTTTGCTCTTTAAGCAAAGCCAACAGTTCCGGATTTCCACCAAAATTTTTTTTTATGTTATTTAATGATTCTGTAAATAAAATAAGCATGCAGTTTGAATATATTGCTACTCAAATAAAAATTATGACAGTTTCCAAAGATGTGGTGAATCCTTGTTTTAGCAATTTTTAACTGATAAGGACAGTAAGGGTATAATTTTTTTCTTCTGTTCAACAATTTTGGCACAACAGTCAAAATATCACCTTTTTATGACAGTACTGGTGTAATAGTTACCAAATAAGCAGAAACACATCTGATAAAAGCAACTTTTTATCAAGTGAGAGCTCATTTGAATATAGGGGGGGTTGAAAACAGTCGATTCTGTTGCTATGACGGTATGATATAAAAATTAACATTTTTCCTCACAAAAGAAAAAAACTAACTAAAAAAGCTTTTCTTAGCTGTAATGAGTGTATAAATGAACTTATTAAGTAGAAATACACCACAATGGAATTCAGGTTGAGAAGCAGAGGTCTCTTTTCTGTAGCTTAAACTTTAATAAAACTATGCACAAAGTAGAGTTTTGACTAGTTTTAAGAAAACTGACATTTAATTGTTATACAAAAAGACTCATTGGCATCTTTTCAGTCCTTTTTGCATGCCAAGTCACTGACAAAGTAGAAAACATAGCAACTGACTAGACTGATTGGTTCAAAGTACCCAAAAGCATACTAGATTCACAGACTTTACATTAAAACGACACATTGCAAATGATGCCTACCCATGCCAAATAATTACCTAGAGGCCAGAGGAATGAATAAACACTACATATTGATTAAAATACTGCTGTATAACCTTCTTTTAAGAAACAAAATGAGTACATTTAATCTTTAGTTACAATTTTCAAGGTATGATACATGTTTCTGTCTAGCAATAAGTGCTGGTACATGAAATAGGATCATGGTTTACCTTTATTTAATCAATTTTTGGTCTGAAAGGTATTATATAATACCAATAATACATTTTTATTTCATGTCACCTTAGGTTCTACCTTACTCTACTCTATAGAATTGTAAACAGTGTGCTTTTTGCAAAAATAATCACTTTTTATGATACCATAGGCCAAAAAGTCAAATTTTACTTCAGATAATGAAACAGACTATAACTATAAAACCTGAAGATATATTTTGCAGAAAAGATGTTTTCCTATAATGAGTTCTGGTACCCTTTCATAAAAAGTGCCTGACAAGTGGGATTTGTGTATTTGACCAATTTGTAAATTTTGCTCTTACAGAGGTCATTATCCTTTTGGATAGCCTGAGCAAAAGTAACCGGACGGGCGAGACATCAACATTTTTTATTTAAAAAATCTTTCTTTCACTTAAAATTTCATATATGGGGCATTACACCTATAATGCTAAATTACATAAAAATGGAGAGAAAAGTATACCTGTCCACGGATTTTTTTTTGGAAAATTACCTTAAAGTTTAAGAATGGTTTTTCTACTTTCATTTCAGTGTTGTGGTCACATTGTACCACATTACACACTTTAGGAAGTGCTTCCACTGTAAAGACATTGACTGGAAAAAAATATATTCTTGTTCTACAGTAATGCCATACCTTTCAAAATATCCAACTCTTAAGCAATAGCAGTTATAAGCAAAAGCAGAAACAAAAGAGAAAATTGGGACTATTTTTTCATCCTGCCATCTTTTGACATGCACCGGAAATTCATTACATGAATAGGATAATGACCCCTTTAAGCAAAGCCAACAGTTCCGGATTTCCACCAAAATTTTTTTTTATGTTATTTAATGATTCTGTAAATAAAATAAGCATGCAGTTTGAATATATTGCTACTCAAATAAAAATTATGACAGTTTCCAAAGATGTGGTGAATCCTTGTTTTAGCAATTTTTAACTGATAAGGACAGTAAGGGTATAATTTTTTTCTTCTGTTCAACAATTTTGGCACAACAGTCAAAATATCACCTTTTTATGACAGTACTGGTGTAATAGTTACCAAATAAGCAGAAACACATCTGATAAAAGCAACTTTTTATCAAGTGAGAGCTCATTTGAATATAGGGGGGGTTGAAAACAGTCGATTCTGTTGCTATGACGGTATGATATAAAAATTAACATTTTTCCTCACAAAAGAAAAAAACTAACTAAAAAAGCTTTTCTTAGCTGTAATGAGTGTATAAATGAACTTATTAAGTAGAAATACACCACAATGGAATTCAGGTTGAGAAGCAGAGGTCTCTTTTCTGTAGCTTAAACTTTAATAAAACTATGCACAAAGTAGAGTTTTGACTAGTTTTAAGAAAACTGACATTTAATTGTTATACAAAAAGACTCATTGGCATCTTTTCAGTCCTTTTTGCATGCCAAGTCACTGACAAAGTAGAAAACATAGCAACTGACTAGACTGATTGGTTCAAAGTACCCAAAAGCATACTAGATTCACAGACTTTACATTAAAACGACACATTGCAAATGATGCCTACCCATGCCAAATAATTACCTAGAGGCCAGAGGAATGAATAAACACTACATATTGATTAAAATACTGCTGTATAACCTTCTTTTAAGAAACAAAATGAATACATTTAATCTTTAGTTACAATTTTCAAGGTATGATACATGTTTCTGTCTAGCAATAAGTGCTGGTACATGAAATAGGATCATGGTTTACCTTTATTTAATCAATTTTTGGTCTGAAAGGTATTATATAATACCAATAATACATTTTTATTTCATGTCACCTTAGGTTCTACCTTACTCTACTCTATAGAATTGTAAACAGTGTGCTTTTTGCAAAAATAATCACTTTTTATGATACCATAGGCCAAAAAGTCAAATTTTACTTCAGATAATGAAACAGACTATAACTATAAAACCTGAAGATATATTTTGCAGAAAAGATGTTTTCCTATAATGAGTTCTGGTACCCTTTCATAAAAAGTGCCTGACAAGTGGGATTTGTGTATTTGACCAATTTGTAAATTTTGCTCTTACAGAGGTCATTATCCTTTTGGATAGCCTGAGCAAAAGTAACCGGACGGGCGAGACATCAACATTTTTTATTTAAAAAATCTTTCTTTCACTTAAAATTTCATATATGGGGCATTACACCTATAATGCTAAATTACATAAAAATGGAGAGAAAAGTATACCTGTCCACGGATTTTTTTTTGGAAAATTACCTTAAAGTTTAAGAATGGTTTTTCTACTTTCATTTCAGTGTTGTGGTCACATTGTACCACATTACACACTTTAGGAAGTGCTTCCACTGTAAAGACATTGACTGGAAAAAAATATATTCTTGTTCTACAGTAATGCCATACCTTTCAAAATATCCAACTCTTAAGCAATAGCAGTTATAAGCAAAAGCAGAAACAAAAGAGAAAATTGGGACTATTTTTTCATCCTGCCATCTTTTGACATGCACCGGAAATTCATTACATGAATAGGATAATGACCCCTTTAAGCAAAGCCAACAGTTCCGGATTTCCACCAAAATTTTTTTTTATGTTATTTAATGATTCTGTAAATAAAATAAGCATGCAGTTTGAATATATTGCTACTCAAATAAAAATTATGACAGTTTCCAAAGATGTGGTGAATCCTTGTTTTAGCAATTTTTAACTGATAAGGACAGTAAGGGTATAATTTTTTTCTTCTGTTCAACAATTTTGGCACAACAGTCAAAATATCACCTTTTTATGACAGTACTGGTGTAATAGTTACCAAATAAGCAGAAACACATCTGATAAAAGCAACTTTTTATCAAGTGAGAGCTCATTTGAATATAGGGGGGGTTGAAAACAGTCGATTCTGTTGCTATGACGGTATGATATAAAAATTAACATTTTTCCTCACAAAAGAAAAAAACTAACTAAAAAAGCTTTTCTTAGCTGTAATGAGTGTATAAATGAACTTATTAAGTAGAAATACACCACAATGGAATTCAGGTTGAGAAGCAGAGGTCTCTTTTCTGTAGCTTAAACTTTAATAAAACTATGCACAAAGTAGAGTTTTGACTAGTTTTAAGAAAACTGACATTTAATTGTTATACAAAAAGACTCATTGGCATCTTTTCAGTCCTTTTTGCATGCCAAGTCACTGACAAAGTAGAAAACATAGCAACTGACTAGACTGATTGGTTCAAAGTACCCAAAAGCATACTAGATTCACAGACTTTACATTAAAACGACACATTGCAAATGATGCCTACCCATGCCAAATAATTACCTAGAGGCCAGAGGAATGAATAAACACTACATATTGATTAAAATACTGCTGTATAACCTTCTTTTAAGAAACAAAATGAATACATTTAATCTTTAGTTACAATTTTCAAGGTATGATACATGTTTCTGTCTAGCAATAAGTGCTGGTACATGAAATAGGATCATGGTTTACCTTTATTTAATCAATTTTTGGTCTGAAAGGTATTATATAATACCAATAATACATTTTTATTTCATGTCACCTTAGGTTCTACCTTACTCTACTCTATAGAATTGTAAACAGTGTGCTTTTTGCAAAAATAATCACTTTTTATGATACCATAGGCCAAAAAGTCAAATTTTACTTCAGATAATGAAACAGACTATAACTATAAAACCTGAAGATATATTTTGCAGAAAAGATGTTTTCCTATAATGAGTTCTGGTACCCTTTCATAAAAAGTGCCTGACAAGTGGGATTTGTGTATTTGACCAATTTGTAAATTTTGCTCTTACAGAGGTCATTATCCTTTTGGATAGCCTGAGCAAAAGTAACCGGACGGGCGAGACATCAACATTTTTTATTTAAAAAATCTTTCTTTCACTTAAAATTTCATATATGGGGCATTACACCTATAATGCTAAATTACATAAAAATGGAGAGAAAAGTATACCTGTCCACGGATTTTTTTTTGGAAAATTACCTTAAAGTTTAAGAATGGTTTTTCTACTTTCATTTCAGTGTTGTGGTCACATTGTACCACATTACACACTTTAGGAAGTGCTTCCACTGTAAAGACATTGACTGGAAAAAAATATATTCTTGTTCTACAGTAATGCCATACCTTTCAAAATATCCAACTCTTAAGCAATAGCAGTTATAAGCAAAAGCAGAAACAAAAGAGAAAATTGGGACTATTTTTTCATCCTGCCATCTTTTGACATGCACCGGAAATTCATTACATGAATAGGATAATGACCCCTTTAAGCAAAGCCAACAGTTCCGGATTTCCACCAAAATTTTTTTTTATGTTATTTAATGATTCTGTAAATAAAATAAGCATGCAGTTTGAATATATTGCTACTCAAATAAAAATTATGACAGTTTCCAAAGATGTGGTGAATCCTTGTTTTAGCAATTTTTAACTGATAAGGACAGTAAGGGTATAATTTTTTTCTTCTGTTCAACAATTTTGGCACAACAGTCAAAATATCACCTTTTTATGACAGTACTGGTGTAATAGTTACCAAATAAGCAGAAACACATCTGATAAAAGCAACTTTTTATCAAGTGAGAGCTCATTTGAATATAGGGGGGGTTGAAAACAGTCGATTCTGTTGCTATGACGGTATGATATAAAAATTAACATTTTTCCTCACAAAAGAAAAAAACTAACTAAAAAAGCTTTTCTTAGCTGTAATGAGTGTATAAATGAACTTATTAAGTAGAAATACACCACAATGGAATTCAGGTTGAGAAGCAGAGGTCTCTTTTCTGTAGCTTAAACTTTAATAAAACTATGCACAAAGTAGAGTTTTGACTAGTTTTAAGAAAACTGACATTTAATTGTTATACAAAAAGACTCATTGGCATCTTTTCAGTCCTTTTTGCATGCCAAGTCACTGACAAAGTAGAAAACATAGCAACTGACTAGACTGATTGGTTCAAAGTACCCAAAAGCATACTAGATTCACAGACTTTACATTAAAACGACACATTGCAAATGATGCCTACCCATGCCAAATAATTACCTAGAGGCCAGAGGAATGAATAAACACTACATATTGATTAAAATACTGCTGTATAACCTTCTTTTAAGAAACAAAATGAATACATTTAATCTTTAGTTACAATTTTCAAGGTATGATACATGTTTCTGTCTAGCAATAAGTGCTGGTACATGAAATAGGATCATGGTTTACCTTTATTTAATCAATTTTTGGTCTGAAAGGTATTATATAATACCAATAATACATTTTTATTTCATGTCACCTTAGGTTCTACCTTACTCTACTCTATAGAATTGTAAACAGTGTGCTTTTTGCAAAAATAATCACTTTTTATGATACCATAGGCCAAAAAGTCAAATTTTACTTCAGATAATGAAACAGACTATAACTATAAAACCTGAAGATATATTTTGCAGAAAAGATGTTTTCCTATAATGAGTTCTGGTACCCTTTCATAAAAAGTGCCTGACAAGTGGGATTTGTGTATTTGACCAATTTGTAAATTTTGCTCTTACAGAGGTCATTATCCTTTTGGATAGCCTGAGCAAAAGTAACCGGACGGGCGAGACATCAACATTTTTTATTTAAAAAATCTTTCTTTCACTTAAAATTTCATATATGGGGCATTACACCTATAATGCTAAATTACATAAAAATGGAGAGAAAAGTATACCTGTCCACGGATTTTTTTTTGGAAAATTACCTTAAAGTTTAAGAATGGTTTTTCTACTTTCATTTCAGTGTTGTGGTCACATTGTACCACATTACACACTTTAGGAAGTGCTTCCACTGTAAAGACATTGACTGGAAAAAAATATATTCTTGTTCTACAGTAATGCCATACCTTTCAAAATATCCAACTCTTAAGCAATAGCAGTTATAAGCAAAAGCAGAAACAAAAGAGAAAATTGGGACTATTTTTTCATCCTGCCATCTTTTGACATGCACCGGAAATTCATTACATGAATAGGATAATGACCCCTTTAAGCAAAGCCAACAGTTCCGGATTTCCACCAAAATTTTTTTTTATGTTATTTAATGATTCTGTAAATAAAATAAGCATGCAGTTTGAATATATTGCTACTCAAATAAAAATTATGACAGTTTCCAAAGATGTGGTGAATCCTTGTTTTAGCAATTTTTAACTGATAAGGACAGTAAGGGTATAATTTTTTTCTTCTGTTCAACAATTTTGGCACAACAGTCAAAATATCACCTTTTTATGACAGTACTGGTGTAATAGTTACCAAATAAGCAGAAACACATCTGATAAAAGCAACTTTTTATCAAGTGAGAGCTCATTTGAATATAGGGGGGGTTGAAAACAGTCGATTCTGTTGCTATGACGGTATGATATAAAAATTAACATTTTTCCTCACAAAAGAAAAAAACTAACTAAAAAAGCTTTTCTTAGCTGTAATGAGTGTATAAATGAACTTATTAAGTAGAAATACACCACAATGGAATTCAGGTTGAGAAGCAGAGGTCTCTTTTCTGTAGCTTAAACTTTAATAAAACTATGCACAAAGTAGAGTTTTGACTAGTTTTAAGAAAACTGACATTTAATTGTTATACAAAAAGACTCATTGGCATCTTTTCAGTCCTTTTTGCATGCCAAGTCACTGACAAAGTAGAAAACATAGCAACTGACTAGACTGATTGGTTCAAAGTACCCAAAAGCATACTAGATTCACAGACTTTACATTAAAACGACACATTGCAAATGATGCCTACCCATGCCAAATAATTACCTAGAGGCCAGAGGAATGAATAAACACTACATATTGATTAAAATACTGCTGTATAACCTTCTTTTAAGAAACAAAATGAATACATTTAATCTTTAGTTACAATTTTCAAGGTATGATACATGTTTCTGTCTAGCAATAAGTGCTGGTACATGAAATAGGATCATGGTTTACCTTTATTTAATCAATTTTTGGTCTGAAAGGTATTATATAATACCAATAATACATTTTTATTTCATGTCACCTTAGGTTCTACCTTACTCTACTCTATAGAATTGTAAACAGTGTGCTTTTTGCAAAAATAATCACTTTTTATGATACCATAGGCCAAAAAGTCAAATTTTACTTCAGATAATGAAACAGACTATAACTATAAAACCTGAAGATATATTTTGCAGAAAAGATGTTTTCCTATAATGAGTTCTGGTACCCTTTCATAAAAAGTGCCTGACAAGTGGGATTTGTGTATTTGACCAATTTGTAAATTTTGCTCTTACAGAGGTCATTATCCTTTTGGATAGCCTGAGCAAAAGTAACCGGACGGGCGAGACATCAACATTTTTTATTTAAAAAATCTTTCTTTCACTTAAAATTTCATATATGGGGCATTACACCTATAATGCTAAATTACATAAAAATGGAGAGAAAAGTATACCTGTCCACGGATTTTTTTTTGGAAAATTACCTTAAAGTTTAAGAATGGTTTTTCTACTTTCATTTCAGTGTTGTGGTCACATTGTACCACATTACACACTTTAGGAAGTGCTTCCACTGTAAAGACATTGACTGGAAAAAAATGAACCCTCATCCAAGCATCCGTAGGATGTGCTGGATGAGGATTATTCTCTGAATAAGCCGTAAGGCTTCGAGGGTTTAATTTGAAATTGTGTCAACAAAGTAGCCACGTGCCTTTATATTTAAAGAACTTGAAAAATAAACAACTGATTGATATGCACGGGTGATTTTACCCAAGTAGTATATAAGTCCGAGCTCCCCTGAAGGCACGCTTTTTTCAAAGCTAAACAAATGATTTGTTCAAATATGGGATGGGTTAACCTACATGTACAATTGGGAGGGCAATTAAACCCTCGAAGCCTTACGGCTTATTCAGAGAATAATCCTCATCCAGCACATCCTACGGATGCTTGGATGAGGGTTCATTCTCTATCATAAAGCCTCCAGGCTTTCTCCGGTTTAATTTGAAATCTTTAAAGTACCAACAAATCATTTTAATGTAATGTCTAATGAACATTTTTCCCACATCTTTCTAGAATATAACCAACCAGCACACTTTTCCACATTGTACATCTTTAAAGATAAAATACAAATACAAAAAACCAAATAATTTTTATTTTATCATCGATATCCCACACTGAGTTACAAGACAGTTAGTTCATCCATGACAATTAAAAAATGTTCATTTCACTGCAACACTGTTCTTGGGATCCATCTGATCTCCCCATGACTAGTCAGCAAGACTCTCTGTCAGCTACAAAAATTAAAAATAATCAATCCTTAGACAACACAACACAAGAATATGAAGCTTTAGAATGTCTATTGTAAAATTTATAAAAAGTATTCGCATTTGTCCAATTTGCAGTTTTTAAAATATCCTTCAGAGAAACTCCACACGCTAATGCTTTAGATGTTGATGCACCACGAAAGGAATGAGCAGTAAATATTGAAGTATCTATTCCTGATTTATCCAAAACAACTTTTAACCATCGAGACAATGTTGAAGTAGAGACCTCATTATGTGTTTTGAACGAAATTAAAAGTTTGTCACTCTTCCTGATATCTGAAGTGACTTCAATATATTTCTTTAGTGTAAACATAGCACATAACCTCTTATTTGTAAATTTGTCAATTTTTATTACTTGTGGCTTTTGCCCAGGCTTAGAGGTTTTTGTTATCTCATCTAAGGTGAATACTACGTAATCACCATAATCTGAGAGCAAGCTTAACTTAAGTTTACCAAGAGCCTGAACTCTTTGCGCAGTGCACAAAGCCAAAAGAGCCACTAATTTCAATGTTAAATCTTTCAAAGATAAATCTGATAATGGCCAGAGAGTAGACAAAAACTCCAATACTTTATTAACATCCCATGTGCAATTGTATCTTGGTTTTGGTGGATTTTGAATATAAATTCCTCTCATAAATCGAGTAATTACTGAATTATTATTGAATGAATAACCACATAAAGCGAGAGTTTGACATATAGCAGATTTATGTGTGTTTACAACACTATAAGATCTGTTTCTCGATACTAATTCACTCAAATAGCTTAAAAGTTTACTCTCAGACGGGTGTAAGGAATTAACTTTCCGTTGATTACACCAAACAAGCCATTTGTTCCATGCCAGGTCATACTGCTTAGCAGTTGATTTTCTCCATGATTGACAGATAAGTTGGATAGTTTTTTCTGAAAAGCCTTTATTTTTGAGTGTTGACCTGATACCAAGCATGCGACTAGAAATAAATGGTTTCCGCACAGAGGATGAGACTTTCTGTTGTGAACTAATCTGAGTAAATTTTGTACATTTGGAAGGATTTTTGGAACACCAATTAATAAATTCAGTAATGTAGGGTACCAATGTTGAGTAGACCACATTGGTACAATCAATATTGCTTTGCTCACCTGATCGTCTTGAACCTTGCACAGCACTCTGTCCAGTAAACTGAAAGGAGGAAATAAATAAGGATTAAATTCTGACCAAGATATACTAAATGCATCAGAAGCAAAAGCATTTGGTTCTGGAATCCATGATACATACTTTAGTATTTGTTTATTAATCCTTGAAGCAAATAAATCAATATCAGGTACAAAAAAGGATCTACAAATCTTTTCAAAAACCCTTTCATGAAGCTTCCATTCAGTAGAGTCACTGAAATGTCTAGACATATAATCAGCTGAAATATTTGATTCACCTTTGATATGCACAGCTGTTAGAAAAATATGGTTCTCTTCAGCCCAAAGCCAGATTTCTTTAACCTGTTTGTTTAATGACAAAACTGAACCACCCTGATTATTGATGTATGCAACGGTTGTACTATTGTCACTTCTAATACATAAATGAGTGTCATGCAAATGTATACATAGACTAAGTAAGGCAAAAAATACAGCTTTACACTCTAATAAATTAATATGTAAATGAGTTTCAATTTCAGACCATCTACCACCAGTCTCAATTCCTTCAAAACTTGCACCCCAGCCAGCCTTGGATGCATCAGTTTCTATATAATGTTCAATTGGACCTGGTCTAATATCTTTGCCATTCATTAAATTAATATTTTCCTGCCACCATTTAATTTCTAATCTAGAGTCATGTGACAGAGTCATATTACTATCAAAATCATTATTGCAACTGGCTAGAGCTCTGACCTTGTCATCATTCAAATATCTGTAAAATAAAGGACTTAACCTAATTGCATTTCTGGCTGAAGTAAATAGGCCAATTAGATGTGAGACCCTTCTTATAGTTATGAATTCCTCAAAAAGCACCTCAGCACATACGGACAAAATTTTCTGTACCTTTTCTTCCAGTAAAAATACTTTAAATGCAACAGAATCGATCAGATGACCTAAATATACTATCTGAGTGGTAGGGATTAAATTAGACTTTTCCCTGTTTACATAAAATCCAAGTCCTGATAAGGTTTTGACTAAAGTACCTGCCTGGCTTTCACAAATAGCTTTAGATTGTGCCTGAACAAGAGAATCATCAATGTAATAAAATGATAAAATACCCATCTTACGAATGTGAGCATAAATCACTTTCATTAATTTTGTAAACACCCTTGGTGCACAGGATAAACCAAAACATAAACAATTAAACTGATAAAGTTTTCCATTCCATTCAAATTTTAAGTACTTCCTTTGAGACTTGTGAATAAGTAAAGAAAAATATGCATTCTGTAAATCACAAGAAATAAACCAAAAATTACGTTTAATGGACTTTAAAACTACGTCAATTGTCTCCATTTTAAAATGATGGTATTTAATAAAAGTATTTAACTTCTTTAAATTGATGACAGGCCTAAATTTATTGCCTTTCTTGTTTACTAAAAATATGTTAGAAATAAATTCCCCTTTCTCATGTCCACATTCTGAAATAGCACCTTTAGCCAATAAATCTAACACTTCATTGTCTACAATCTTGTTTCGTTCACTGCCAAAATCAATAACTTTAGGAGTAAAAAACTGATAGGGAGTACTCAAAAATTCTATTTTTAGCCCTTGTATGGCATTTAAAATCCATTTATCATTTGTAAACGTTTTCCAAACTTTATATTTCTTGCTTAGGGAACCTGCCTTAAATTCATTTACATCAGAATCTTTAACATGTAAACTCACCAAAGGATTTACTGACGGTTTCTGCCTCTGTAAGACCCTCTGGTCCTCTGATATGGCCTTGACCTGTAGTTCTGATAACTGCTTGCGTGATGACCTCTCTTGTAGGATCGACCTCTGTAGTTTTTTGAACCAGACAATGTATTATTAGAGTATGAAGATCTAGCAATTTGACGATTTATCTGTGAGGCATCAGAAATTTCCTTCATACGCTTTGCTACATCCTTTGGAAATAGTTGTTCTTCAATTGGGTAGGATGAGCTACATAACATCTGGAACTTCTTGCTTACATATGGTCTAATAAAATAGCGCCTCTTGATATTTATTTCAAAAAACGAATTACAGGTTAAAGCGATTGCCTGAGTGAGCAGCTTCTTAGCCTCCGTCACATCAATATGGTTTGACTCAAAGATAGTAGCCAATTTTAGCATAGGAACTACCGATTGCCCCAGAATTTTTTGAATGTCTTGCATACTTTTGTCTCTCTGCTGGATATTTGGGTACAAGTAACCCCAAACTTCAGGATTTACCAACGGAGGAATTAGAGATTTACAATTACTTGGAACATGATTGGCCTCCAAAAAACTGGAAATGTCAGCTCTTCTTGTACAACCTGACTTTATAAATTCAGCCAAATTTTCAGTTACAGCGGTTGAAAACTTAGTCTCGTCCTCGTAAATCTTTGGGACAACAATAGAAGAATTGTTCGTACTTATTACGATTCTCTTTTCACCTCCTTCAGTTTCATTAAATAAACTATAGCCCACCTCGGGGGCATTCTCAGCCTGAGGCTCATGACCATCATAAAATTCATTCTCCATGTCCGACTCGTACTGATCAGTTTGATATTCGTCGTTATCAACATCCTGCGGCGCAGGCGCAGCCTCCGTGACTGGGAACTTGCTAGTGCCAGGAATATTTTTTAAATTCTCAAAAAATTGCATCATCAAATTAGCAACGTTACTGTCTAAATTTTCAGGAAGTTTCATCTTTTTAGACTTTGTTCCGTTCTGAGTCGAAACTGCCCTTCTTTTCTTGGCAGGGGTATTCTTTTTCTGAGGGGCCTTCCCCTTGGATTTAGCACCAACCTTTTTGGCGACTGACTTCAATTTAGGCTTCACGGCCTCAACTTTCTCCTTTTCCGACTCAAAACCCGAAAAACTACTATCATTTTCTGCACTATCAAAAATTTTAAGAATTTCCTTGTTATGATTATTATTTATATCACTACAATTCCGTTCGTCGGCTGAACTTATGTCACTGTAATTTTCTGCCATGTTAAGATCGTTCCGTCACGGGAACAAATAATAAATCCAAAAGAAATATATAGCACAAGTTGCTGCCACAGCGTAGCACAACGATTTAACAAGTAACAACTACAATACACGTGGCCTTTGTAACAAAAAGCGTGCCTTCAGGGGAGCTCGGACTTATATACTACTTGGGTAAAATCACCCGTGCATATCAATCAGTTGTTTATTTTTCAAGTTCTTTAAATATAAAGGCACGTGGCTACTTTGTTGACACAATTTCAAATTAAACCGGAGAAAGCCTGGAGGCTTTATGATAGAGAATATATTCTTGTTCTACAGTAATGCCATACCTTTCAAAATATCCAACTCTTAAGCAATAGCAGTTATAAGCAAAAGCAGAAACAAAAGAGAAAATTGGGACTATTTTTTCATCCTGCCATCTTTTGACATGCACCGGAAATTCATTACATGAATAGGATAATGACCCCTTTAAGCAAAGCCAACAGTTCCGGATTTCCACCAAAATTTTTTTTTATGTTATTTAATGATTCTGTAAATAAAATAAGCATGCAGTTTGAATATATTGCTACTCAAATAAAAATTATGACAGTTTCCAAAGATGTGGTGAATCCTTGTTTTAGCAATTTTTAACTGATAAGGACAGTAAGGGTATAATTTTTTTCTTCTGTTCAACAATTTTGGCACAACAGTCAAAATATCACCTTTTTATGACAGTACTGGTGTAATAGTTACCAAATAAGCAGAAACACATCTGATAAAAGCAACTTTTTATCAAGTGAGAGCTCATTTGAATATAGGGGGGGTTGAAAACAGTCGATTCTGTTGCTATGACGGTATGATATAAAAATTAACATTTTTCCTCACAAAAGAAAAAAACTAACTAAAAAAGCTTTTCTTAGCTGTAATGAGTGTATAAATGAACTTATTAAGTAGAAATACACCACAATGGAATTCAGGTTGAGAAGCAGAGGTCTCTTTTCTGTAGCTTAAACTTTAATAAAACTATGCACAAAGTAGAGTTTTGACTAGTTTTAAGAAAACTGACATTTAATTGTTATACAAAAAGACTCATTGGCATCTTTTCAGTCCTTTTTGCATGCCAAGTCACTGACAAAGTAGAAAACATAGCAACTGACTAGACTGATTGGTTCAAAGTACCCAAAAGCATACTAGATTCACAGACTTTACATTAAAACGACACATTGCAAATGATGCCTACCCATGCCAAATAATTACCTAGAGGCCAGAGGAATGAATAAACACTACATATTGATTAAAATACTGCTGTATAACCTTCTTTTAAGAAACAAAATGAATACATTTAATCTTTAGTTACAATTTTCAAGGTATGATACATGTTTCTGTCTAGCAATAAGTGCTGGTACATGAAATAGGATCATGGTTTACCTTTATTTAATCAATTTTTGGTCTGAAAGGTATTATATAATACCAATAATACATTTTTATTTCATGTCACCTTAGGTTCTACCTTACTCTACTCTATAGAATTGTAAACAGTGTGCTTTTTGCAAAAATAATCACTTTTTATGATACCATAGGCCAAAAAGTCAAATTTTACTTCAGATAATGAAACAGACTATAACTATAAAACCTGAAGATATATTTTGCAGAAAAGATGTTTTCCTATAATGAGTTCTGGTACCCTTTCATAAAAAGTGCCTGACAAGTGGGATTTGTGTATTTGACCAATTTGTAAATTTTGCTCTTACAGAGGTCATTATCCTTTTGGATAGCCTGAGCAAAAGTAACCGGACGGGCGAGACATCAACATTTTTTATTTAAAAAATCTTTCTTTCACTTAAAATTTCATATATGGGGCATTACACCTATAATGCTAAATTACATAAAAATGGAGAGAAAAGTATACCTGTCCACGGATTTTTTTTTGGAAAATTACCTTAAAGTTTAAGAATGGTTTTTCTACTTTCATTTCAGTGTTGTGGTCACATTGTACCACATTACACACTTTAGGAAGTGCTTCCACTGTAAAGACATTGACTGGAAAAAAATATATTCTTGTTCTACAGTAATGCCATACCTTTCAAAATATCCAACTCTTAAGCAATAGCAGTTATAAGCAAAAGCAGAAACAAAAGAGAAAATTGGGACTATTTTTTCATCCTGCCATCTTTTGACATGCACCGGAAATTCATTACATGAATAGGATAATGACCCCTTTAAGCAAAGCCAACAGTTCCGGATTTCCACCAAAATTTTTTTTAATGTTATTTAATGATTCTGTAAATAAAATAAGCATGCAGTTTGAATATATTGCTACTCAAATAAAAATTATGACAGTTTCCAAAGATGTGGTGAATCCTTGTTTTAGCAATTTTTAACTGATAAGGACAGTAAGGGTATAATTTTTTTCTTCTGTTCAACAATTTTGGCACAACAGTCAAAATATCACCTTTTTATGACAGTACTGGTGTAATAGTTACCAAATAAGCAGAAACACATCTGATAAAAGCAACTTTTTATCAAGTGAGAGCTCATTTGAATATAGGGGGGGTTGAAAACAGTCGATTCTGTTGCTATGACGGTATGATATAAAAATTAACATTTTTCCTCACAAAAGAAAAAAACTAACTAAAAAAGCTTTTCTTAGCTGTAATGAGTGTATAAATGAACTTATTAAGTAGAAATACACCACAATGGAATTCAGGTTGAGAAGCAGAGGTCTCTTTTCTGTAGCTTAAACTTTAATAAAACTATGCACAAAGTAGAGTTTTGACTAGTTTTAAGAAAACTGACATTTAATTGTTATACAAAAAGACTCATTGGCATCTTTTCAGTCCTTTTTGCATGCCAAGTCACTGACAAAGTAGAAAACATAGCAACTGACTAGACTGATTGGTTCAAAGTACCCAAAAGCATACTAGATTCACAGACTTTACATTAAAACGACACATTGCAAATGATGCCTACCCATGCCAAATAATTACCTAGAGGCCAGAGGAATGAATAAACACTACATATTGATTAAAATACTGCTGTATAACCTTCTTTTAAGAAACAAAATGAATACATTTAATCTTTAGTTACAATTTTCAAGGTATGATACATGTTTCTGTCTAGCAATAAGTGCTGGTACATGAAATAGGATCATGGTTTACCTTTATTTAATCAATTTTTGGTCTGAAAGGTATTATATAATACCAATAATACATTTTTATTTCATGTCACCTTAGGTTCTACCTTACTCTACTCTATAGAATTGTAAACAGTGTGCTTTTTGCAAAAATAATCACTTTTTATGATACCATAGGCCAAAAAGTCAAATTTTACTTCAGATAATGAAACAGACTATAACTATAAAACCTGAAGATATATTTTGCAGAAAAGATGTTTTCCTATAATGAGTTCTGGTACCCTTTCATAAAAAGTGCCTGACAAGTGGGATTTGTGTATTTGACCAATTTGTAAATTTTGCTCTTACATTTAAGCAAAGCCAACAGTTCCGGATTTCCACCAAAATTTTTTTTTATGTTATTTAATGATTCTGTAAATAAAATAAGCATGCAGTTTGAATATATTGCTACTCAAATAAAAATTATGACAGTTTCCAAAGATGTGGTGAATCCTTGTTTTAGCAATTTTTAACTGATAAGGACAGTAAGGGTATAATTTTTTTCTTCTGTTCAACAATTTTGGCACAACAGTCAAAATATCACCTTTTTATGACAGTACTGGTGTAATAGTTACCAAATAAGCAGAAACACATCTGATAAAAGCAACTTTTTATCAAGTGAGAGCTCATTTGAATATAGGGGGGGTTGAAAACAGTCGATTCTGTTGCTATGACGGTATGATATAAAAATTAACATTTTTCCTCACAAAAGAAAAAAACTAACTAAAAAAGCTTTTCTTAGCTGTAATGAGTGTATAAATGAACTTATTAAGTAGAAATACACCACAATGGAATTCAGGTTGAGAAGCAGAGGTCTCTTTTCTGTAGCTTAAACTTTAATAAAACTATGCACAAAGTAGAGTTTTGACTAGTTTTAAGAAAACTGACATTTAATTGTTATACAAAAAGACTCATTGGCATCTTTTCAGTCCTTTTTGCATGCCAAGTCACTGACAAAGTAGAAAACATAGCAACTGACTAGACTGATTGGTTCAAAGTACCCAAAAGCATACTAGATTCACAGACTTTACATTAAAACGACACATTGCAAATGATGCCTACCCATGCCAAATAATTACCTAGAGGCCAGAGGAATGAATAAACACTACATATTGATTAAAATACTGCTGTATAACCTTCTTTTAAGAAACAAAATGAATACATTTAATCTTTAGTTACAATTTTCAAGGTATGATACATGTTTCTGTCTAGCAATAAGTGCTGGTACATGAAATAGGATCATGGTTTACCTTTATTTAATCAATTTTTGGTCTGAAAGGTATTATATAATACCAATAATACATTTTTATTTCATGTCACCTTAGGTTCTACCTTACTCTACTCTATAGAATTGTAAACAGTGTGCTTTTTGCAAAAATAATCACTTTTTATGATACCATAGGCCAAAAAGTCAAATTTTACTTCAGATAATGAAACAGACTATAACTATAAAACCTGAAGATATATTTTGCAGAAAAGATGTTTTCCTATAATGAGTTCTGGTACCCTTTCATAAAAAGTGCCTGACAAGTGGGATTTGTGTATTTGACCAATTTGTAAATTTTGCTCTTACAGAGGTCATTATCCTTTTGGATAGCCTGAGCAAAAGTAACCGGACGGGCGAGACATCAACATTTTTTATTTAAAAAATCTTTCTTTCACTTAAAATTTCATATATGGGGCATTACACCTATAATGCTAAATTACATAAAAATGGAGAGAAAAGTATACCTGTCCACGGATTTTTTTTTGGAAAATTACCTTAAAGTTTAAGAATGGTTTTTCTACTTTCATTTCAGTGTTGTGGTCACATTGTACCACATTACACACTTTAGGAAGTGCTTCCACTGTAAAGACATTGACTGGAAAAAAATATATTCTTGTTCTACAGTAATGCCATACCTTTCAAAATATCCAACTCTTAAGCAATAGCAGTTATAAGCAAAAGCAGAAACAAAAGAGAAAATTGGGACTATTTTTTCATCCTGCCATCTTTTGACATGCACCGGAAATTCATTACATGAATAGGATAATGACCCCTTTAAGCAAAGCCAACAGTTCCGGATTTCCACCAAAATTTTTTTTTATGTTATTTAATGATTCTGTAAATAAAATAAGCATGCAGTTTGAATATATTGCTACTCAAATAAAAATTATGACAGTTTCCAAAGATGTGGTGAATCCTTGTTTTAGCAATTTTTAACTGATAAGGACAGTAAGGGTATAATTTTTTTCTTCTGTTCAACAATTTTGGCACAACAGTCAAAATATCACCTTTTTATGACAGTACTGGTGTAATAGTTACCAAATAAGCAGAAACACATCTGATAAAAGCAACTTTTTATCAAGTGAGAGCTCATTTGAATATAGGGGGGGTTGAAAACAGTCGATTCTGTTGCTATGACGGTATGATATAAAAATTAACATTTTTCCTCACAAAAGAAAAAAACTAACTAAAAAAGCTTTTCTTAGCTGTAATGAGTGTATAAATGAACTTATTAAGTAGAAATACACCACAATGGAATTCAGGTTGAGAAGCAGAGGTCTCTTTTCTGTAGCTTAAACTTTAATAAAACTATGCACAAAGTAGAGTTTTGACTAGTTTTAAGAAAACTGACATTTAATTGTTATACAAAAAGACTCATTGGCATCTTTTCAGTCCTTTTTGCATGCCAAGTCACTGACAAAGTAGAAAACATAGCAACTGACTAGACTGATTGGTTCAAAGTACCCAAAAGCATACTAGATTCACAGACTTTACATTAAAACGACACATTGCAAATGATGCCTACCCATGCCAAATAATTACCTAGAGGCCAGAGGAATGAATAAACACTACATATTGATTAAAATACTGCTGTATAACCTTCTTTTAAGAAACAAAATGAATACATTTAATCTTTAGTTACAATTTTCAAGGTATGATACATGTTTCTGTCTAGCAATAAGTGCTGGTACATGAAATAGGATCATGGTTTACCTTTATTTAATCAATTTTTGGTCTGAAAGGTATTATATAATACCAATAATACATTTTTATTTCATGTCACCTTAGGTTCTACCTTACTCTACTCTATAGAATTGTAAACAGTGTGCTTTTTGCAAAAATAATCACTTTTTATGATACCATAGGCCAAAAAGTCAAATTTTACTTCAGATAATGAAACAGACTATAACTATAAAACCTGAAGATATATTTTGCAGAAAAGATGTTTTCCTATAATGAGTTCTGGTACCCTTTCATAAAAAGTGCCTGACAAGTGGGATTTGTGTATTTGACCAATTTGTAAATTTTGCTCTTACAGAGGTCATTATCCTTTTGGATAGCCTGAGCAAAAGTAACCGGACGGGCGAGACATCAACATTTTTTATTTAAAAAATCTTTCTTTCACTTAAAATTTCATATATGGGGCATTACACCTATAATGCTAAATTACATAAAAATGGAGAGAAAAGTATACCTGTCCACGGATTTTTTTTTGGAAAATTACCTTAAAGTTTAAGAATGGTTTTTCTACTTTCATTTCAGTGTTGTGGTCACATTGTACCACATTACACACTTTAGGAAGTGCTTCCACTGTAAAGACATTGACTGGAAAAAAATATATTCTTGTTCTACAGTAATGCCATACCTTTCAAAATATCCAACTCTTAAGCAATAGCAGTTATAAGCAAAAGCAGAAACAAAAGAGAAAATTGGGACTATTTTTTCATCCTGCCATCTTTTGACATGCACCGGAAATTCATTACATGAATAGGATAATGACCCCTTTAAGCAAAGCCAACAGTTCCGGATTTCCACCAAAATTTTTTTTTATGTTATTTAATGATTCTGTAAATAAAATAAGCATGCAGTTTGAATATATTGCTACTCAAATAAAAATTATGACAGTTTCCAAAGATGTGGTGAATCCTTGTTTTAGCAATTTTTAACTGATAAGGACAGTAAGGGTATAATTTTTTTCTTCTGTTCAACAATTTTGGCACAACAGTCAAAATATCACCTTTTTATGACAGTACTGGTGTAATAGTTACCAAATAAGCAGAAACACATCTGATAAAAGCAACTTTTTATCAAGTGAGAGCTCATTTGAATATAGGGGGGGTTGAAAACAGTCGATTCTGTTGCTATGACGGTATGATATAAAAATTAACATTTTTCCTCACAAAAGAAAAAAACTAACTAAAAAAGCTTTTCTTAGCTGTAATGAGTGTATAAATGAACTTATTAAGTAGAAATACACCACAATGGAATTCAGGTTGAGAAGCAGAGGTCTCTTTTCTGTAGCTTAAACTTTAATAAAACTATGCACAAAGTAGAGTTTTGACTAGTTTTAAGAAAACTGACATTTAATTGTTATACAAAAAGACTCATTGGCATCTTTTCAGTCCTTTTTGCATGCCAAGTCACTGACAAAGTAGAAAACATAGCAACTGACTAGACTGATTGGTTCAAAGTACCCAAAAGCATACTAGATTCACAGACTTTACATTAAAACGACACATTGCAAATGATGCCTACCCATGCCAAATAATTACCTAGAGGCCAGAGGAATGAATAAACACTACATATTGATTAAAATACTGCTGTATAACCTTCTTTTAAGAAACAAAATGAATACATTTAATCTTTAGTTACAATTTTCAAGGTATGATACATGTTTCTGTCTAGCAATAAGTGCTGGTACATGAAATAGGATCATGGTTTACCTTTATTTAATCAATTTTTGGTCTGAAAGGTATTATATAATACCAATAATACATTTTTATTTCATGTCACCTTAGGTTCTACCTTACTCTACTCTATAGAATTGTAAACAGTGTGCTTTTTGCAAAAATAATCACTTTTTATGATACCATAGGCCAAAAAGTCAAATTTTACTTCAGATAATGAAACAGACTATAACTATAAAACCTGAAGATATATTTTGCAGAAAAGATGTTTTCCTATAATGAGTTCTGGTACCCTTTCATAAAAAGTGCCTGACAAGTGGGATTTGTGTATTTGACCAATTTGTAAATTTTGCTCTTACAGAGGTCATTATCCTTTTGGATAGCCTGAGCAAAAGTAACCGGACGGGCGAGACATCAACATTTTTTATTTAAAAAATCTTTCTTTCACTTAAAATTTCATATATGGGGCATTACACCTATAATGCTAAATTACATAAAAATGGAGAGAAAAGTATACCTGTCCACGGATTTTTTTTTGGAAAATTACCTTAAAGTTTAAGAATGGTTTTTCTACTTTCATTTCAGTGTTGTGGTCACATTGTACCACATTACACACTTTAGGAAGTGCTTCCACTGTAAAGACATTGACTGGAAAAAAATATATTCTTGTTCTACAGTAATGCCATACCTTTCAAAATATCCAACTCTTAAGCAATAGCAGTTATAAGCAAAAGCAGAAACAAAAGAGAAAATTGGGACTATTTTTTCATCCTGCCATCTTTTGACATGCACCGGAAATTCATTACATGAATAGGATAATGACCCCTTTAAGCAAAGCCAACAGTTCCGGATTTCCACCAAAATTTTTTTTTATGTTATTTAATGATTCTGTAAATAAAATAAGCATGCAGTTTGAATATATTGCTACTCAAATAAAAATTATGACAGTTTCCAAAGATGTGGTGAATCCTTGTTTTAGCAATTTTTAACTGATAAGGACAGTAAGGGTATAATTTTTTTCTTCTGTTCAACAATTTTGGCACAACAGTCAAAATATCACCTTTTTATGACAGTACTGGTGTAATAGTTACCAAATAAGCAGAAACACATCTGATAAAAGCAACTTTTTATCAAGTGAGAGCTCATTTGAATATAGGGGGGGTTGAAAACAGTCGATTCTGTTGCTATGACGGTATGATATAAAAATTAACATTTTTCCTCACAAAAGAAAAAAACTAACTAAAAAAGCTTTTCTTAGCTGTAATGAGTGTATAAATGAACTTATTAAGTAGAAATACACCACAATGGAATTCAGGTTGAGAAGCAGAGGTCTCTTTTCTGTAGCTTAAACTTTAATAAAACTATGCACAAAGTAGAGTTTTGACTAGTTTTAAGAAAACTGACATTTAATTGTTATACAAAAAGACTCATTGGCATCTTTTCAGTCCTTTTTGCATGCCAAGTCACTGACAAAGTAGAAAACATAGCAACTGACTAGACTGATTGGTTCAAAGTACCCAAAAGCATACTAGATTCACAGACTTTACATTAAAACGACACATTGCAAATGATGCCTACCCATGCCAAATAATTACCTAGAGGCCAGAGGAATGAATAAACACTACATATTGATTAAAATACTGCTGTATAACCTTCTTTTAAGAAACAAAATGAATACATTTAATCTTTAGTTACAATTTTCAAGGTATGATACATGTTTCTGTCTAGCAATAAGTGCTGGTACATGAAATAGGATCATGGTTTACCTTTATTTAATCAATTTTTGGTCTGAAAGGTATTATATAATACCAATAATACATTTTTATTTCATGTCACCTTAGGTTCTACCTTACTCTACTCTATAGAATTGTAAACAGTGTGCTTTTTGCAAAAATAATCACTTTTTATGATACCATAGGCCAAAAAGTCAAATTTTACTTCAGATAATGAAACAGACTATAACTATAAAACCTGAAGATATATTTTGCAGAAAAGATGTTTTCCTATAATGAGTTCTGGTACCCTTTCATAAAAAGTGCCTGACAAGTGGGATTTGTGTATTTGACCAATTTGTAAATTTTGCTCTTACAGAGGTCATTATCCTTTTGGATAGCCTGAGCAAAAGTAACCGGACGGGCGAGACATCAACATTTTTTATTTAAAAAATCTTTCTTTCACTTAAAATTTCATATATGGGGCATTACACCTATAATGCTAAATTACATAAAAATGGAGAGAAAAGTATACCTGTCCACGGATTTTTTTTTGGAAAATTACCTTAAAGTTTAAGAATGGTTTTTCTACTTTCATTTCAGTGTTGTGGTCACATTGTACCACATTACACACTTTAGGAAGTGCTTCCACTGTAAAGACATTGACTGGAAAAAAATATATTCTTGTTCTACAGTAATGCCATACCTTTCAAAATATCCAACTCTTAAGCAATAGCAGTTATAAGCAAAAGCAGAAACAAAAGAGAAAATTGGGACTATTTTTTCATCCTGCCATCTTTTGACATGCACCGGAAATTCATTACATGAATAGGATAATGACCCCTTTAAGCAAAGCCAACAGTTCCGGATTTCCACCAAAATTTTTTTTTATGTTATTTAATGATTCTGTAAATAAAATAAGCATGCAGTTTGAATATATTGCTACTCAAATAAAAATTATGACAGTTTCCAAAGATGTGGTGAATCCTTGTTTTAGCAATTTTTAACTGATAAGGACAGTAAGGGTATAATTTTTTTCTTCTGTTCAACAATTTTGGCACAACAGTCAAAATATCACCTTTTTATGACAGTACTGGTGTAATAGTTACCAAATAAGCAGAAACACATCTGATAAAAGCAACTTTTTATCAAGTGAGAGCTCATTTGAATATAGGGGGGGTTGAAAACAGTCGATTCTGTTGCTATGACGGTATGATATAAAAATTAACATTTTTCCTCACAAAAGAAAAAAACTAACTAAAAAAGCTTTTCTTAGCTGTAATGAGTGTATAAATGAACTTATTAAGTAGAAATACACCACAATGGAATTCAGGTTGAGAAGCAGAGGTCTCTTTTCTGTAGCTTAAACTTTAATAAAACTATGCACAAAGTAGAGTTTTGACTAGTTTTAAGAAAACTGACATTTAATTGTTATACAAAAAGACTCATTGGCATCTTTTCAGTCCTTTTTGCATGCCAAGTCACTGACAAAGTAGAAAACATAGCAACTGACTAGACTGATTGGTTCAAAGTACCCAAAAGCATACTAGATTCACAGACTTTACATTAAAACGACACATTGCAAATGATGCCTACCCATGCCAAATAATTACCTAGAGGCCAGAGGAATGAATAAACACTACATATTGATTAAAATACTGCTGTATAACCTTCTTTTAAGAAACAAAATGAATACATTTAATCTTTAGTTACAATTTTCAAGGTATGATACATGTTTCTGTCTAGCAATAAGTGCTGGTACATGAAATAGGATCATGGTTTACCTTTATTTAATCAATTTTTGGTCTGAAAGGTATTATATAATACCAATAATACATTTTTATTTCATGTCACCTTAGGTTCTACCTTACTCTACTCTATAGAATTGTAAACAGTGTGCTTTTTGCAAAAATAATCACTTTTTATGATACCATAGGCCAAAAAGTCAAATTTTACTTCAGATAATGAAACAGACTATAACTATAAAACCTGAAGATATATTTTGCAGAAAAGATGTTTTCCTATAATGAGTTCTGGTACCCTTTCATAAAAAGTGCCTGACAAGTGGGATTTGTGTATTTGACCAATTTGTAAATTTTGCTCTTACATTTAAGCAAAGCCAACAGTTCCGGATTTCCACCAAAATTTTTTTTTATGTTATTTAATGATTCTGTAAATAAAATAAGCATGCAGTTTGAATATATTGCTACTCAAATAAAAATTATGACAGTTTCCAAAGATGTGGTGAATCCTTGTTTTAGCAATTTTTAACTGATAAGGACAGTAAGGGTATAATTTTTTTCTTCTGTTCAACAATTTTGGCACAACAGTCAAAATATCACCTTTTTATGACAGTACTGGTGTAATAGTTACCAAATAAGCAGAAACACATCTGATAAAAGCAACTTTTTATCAAGTGAGAGCTCATTTGAATATAGGGGGGGTTGAAAACAGTCGATTCTGTTGCTATGACGGTATGATATAAAAATTAACATTTTTCCTCACAAAAGAAAAAAACTAACTAAAAAAGCTTTTCTTAGCTGTAATGAGTGTATAAATGAACTTATTAAGTAGAAATACACCACAATGGAATTCAGGTTGAGAAGCAGAGGTCTCTTTTCTGTAGCTTAAACTTTAATAAAACTATGCACAAAGTAGAGTTTTGACTAGTTTTAAGAAAACTGACATTTAATTGTTATACAAAAAGACTCATTGGCATCTTTTCAGTCCTTTTTGCATGCCAAGTCACTGACAAAGTAGAAAACATAGCAACTGACTAGACTGATTGGTTCAAAGTACCCAAAAGCATACTAGATTCACAGACTTTACATTAAAACGACACATTGCAAATGATGCCTACCCATGCCAAATAATTACCTAGAGGCCAGAGGAATGAATAAACACTACATATTGATTAAAATACTGCTGTATAACCTTCTTTTAAGAAACAAAATGAATACATTTAATCTTTAGTTACAATTTTCAAGGTATGATACATGTTTCTGTCTAGCAATAAGTGCTGGTACATGAAATAGGATCATGGTTTACCTTTATTTAATCAATTTTTGGTCTGAAAGGTATTATATAATACCAATAATACATTTTTATTTCATGTCACCTTAGGTTCTACCTTACTCTACTCTATAGAATTGTAAACAGTGTGCTTTTTGCAAAAATAATCACTTTTTATGATACCATAGGCCAAAAAGTCAAATTTTACTTCAGATAATGAAACAGACTATAACTATAAAACCTGAAGATATATTTTGCAGAAAAGATGTTTTCCTATAATGAGTTCTGGTACCCTTTCATAAAAAGTGCCTGACAAGTGGGATTTGTGTATTTGACCAATTTGTAAATTTTGCTCTTACAGAGGTCATTATCCTTTTGGATAGCCTGAGCAAAAGTAACCGGACGGGCGAGACATCAACATTTTTTATTTAAAAAATCTTTCTTTCACTTAAAATTTCATATATGGGGCATTACACCTATAATGCTAAATTACATAAAAATGGAGAGAAAAGTATACCTGTCCACGGATTTTTTTTTGGAAAATTACCTTAAAGTTTAAGAATGGTTTTTCTACTTTCATTTCAGTGTTGTGGTCACATTGTACCACATTACACACTTTAGGAAGTGCTTCCACTGTAAAGACATTGACTGGAAAAAAATATATTCTTGTTCTACAGTAATGCCATACCTTTCAAAATATCCAACTCTTAAGCAATAGCAGTTATAAGCAAAAGCAGAAACAAAAGAGAAAATTGGGACTATTTTTTCATCCTGCCATCTTTTGACATGCACCGGAAATTCATTACATGAATAGGATAATGACCCCTTTAAGCAAAGCCAACAGTTCCGGATTTCCACCAAAATTTTTTTTTATGTTATTTAATGATTCTGTAAATAAAATAAGCATGCAGTTTGAATATATTGCTACTCAAATAAAAATTATGACAGTTTCCAAAGATGTGGTGAATCCTTGTTTTAGCAATTTTTAACTGATAAGGACAGTAAGGGTATAATTTTTTTCTTCTGTTCAACAATTTTGGCACAACAGTCAAAATATCACCTTTTTATGACAGTACTGGTGTAATAGTTACCAAATAAGCAGAAACACATCTGATAAAAGCAACTTTTTATCAAGTGAGAGCTCATTTGAATATAGGGGGGGTTGAAAACAGTCGATTCTGTTGCTATGACGGTATGATATAAAAATTAACATTTTTCCTCACAAAAGAAAAAAACTAACTAAAAAAGCTTTTCTTAGCTGTAATGAGTGTATAAATGAACTTATTAAGTAGAAATACACCACAATGGAATTCAGGTTGAGAAGCAGAGGTCTCTTTTCTGTAGCTTAAACTTTAATAAAACTATGCACAAAGTAGAGTTTTGACTAGTTTTAAGAAAACTGACATTTAATTGTTATACAAAAAGACTCATTGGCATCTTTTCAGTCCTTTTTGCATGCCAAGTCACTGACAAAGTAGAAAACATAGCAACTGACTAGACTGATTGGTTCAAAGTACCCAAAAGCATACTAGATTCACAGACTTTACATTAAAACGACACATTGCAAATGATGCCTACCCATGCCAAATAATTACCTAGAGGCCAGAGGAATGAATAAACACTACATATTGATTAAAATACTGCTGTATAACCTTCTTTTAAGAAACAAAATGAATACATTTAATCTTTAGTTACAATTTTCAAGGTATGATACATGTTTCTGTCTAGCAATAAGTGCTGGTACATGAAATAGGATCATGGTTTACCTTTATTTAATCAATTTTTGGTCTGAAAGGTATTATATAATACCAATAATACATTTTTATTTCATGTCACCTTAGGTTCTACCTTACTCTACTCTATAGAATTGTAAACAGTGTGCTTTTTGCAAAAATAATCACTTTTTATGATACCATAGGCCAAAAAGTCAAATTTTACTTCAGATAATGAAACAGACTATAACTATAAAACCTGAAGATATATTTTGCAGAAAAGATGTTTTCCTATAATGAGTTCTGGTACCCTTTCATAAAAAGTGCCTGACAAGTGGGATTTGTGTATTTGACCAATTTGTAAATTTTGCTCTTACAGAGGTCATTATCCTTTTGGATAGCCTGAGCAAAAGTAACCGGACGGGCGAGACATCAACATTTTTTATTTAAAAAATCTTTCTTTCACTTAAAATTTCATATATGGGGCATTACACCTATAATGCTAAATTACATAAAAATGGAGAGAAAAGTATACCTGTCCACGGATTTTTTTTTGGAAAATTACCTTAAAGTTTAAGAATGGTTTTTCTACTTTCATTTCAGTGTTGTGGTCACATTGTACCACATTACACACTTTAGGAAGTGCTTCCACTGTAAAGACATTGACTGGAAAAAAATATATTCTTGTTCTACAGTAATGCCATACCTTTCAAAATATCCAACTCTTAAGCAATAGCAGTTATAAGCAAAAGCAGAAACAAAAGAGAAAATTGGGACTATTTTTTCATCCTGCCATCTTTTGACATGCACCGGAAATTCATTACATGAATAGGATAATGACCCCTTTAAGCAAAGCCAACAGTTCCGGATTTCCACCAAAATTTTTTTTTATGTTATTTAATGATTCTGTAAATAAAATAAGCATGCAGTTTGAATATATTGCTACTCAAATAAAAATTATGACAGTTTCCAAAGATGTGGTGAATCCTTGTTTTAGCAATTTTTAACTGATAAGGACAGTAAGGGTATAATTTTTTTCTTCTGTTCAACAATTTTGGCACAACAGTCAAAATATCACCTTTTTATGACAGTACTGGTGTAATAGTTACCAAATAAGCAGAAACACATCTGATAAAAGCAACTTTTTATCAAGTGAGAGCTCATTTGAATATAGGGGGGGTTGAAAACAGTCGATTCTGTTGCTATGACGGTATGATATAAAAATTAACATTTTTCCTCACAAAAGAAAAAAACTAACTAAAAAAGCTTTTCTTAGCTGTAATGAGTGTATAAATGAACTTATTAAGTAGAAATACACCACAATGGAATTCAGGTTGAGAAGCAGAGGTCTCTTTTCTGTAGCTTAAACTTTAATAAAACTATGCACAAAGTAGAGTTTTGACTAGTTTTAAGAAAACTGACATTTAATTGTTATACAAAAAGACTCATTGGCATCTTTTCAGTCCTTTTTGCATGCCAAGTCACTGACAAAGTAGAAAACATAGCAACTGACTAGACTGATTGGTTCAAAGTACCCAAAAGCATACTAGATTCACAGACTTTACATTAAAACGACACATTGCAAATGATGCCTACCCATGCCAAATAATTACCTAGAGGCCAGAGGAATGAATAAACACTACATATTGATTAAAATACTGCTGTATAACCTTCTTTTAAGAAACAAAATGAATACATTTAATCTTTAGTTACAATTTTCAAGGTATGATACATGTTTCTGTCTAGCAATAAGTGCTGGTACATGAAATAGGATCATGGTTTACCTTTATTTAATCAATTTTTGGTCTGAAAGGTATTATATAATACCAATAATACATTTTTATTTCATGTCACCTTAGGTTCTACCTTACTCTACTCTATAGAATTGTAAACAGTGTGCTTTTTGCAAAAATAATCACTTTTTATGATACCATAGGCCAAAAAGTCAAATTTTACTTCAGATAATGAAACAGACTATAACTATAAAACCTGAAGATATATTTTGCAGAAAAGATGTTTTCCTATAATGAGTTCTGGTACCCTTTCATAAAAAGTGCCTGACAAGTGGGATTTGTGTATTTGACCAATTTGTAAATTTTGCTCTTACAGCAAAGCCAACAGTTCCGGATTTCCACCAAAATTTTTTTTTATGTTATTTAATGATTCTGTAAATAAAATAAGCATGCAGTTTGAATATATTGCTACTCAAATAAAAATTATGACAGTTTCCAAAGATGTGGTGAATCCTTGTTTTAGCAATTTTTAACTGATAAGGACAGTAAGGGTATAATTTTTTTCTTCTGTTCAACAATTTTGGCACAACAGTCAAAATATCACCTTTTTATGACAGTACTGGTGTAATAGTTACCAAATAAGCAGAAACACATCTGATAAAAGCAACTTTTTATCAAGTGAGAGCTCATTTGAATATAGGGGGGGTTGAAAACAGTCGATTCTGTTGCTATGACGGTATGATATAAAAATTAACATTTTTCCTCACAAAAGAAAAAAACTAACTAAAAAAGCTTTTCTTAGCTGTAATGAGTGTATAAATGAACTTATTAAGTAGAAATACACCACAATGGAATTCAGGTTGAGAAGCAGAGGTCTCTTTTCTGTAGCTTAAACTTTAATAAAACTATGCACAAAGTAGAGTTTTGACTAGTTTTAAGAAAACTGACATTTAATTGTTATACAAAAAGACTCATTGGCATCTTTTCAGTCCTTTTTGCATGCCAAGTCACTGACAAAGTAGAAAACATAGCAACTGACTAGACTGATTGGTTCAAAGTACCCAAAAGCATACTAGATTCACAGACTTTACATTAAAACGACACATTGCAAATGATGCCTACCCATGCCAAATAATTACCTAGAGGCCAGAGGAATGAATAAACACTACATATTGATTAAAATACTGCTGTATAACCTTCTTTTAAGAAACAAAATGAATACATTTAATCTTTAGTTACAATTTTCAAGGTATGATACATGTTTCTGTCTAGCAATAAGTGCTGGTACATGAAATAGGATCATGGTTTACCTTTATTTAATCAATTTTTGGTCTGAAAGGTATTATATAATACCAATAATACATTTTTATTTCATGTCACCTTAGGTTCTACCTTACTCTACTCTATAGAATTGTAAACAGTGTGCTTTTTGCAAAAATAATCACTTTTTATGATACCATAGGCCAAAAAGTCAAATTTTACTTCAGATAATGAAACAGACTATAACTATAAAACCTGAAGATATATTTTGCAGAAAAGATGTTTTCCTATAATGAGTTCTGGTACCCTTTCATAAAAAGTGCCTGACAAGTGGGATTTGTGTATTTGACCAATTTGTAAATTTTGCTCTTACAGAGGTCATTATCCTTTTGGATAGCCTGAGCAAAAGTAACCGGACGGGCGAGACATCAACATTTTTTATTTAAAAAATCTTTCTTTCACTTAAAATTTCATATATGGGGCATTACACCTATAATGCTAAATTACATAAAAATGGAGAGAAAAGTATACCTGTCCACGGATTTTTTTTTGGAAAATTACCTTAAAGTTTAAGAATGGTTTTTCTACTTTCATTTCAGTGTTGTGGTCACATTGTACCACATTACACACTTTAGGAAGTGCTTCCACTGTAAAGACATTGACTGGAAAAAAATATATTCTTGTTCTACAGTAATGCCATACCTTTCAAAATATCCAACTCTTAAGCAATAGCAGTTATAAGCAAAAGCAGAAACAAAAGAGAAAATTGGGACTATTTTTTCATCCTGCCATCTTTTGACATGCACCGGAAATTCATTACATGAATAGGATAATGACCCCTTTAAGCAAAGCCAACAGTTCCGGATTTCCACCAAAATTTTTTTTTATGTTATTTAATGATTCTGTAAATAAAATAAGCATGCAGTTTGAATATATTGCTACTCAAATAAAAATTATGACAGTTTCCAAAGATGTGGTGAATCCTTGTTTTAGCAATTTTTAACTGATAAGGACAGTAAGGGTATAATTTTTTTCTTCTGTTCAACAATTTTGGCACAACAGTCAAAATATCACCTTTTTATGACAGTACTGGTGTAATAGTTACCAAATAAGCAGAAACACATCTGATAAAAGCAACTTTTTATCAAGTGAGAGCTCATTTGAATATAGGGGGGGTTGAAAACAGTCGATTCTGTTGCTATGACGGTATGATATAAAAATTAACATTTTTCCTCACAAAAGAAAAAAACTAACTAAAAAAGCTTTTCTTAGCTGTAATGAGTGTATAAATGAACTTATTAAGTAGAAATACACCACAATGGAATTCAGGTTGAGAAGCAGAGGTCTCTTTTCTGTAGCTTAAACTTTAATAAAACTATGCACAAAGTAGAGTTTTGACTAGTTTTAAGAAAACTGACATTTAATTGTTATACAAAAAGACTCATTGGCATCTTTTCAGTCCTTTTTGCATGCCAAGTCACTGACAAAGTAGAAAACATAGCAACTGACTAGACTGATTGGTTCAAAGTACCCAAAAGCATACTAGATTCACAGACTTTACATTAAAACGACACATTGCAAATGATGCCTACCCATGCCAAATAATTACCTAGAGGCCAGAGGAATGAATAAACACTACATATTGATTAAAATACTGCTGTATAACCTTCTTTTAAGAAACAAAATGAATACATTTAATCTTTAGTTACAATTTTCAAGGTATGATACATGTTTCTGTCTAGCAATAAGTGCTGGTACATGAAATAGGATCATGGTTTACCTTTATTTAATCAATTTTTGGTCTGAAAGGTATTATATAATACCAATAATACATTTTTATTTCATGTCACCTTAGGTTCTACCTTACTCTACTCTATAGAATTGTAAACAGTGTGCTTTTTGCAAAAATAATCACTTTTTATGATACCATAGGCCAAAAAGTCAAATTTTACTTCAGATAATGAAACAGACTATAACTATAAAACCTGAAGATATATTTTGCAGAAAAGATGTTTTCCTATAATGAGTTCTGGTACCCTTTCATAAAAAGTGCCTGACAAGTGGGATTTGTGTATTTGACCAATTTGTAAATTTTGCTCTTACAGAGGTCATTATCCTTTTGGATAGCCTGAGCAAAAGTAACCGGACGGGCGAGACATCAACATTTTTTATTTAAAAAATCTTTCTTTCACTTAAAATTTCATATATGGGGCATTACACCTATAATGCTAAATTACATAAAAATGGAGAGAAAAGTATACCTGTCCACGGATTTTTTTTTGGAAAATTACCTTAAAGTTTAAGAATGGTTTTTCTACTTTCATTTCAGTGTTGTGGTCACATTGTACCACATTACACACTTTAGGAAGTGCTTCCACTGTAAAGACATTGACTGGAAAAAAATATATTCTTGTTCTACAGTAATGCCATACCTTTCAAAATATCCAACTCTTAAGCAATAGCAGTTATAAGCAAAAGCAGAAACAAAAGAGAAAATTGGGACTATTTTTTCATCCTGCCATCTTTTGACATGCACCGGAAATTCATTACATGAATAGGATAATGACCCCTTTAAGCAAAGCCAACAGTTCCGGATTTCCACCAAAATTTTTTTTTATGTTATTTAATGATTCTGTAAATAAAATAAGCATGCAGTTTGAATATATTGCTACTCAAATAAAAATTATGACAGTTTCCAAAGATGTGGTGAATCCTTGTTTTAGCAATTTTTAACTGATAAGGACAGTAAGGGTATAATTTTTTTCTTCTGTTCAACAATTTTGGCACAACAGTCAAAATATCACCTTTTTATGACAGTACTGGTGTAATAGTTACCAAATAAGCAGAAACACATCTGATAAAAGCAACTTTTTATCAAGTGAGAGCTCATTTGAATATAGGGGGGGTTGAAAACAGTCGATTCTGTTGCTATGACGGTATGATATAAAAATTAACATTTTTCCTCACAAAAGAAAAAAACTAACTAAAAAAGCTTTTCTTAGCTGTAATGAGTGTATAAATGAACTTATTAAGTAGAAATACACCACAATGGAATTCAGGTTGAGAAGCAGAGGTCTCTTTTCTGTAGCTTAAACTTTAATAAAACTATGCACAAAGTAGAGTTTTGACTAGTTTTAAGAAAACTGACATTTAATTGTTATACAAAAAGACTCATTGGCATCTTTTCAGTCCTTTTTGCATGCCAAGTCACTGACAAAGTAGAAAACATAGCAACTGACTAGACTGATTGGTTCAAAGTACCCAAAAGCATACTAGATTCACAGACTTTACATTAAAACGACACATTGCAAATGATGCCTACCCATGCCAAATAATTACCTAGAGGCCAGAGGAATGAATAAACACTACATATTGATTAAAATACTGCTGTATAACCTTCTTTTAAGAAACAAAATGAATACATTTAATCTTTAGTTACAATTTTCAAGGTATGATACATGTTTCTGTCTAGCAATAAGTGCTGGTACATGAAATAGGATCATGGTTTACCTTTATTTAATCAATTTTTGGTCTGAAAGGTATTATATAATACCAATAATACATTTTTATTTCATGTCACCTTAGGTTCTACCTTACTCTACTCTATAGAATTGTAAACAGTGTGCTTTTTGCAAAAATAATCACTTTTTATGATACCATAGGCCAAAAAGTCAAATTTTACTTCAGATAATGAAACAGACTATAACTATAAAACCTGAAGATATATTTTGCAGAAAAGATGTTTTCCTATAATGAGTTATGGTACCCTTTCATAAAAAGTGCCTGACAAGTGGGATTTGTGTATTTGACCAATTTGTAAATTTTGCTCTTACAGAGGTCATTATCCTTTTGGATAGCCTGAGCAAAAGTAACCGGACGGGCGAGACATCAACATTTTTTATTTAAAAAATCTTTCTTTCACTTAAAATTTCATATATGGGGCATTACACCTATAATGCTAAATTACATAAAAATGGAGAGAAAAGTATACCTGTCCACGGATTTTTTTTTGGAAAATTACCTTAAAGTTTAAGAATGGTTTTTCTACTTTCATTTCAGTGTTGTGGTCACATTGTACCACATTACACACTTTAGGAAGTGCTTCCACTGTAAAGACATTGACTGGAAAAAAATATATTCTTGTTCTACAGTAATGCCATACCTTTCAAAATATCCAACTCTTAAGCAATAGCAGTTATAAGCAAAAGCAGAAACAAAAGAGAAAATTGGGACTATTTTTTCATCCTGCCATCTTTTGACATGCACCGGAAATTCATTACATGAATAGGATAATGACCCCTTTAAGCAAAGCCAACAGTTCCGGATTTCCACCAAAATTTTTTTTTATGTTATTTAATGATTCTGTAAATAAAATAAGCATGCAGTTTGAATATATTGCTACTCAAATAAAAATTATGACAGTTTCCAAAGATGTGGTGAATCCTTGTTTTAGCAATTTTTAACTGATAAGGACAGTAAGGGTATAATTTTTTTCTTCTGTTCAACAATTTTGGCACAACAGTCAAAATATCACCTTTTTATGACAGTACTGGTGTAATAGTTACCAAATAAGCAGAAACACATCTGATAAAAGCAACTTTTTATCAAGTGAGAGCTCATTTGAATATAGGGGGGGTTGAAAACAGTCGATTCTGTTGCTATGACGGTATGATATAAAAATTAACATTTTTCCTCACAAAAGAAAAAAACTAACTAAAAAAGCTTTTCTTAGCTGTAATGAGTGTATAAATGAACTTATTAAGTAGAAATACACCACAATGGAATTCAGGTTGAGAAGCAGAGGTCTCTTTTCTGTAGCTTAAACTTTAATAAAACTATGCACAAAGTAGAGTTTTGACTAGTTTTAAGAAAACTGACATTTAATTGTTATACAAAAAGACTCATTGGCATCTTTTCAGTCCTTTTTGCATGCCAAGTCACTGACAAAGTAGAAAACATAGCAACTGACTAGACTGATTGGTTCAAAGTACCCAAAAGCATACTAGATTCACAGACTTTACATTAAAACGACACATTGCAAATGATGCCTACCCATGCCAAATAATTACCTAGAGGCCAGAGGAATGAATAAACACTACATATTGATTAAAATACTGCTGTATAACCTTCTTTTAAGAAACAAAATGAATACATTTAATCTTTAGTTACAATTTTCAAGGTATGATACATGTTTCTGTCTAGCAATAAGTGCTGGTACATGAAATAGGATCATGGTTTACCTTTATTTAATCAATTTTTGGTCTGAAAGGTATTATATAATACCAATAATACATTTTTATTTCATGTCACCTTAGGTTCTACCTTACTCTACTCTATAGAATTGTAAACAGTGTGCTTTTTGCAAAAATAATCACTTTTTATGATACCATAGGCCAAAAAGTCAAATTTTACTTCAGATAATGAAACAGACTATAACTATAAAACCTGAAGATATATTTTGCAGAAAAGATGTTTTCCTATAATGAGTTCTGGTACCCTTTCATAAAAAGTGCCTGACAAGTGGGATTTGTGTATTTGACCAATTTGTAAATTTTGCTCTTACAGAGGTCATTATCCTTTTGGATAGCCTGAGCAAAAGTAACCGGACGGGCGAGACATCAACATTTTTTATTTAAAAAATCTTTCTTTCACTTAAAATTTCATATATGGGGCATTACACCTATAATGCTAAATTACATAAAAATGGAGAGAAAAGTATACCTGTCCACGGATTTTTTTTTGGAAAATTACCTTAAAGTTTAAGAATGGTTTTTCTACTTTCATTTCAGTGTTGTGGTCACATTGTACCACATTACACACTTTAGGAAGTGCTTCCACTGTAAAGACATTGACTGGAAAAAAATATATTCTTGTTCTACAGTAATGCCATACCTTTCAAAATATCCAACTCTTAAGCAATAGCAGTTATAAGCAAAAGCAAAAACAAAAGAGAAAATTGGGACTATTTTTTCATCCTGCCATCTTTTGACATGCACCGGAAATTCATTACATGAATAGGATAATGACCCCTTTAAGCAAAGCCAACAGTTCCGGATTTCCACCAAAATTTTTTTTTATGTTATTTAATGATTCTGTAAATAAAATAAGCATGCAGTTTGAATATATTGCTACTCAAATAAAAATTATGACAGTTTCCAAAGATGTGGTGAATCCTTGTTTTAGCAATTTTTAACTGATAAGGACAGTAAGGGTATAATTTTTTTCTTCTGTTCAACAATTTTGGCACAACAGTCAAAATATCACCTTTTTATGACAGTACTGGTGTAATAGTTACCAAATAAGCAGAAACACATCTGATAAAAGCAACTTTTTATCAAGTGAGAGCTCATTTGAATATAGGGGGGGTTGAAAACAGTCGATTCTGTTGCTATGACGGTATGATATAAAAATTAACATTTTTCCTCACAAAAGAAAAAAACTAACTAAAAAAGCTTTTCTTAGCTGTAATGAGTGTATAAATGAACTTATTAAGTAGAAATACACCACAATGGAATTCAGGTTGAGAAGCAGAGGTCTCTTTTCTGTAGCTTAAACTTTAATAAAACTATGCACAAAGTAGAGTTTTGACTAGTTTTAAGAAAACTGACATTTAATTGTTATACAAAAAGACTCATTGGCATCTTTTCAGTCCTTTTTGCATGCCAAGTCACTGACAAAGTAGAAAACATAGCAACTGACTAGACTGATTGGTTCAAAGTACCCAAAAGCATACTAGATTCACAGACTTTACATTAAAACGACACATTGCAAATGATGCCTACCCATGCCAAATAATTACCTAGAGGCCAGAGGAATGAATAAACACTACATATTGATTAAAATACTGCTGTATAACCTTCTTTTAAGAAACAAAATGAATACATTTAATCTTTAGTTACAATTTTCAAGGTATGATACATGTTTCTGTCTAGCAATAAGTGCTGGTACATGAAATAGGATCATGGTTTACCTTTATTTAATCAATTTTTGGTCTGAAAGGTATTATATAATACCAATAATACATTTTTATTTCATGTCACCTTAGGTTCTACCTTACTCTACTCTATAGAATTGTAAACAGTGTGCTTTTTGCAAAAATAATCACTTTTTATGATACCATAGGCCAAAAAGTCAAATTTTACTTCAGATAATGAAACAGACTATAACTATAAAACCTGAAGATATATTTTGCAGAAAAGATGTTTTCCTATAATGAGTTCTGGTACCCTTTCATAAAAAGTGCCTGACAAGTGGGATTTGTGTATTTGACCAATTTGTAAATTTTGCTCTTACAGAGGTCATTATCCTTTCGGATAGCCTGAGCAAAAGTAACCGGACGGGCGAGACATCAACATTTTTTATTTAAAAAATCTTTCTTTCACTTAAAATTTCATATATGGGGCATTACACCTATAATGCTAAATTACATAAAAATGGAGAGAAAAGTATACCTGTCCACGGATTTTTTTTTGGAAAATTACCTTAAAGTTTAAGAATGGTTTTTCTACTTTCATTTCAGTGTTGTGGTCACATTGTACCACATTACACACTTTAGGAAGTGCTTCCACTGTAAAGACATTGACTGGAAAAAAATATATTCTTGTTCTACAGTAATGCCATACCTTTCAAAATATCCAACTCTTAAGCAATAGCAGTTATAAGCAAAAGCAGAAACAAAAGAGAAAATTGGGACTATTTTTTCATCCTGCCATCTTTTGACATGCACCGGAAATTCATTACATGAATAGGATAATGACCCCTTTAAGCAAAGCCAACAGTTCCGGATTTCCACCAAAATTTTTTTTTATGTTATTTAATGATTCTGTAAATAAAATAAGCATGCAGTTTGAATATATTGCTACTCAAATAAAAATTATGACAGTTTCCAAAGATGTGGTGAATCCTTGTTTTAGCAATTTTTAACTGATAAGGACAGTAAGGGTATAATTTTTTTCTTCTGTTCAACAATTTTGGCACAACAGTCAAAATATCACCTTTTTATGACAGTACTGGTGTAATAGTTACCAAATAAGCAGAAACACATCTGATAAAAGCAACTTTTTATCAAGTGAGAGCTCATTTGAATATAGGGGGGGTTGAAAACAGTCGATTCTGTTGCTATGACGGTATGATATAAAAATTAACATTTTTCCTCACAAAAGAAAAAAACTAACTAAAAAAGCTTTTCTTAGCTGTAATGAGTGTATAAATGAACTTATTAAGTAGAAATACACCACAATGGAATTCAGGTTGAGAAGCAGAGGTCTCTTTTCTGTAGCTTAAACTTTAATAAAACTATGCACAAAGTAGAGTTTTGACTAGTTTTAAGAAAACTGACATTTAATTGTTATACAAAAAGACTCATTGGCATCTTTTCAGTCCTTTTTGCATGCCAAGTCACTGACAAAGTAGAAAACATAGCAACTGACTAGACTGATTGGTTCAAAGTACCCAAAAGCATACTAGATTCACAGACTTTACATTAAAACGACACATTGCAAATGATGCCTACCCATGCCAAATAATTACCTAGAGGCCAGAGGAATGAATAAACACTACATATTGATTAAAATACTGCTGTATAACCTTCTTTTAAGAAACAAAATGAATACATTTAATCTTTAGTTACAATTTTCAAGGTATGATACATGTTTCTGTCTAGCAATAAGTGCTGGTACATGAAATAGGATCATGGTTTACCTTTATTTAATCAATTTTTGGTCTGAAAGGTATTATATAATACCAATAATACATTTTTATTTCATGTCACCTTAGGTTCTACCTTACTCTACTCTATAGAATTGTAAACAGTGTGCTTTTTGCAAAAATAATCACTTTTTATGATACCATAGGCCAAAAAGTCAAATTTTACTTCAGATAATGAAACAGACTATAACTATAAAACCTGAAGATATATTTTGCAGAAAAGATGTTTTCCTATAATGAGTTCTGGTACCCTTTCATAAAAAGTGCCTGACAAGTGGGATTTGTGTATTTGACCAATTTGTAAATTTTGCTCTTACAGAGGTCATTATCCTTTTGGATAGCCTGAGCAAAAGTAACCGGACGGGCGAGACATCAACATTTTTTATTTAAAAAATCTTTCTTTCACTTAAAATTTCATATATGGGGCATTACACCTATAATGCTAAATTACATAAAAATGGAGAGAAAAGTATACCTGTCCACGGATTTTTTTTTGGAAAATTACCTTAAAGTTTAAGAATGGTTTTTCTACTTTCATTTCAGTGTTGTGGTCACATTGTACCACATTACACACTTTAGGAAGTGCTTCCACTGTAAAGACATTGACTGGAAAAAAATATATTCTTGTTCTACAGTAATGCCATACCTTTCAAAATATCCAACTCTTAAGCAATAGCAGTTATAAGCAATAGCAGAAACAAAAGAGAAAATTGGGACTATTTTTTCATCCTGCCATCTTTTGACATGCACCGGAAATTCATTACATGAATAGGATAATGACCCCTTTAAGCAAAGCCAACAGTTCCGGATTTCCACCAAAATTTTTTTTTATGTTATTTAATGATTCTGTAAATAAAATAAGCATGCAGTTTGAATATATTGCTACTCAAATAAAAATTATGACAGTTTCCAAAGATGTGGTGAATCCTTGTTTTAGCAATTTTTAACTGATAAGGACAGTAAGGGTATAATTTTTTTCTTCTGTTCAACAATTTTGGCACAACAGTCAAAATATCACCTTTTTATGACAGTACTGGTGTAATAGTTACCAAATAAGCAGAAACACATCTGATAAAAGCAACTTTTTATCAAGTGAGAGCTCATTTGAATATAGGGGGGGTTGAAAACAGTCGATTCTGTTGCTATGACGGTATGATATAAAAATTAACATTTTTCCTCACAAAAGAAAAAAACTAACTAAAAAAGCTTTTCTTAGCTGTAATGAGTGTATAAATGAACTTATTAAGTAGAAATACACCACAATGGAATTCAGGTTGAGAAGCAGAGGTCTCTTTTCTGTAGCTTAAACTTTAATAAAACTATGCACAAAGTAGAGTTTTGACTAGTTTTAAGAAAACTGACATTTAATTGTTATACAAAAAGACTCATTGGCATCTTTTCAGTCCTTTTTGCATGCCAAGTCACTGACAAAGTAGAAAACATAGCAACTGACTAGACTGATTGGTTCAAAGTACCCAAAAGCATACTAGATTCACAGACTTTACATTAAAACGACACATTGCAAATGATGCCTACCCATGCCAAATAATTACCTAGAGGCCAGAGGAATGAATAAACACTACATATTGATTAAAATACTGCTGTATAACCTTCTTTTAAGAAACAAAATGAATACATTTAATCTTTAGTTACAATTTTCAAGGTATGATACATGTTTCTGTCTAGCAATAAGTGCTGGTACATGAAATAGGATCATGGTTTACCTTTATTTAATCAATTTTTGGTCTGAAAGGTATTATATAATACCAATAATACATTTTTATTTCATGTCACCTTAGGTTCTACCTTACTCTACTCTATAGAATTGTAAACAGTGTGCTTTTTGCAAAAATAATCACTTTTTATGATACCATAGGCCAAAAAGTCAAATTTTACTTCAGATAATGAAACAGACTATAACTATAAAACCTGAAGATATATTTTGCAGAAAAGATGTTTTCCTATAATGAGTTCTGGTACCCTTTCATAAAAAGTGCCTGACAAGTGGGATTTGTGTATTTGACCAATTTGTAAATTTTGCTCTTACAGAGGTCATTATCCTTTTGGATAGCCTGAGCAAAAGTAACCGGACGGGCGAGACATCAACATTTTTTATTTAAAAAATCTTTCTTTCACTTAAAATTTCATATATGGGGCATTACACCTATAATGCTAAATTACATAAAAATGGAGAGAAAAGTATACCTGTCCACGGATTTTTTTTTGGAAAATTACCTTAAAGTTTAAGAATGGTTTTTCTACTTTCATTTCAGTGTTGTGGTCACATTGTACCACATTACACACTTTAGGAAGTGCTTCCACTGTAAAGACATTGACTGGAAAAAAATATATTCTTGTTCTACAGTAATGCCATACCTTTCAAAATATCCAACTCTTAAGCAATAGCAGTTATAAGCAAAAGCAGAAACAAAAGAGAAAATTGGGACTATTTTTTCATCCTGCCATCTTTTGACATGCACCGGAAATTCATTACATGAATAGGATAATGACCCCTTTAAGCAAAGCCAACAGTTCCGGATTTCCACCAAAATTTTTTTTTATGTTATTTAATGATTCTGTAAATAAAATAAGCATGCAGTTTGAATATATTGCTACTCAAATAAAAATTATGACAGTTTCCAAAGATGTGGTGAATCCTTGTTTTAGCAATTTTTAACTGATAAGGACAGTAAGGGTATAATTTTTTTCTTCTGTTCAACAATTTTGGCACAACAGTCAAAATATCACCTTTTTATGACAGTACTGGTGTAATAGTTACCAAATAAGCAGAAACACATCTGATAAAAGCAACTTTTTATCAAGTGAGAGCTCATTTGAATATAGGGGGGGTTGAAAACAGTCGATTCTGTTGCTATGACGGTATGATATAAAAATTAACATTTTTCCTCACAAAAGAAAAAAACTAACTAAAAAAGCTTTTCTTAGCTGTAATGAGTGTATAAATGAACTTATTAAGTAGAAATACACCACAATGGAATTCAGGTTGAGAAGCAGAGGTCTCTTTTCTGTAGCTTAAACTTTAATAAAACTATGCACAAAGTAGAGTTTTGACTAGTTTTAAGAAAACTGACATTTAATTGTTATACAAAAAGACTCATTGGCATCTTTTCAGTCCTTTTTGCATGCCAAGTCACTGACAAAGTAGAAAACATAGCAACTGACTAGACTGATTGGTTCAAAGTACCCAAAAGCATACTAGATTCACAGACTTTACATTAAAACGACACATTGCAAATGATGCCTACCCATGCCAAATAATTACCTAGAGGCCAGAGGAATGAATAAACACTACATATTGATTAAAATACTGCTGTATAACCTTCTTTTAAGAAACAAAATGAATACATTTAATCTTTAGTTACAATTTTCAAGGTATGATACATGTTTCTGTCTAGCAATAAGTGCTGGTACATGAAATAGGATCATGGTTTACCTTTATTTAATCAATTTTTGGTCTGAAAGGTATTATATAATACCAATAATACATTTTTATTTCATGTCACCTTAGGTTCTACCTTACTCTACTCTATAGAATTGTAAACAGTGTGCTTTTTGCAAAAATAATCACTTTTTATGATACCATAGGCCAAAAAGTCAAATTTTACTTCAGATAATGAAACAGACTATAACTATAAAACCTGAAGATATATTTTGCAGAAAAGATGTTTTCCTATAATGAGTTCTGGTACCCTTTCATAAAAAGTGCCTGACAAGTGGGATTTGTGTATTTGACCAATTTGTAAATTTTGCTCTTACAGAGGTCATTATCCTTTTGGATAGCCTGAGCAAAAGTAACCGGACGGGCGAGACATCAACATTTTTTATTTAAAAAATCTTTCTTTCACTTAAAATTTCATATATGGGGCATTACACCTATAATGCTAAATTACATAAAAATGGAGAGAAAAGTATACCTGTCCACGGATTTTTTTTTGGAAAATTACCTTAAAGTTTAAGAATGGTTTTTCTACTTTCATTTCAGTGTTGTGGTCACATTGTACCACATTACACACTTTAGGAAGTGCTTCCACTGTAAAGACATTGACTGGAAAAAAATATATTCTTGTTCTACAGTAATGCCATACCTTTCAAAATATCCAACTCTTAAGCAATAGCAGTTATAAGCAAAAGCAGAAACAAAAGAGAAAATTGGGACTATTTTTTCATCCTGCCATCTTTTGACATGCACCGGAAATTCATTACATGAATAGGATAATGACCCCTTTAAGCAAAGCCAACAGTTCCGGATTTCCACCAAAATTTTTTTTTATGTTATTTAATGATTCTGTAAATAAAATAAGCATGCAGTTTGAATATATTGCTACTCAAATAAAAATTATGACAGTTTCCAAAGATGTGGTGAATCCTTGTTTTAGCAATTTTTAACTGATAAGGACAGTAAGGGTATAATTTTTTTCTTCTGTTCAACAATTTTGGCACAACAGTCAAAATATCACCTTTTTATGACAGTACTGGTGTAATAGTTACCAAATAAGCAGAAACACATCTGATAAAAGCAACTTTTTATCAAGTGAGAGCTCATTTGAATATAGGGGGGGTTGAAAACAGTCGATTCTGTTGCTATGACGGTATGATATAAAAATTAACATTTTTCCTCACAAAAGAAAAAAACTAACTAAAAAAGCTTTTCTTAGCTGTAATGAGTGTATAAATGAACTTATTAAGTAGAAATACACCACAATGGAATTCAGGTTGAGAAGCAGAGGTCTCTTTTCTGTAGCTTAAACTTTAATAAAACTATGCACAAAGTAGAGTTTTGACTAGTTTTAAGAAAACTGACATTTAATTGTTATACAAAAAGACTCATTGGCATCTTTTCAGTCCTTTTTGCATGCCAAGTCACTGACAAAGTAGAAAACATAGCAACTGACTAGACTGATTGGTTCAAAGTACCCAAAAGCATACTAGATTCACAGACTTTACATTAAAACGACACATTGCAAATGATGCCTACCCATGCCAAATAATTACCTAGAGGCCAGAGGAATGAATAAACACTACATATTGATTAAAATACTGCTGTATAACCTTCTTTTAAGAAACAAAATGAATACATTTAATCTTTAGTTACAATTTTCAAGGTATGATACATGTTTCTGTCTAGCAATAAGTGCTGGTACATGAAATAGGATCATGGTTTACCTTTATTTAATCAATTTTTGGTCTGAAAGGTATTATATAATACCAATAATACATTTTTATTTCATGTCACCTTAGGTTCTACCTTACTCTACTCTATAGAATTGTAAACAGTGTGCTTTTTGCAAAAATAATCACTTTTTATGATACCATAGGCCAAAAAGTCAAATTTTACTTCAGATAATGAAACAGACTATAACTATAAAACCTGAAGATATATTTTGCAGAAAAGATGTTTTCCTATAATGAGTTCTGGTACCCTTTCATAAAAAGTGCCTGACAAGTGGGATTTGTGTATTTGACCAATTTGTAAATTTTGCTCTTACAGAGGTCATTATCCTTTTGGATAGCCTGAGCAAAAGTAACCGGACGGGCGAGACATCAACATTTTTTATTTAAAAAATCTTTCTTTCACTTAAAATTTCATATATGGGGCATTACACCTATAATGCTAAATTACATAAAAATGGAGAGAAAAGTATACCTGTCCACGGATTTTTTTTTGGAAAATTACCTTAAAGTTTAAGAATGGTTTTTCTACTTTCATTTCAGTGTTGTGGTCACATTGTACCACATTACACACTTTAGGAAGTGCTTCCACTGTAAAGACATTGACTGGAAAAAAATATATTCTTGTTCTACAGTAATGCCATACCTTTCAAAATATCCAACTCTTAAGCAATAGCAGTTATAAGCAAAAGCAGAAACAAAAGAGAAAATTGGGACTATTTTTTCATCCTGCCATCTTTTGACATGCACCGGAAATTCATTACATGAATAGGATAATGACCCCTTTAAGCAAAGCCAACAGTTCCGGATTTCCACCAAAATTTTTTTTTATGTTATTTAATGATTCTGTAAATAAAATAAGCATGCAGTTTGAATATATTGCTACTCAAATAAAAATTATGACAGTTTCCAAAGATGTGGTGAATCCTTGTTTTAGCAATTTTTAACTGATAAGGACAGTAAGGGTATAATTTTTTTCTTCTGTTCAACAATTTTGGCACAACAGTCAAAATATCACCTTTTTATGACAGTACTGGTGTAATAGTTACCAAATAAGCAGAAACACATCTGATAAAAGCAACTTTTTATCAAGTGAGAGCTCATTTGAATATAGGGGGGGTTGAAAACAGTCGATTCTGTTGCTATGACGGTATGATATAAAAATTAACATTTTTCCTCACAAAAGAAAAAAACTAACTAAAAAAGCTTTTCTTAGCTGTAATGAGTGTATAAATGAACTTATTAAGTAGAAATACACCACAATGGAATTCAGGTTGAGAAGCAGAGGTCTCTTTTCTGTAGCTTAAACTTTAATAAAACTATGCACAAAGTAGAGTTTTGACTAGTTTTAAGAAAACTGACATTTAATTGTTATACAAAAAGACTCATTGGCATCTTTTCAGTCCTTTTTGCATGCCAAGTCACTGACAAAGTAGAAAACATAGCAACTGACTAGACTGATTGGTTCAAAGTACCCAAAAGCATACTAGATTCACAGACTTTACATTAAAACGACACATTGCAAATGATGCCTACCCATGCCAAATAATTACCTAGAGGCCAGAGGAATGAATAAACACTACATATTGATTAAAATACTGCTGTATAACCTTCTTTTAAGAAACAAAATGAATACATTTAATCTTTAGTTACAATTTTCAAGGTATGATACATGTTTCTGTCTAGCAATAAGTGCTGGTACATGAAATAGGATCATGGTTTACCTTTATTTAATCAATTTTTGGTCTGAAAGGTATTATATAATACCAATAATACATTTTTATTTCATGTCACCTTAGGTTCTACCTTACTCTACTCTATAGAATTGTAAACAGTGTGCTTTTTGCAAAAATAATCACTTTTTATGATACCATAGGCCAAAAAGTCAAATTTTACTTCAGATAATGAAACAGACTATAACTATAAAACCTGAAGATATATTTTGCAGAAAAGATGTTTTCCTATAATGAGTTCTGGTACCCTTTCATAAAAAGTGCCTGACAAGTGGGATTTGTGTATTTGACCAATTTGTAAATTTTGCTCTTACAGAGGTCATTATCCTTTTGGATAGCCTGAGCAAAAGTAACCGGACGGGCGAGACATCAACATTTTTTATTTAAAAAATCTTTCTTTCACTTAAAATTTCATATATGGGGCATTACACCTATAATGCTAAATTACATAAAAATGGAGAGAAAAGTATACCTGTCCACGGATTTTTTTTTGGAAAATTACCTTAAAGTTTAAGAATGGTTTTTCTACTTTCATTTCAGTGTTGTGGTCACATTGTACCACATTACACACTTTAGGAAGTGCTTCCACTGTAAAGACATTGACTGGAAAAAAATATATTCTTGTTCTACAGTAATGCCATACCTTTCAAAATATCCAACTCTTAAGCAATAGCAGTTATAAGCAAAAGCAGAAACAAAAGAGAAAATTGGGACTATTTTTTCATCCTGCCATCTTTTGACATGCACCGGAAATTCATTACATGAATAGGATAATGACCCCTTTAAGCAAAGCCAACAGTTCCGGATTTCCACCAAAATTTTTTTTTATGTTATTTAATGATTCTGTAAATAAAATAAGCATGCAGTTTGAATATATTGCTACTCAAATAAAAATTATGACAGTTTCCAAAGATGTGGTGAATCCTTGTTTTAGCAATTTTTAACTGATAAGGACAGTAAGGGTATAATTTTTTTCTTCTGTTCAACAATTTTGGCACAACAGTCAAAATATCACCTTTTTATGACAGTACTGGTGTAATAGTTACCAAATAAGCAGAAACACATCTGATAAAAGCAACTTTTTATCAAGTGAGAGCTCATTTGAATATAGGGGGGGTTGAAAACAGTCGATTCTGTTGCTATGACGGTATGATATAAAAATTAACATTTTTCCTCACAAAAGAAAAAAACTAACTAAAAAAGCTTTTCTTAGCTGTAATGAGTGTATAAATGAACTTATTAAGTAGAAATACACCACAATGGAATTCAGGTTGAGAAGCAGAGGTCTCTTTTCTGTAGCTTAAACTTTAATAAAACTATGCACAAAGTAGAGTTTTGACTAGTTTTAAGAAAACTGACATTTAATTGTTATACAAAAAGACTCATTGGCATCTTTTCAGTCCTTTTTGCATGCCAAGTCACTGACAAAGTAGAAAACATAGCAACTGACTAGACTGATTGGTTCAAAGTACCCAAAAGCATACTAGATTCACAGACTTTACATTAAAACGACACATTGCAAATGATGCCTACCCATGCCAAATAATTACCTAGAGGCCAGAGGAATGAATAAACACTACATATTGATTAAAATACTGCTGTATAACCTTCTTTTAAGAAACAAAATGAATACATTTAATCTTTAGTTACAATTTTCAAGGTATGATACATGTTTCTGTCTAGCAATAAGTGCTGGTACATGAAATAGGATCATGGTTTACCTTTATTTAATCAATTTTTGGTCTGAAAGGTATTATATAATACCAATAATACATTTTTATTTCATGTCACCTTAGGTTCTACCTTACTCTACTCTATAGAATTGTAAACAGTGTGCTTTTTGCAAAAATAATCACTTTTTATGATACCATAGGCCAAAAAGTCAAATTTTACTTCAGATAATGAAACAGACTATAACTATAAAACCTGAAGATATATTTTGCAGAAAAGATGTTTTCCTATAATGAGTTCTGGTACCCTTTCATAAAAAGTGCCTGACAAGTGGGATTTGTGTATTTGACCAATTTGTAAATTTTGCTCTTACAGCAAAGCCAACAGTTCCGGATTTCCACCAAAATTTTTTTTTATGTTATTTAATGATTCTGTAAATAAAATAAGCATGCAGTTTGAATATATTGCTACTCAAATAAAAATTATGACAGTTTCCAAAGATGTGGTGAATCCTTGTTTTAGCAATTTTTAACTGATAAGGACAGTAAGGGTATAATTTTTTTCTTCTGTTCAACAATTTTGGCACAACAGTCAAAATATCACCTTTTTATGACAGTACTGGTGTAATAGTTACCAAATAAGCAGAAACACATCTGATAAAAGCAACTTTTTATCAAGTGAGAGCTCATTTGAATATAGGGGGGGTTGAAAACAGTCGATTCTGTTGCTATGACGGTATGATATAAAAATTAACATTTTTCCTCACAAAAGAAAAAAACTAACTAAAAAAGCTTTTCTTAGCTGTAATGAGTGTATAAATGAACTTATTAAGTAGAAATACACCACAATGGAATTCAGGTTGAGAAGCAGAGGTCTCTTTTCTGTAGCTTAAACTTTAATAAAACTATGCACAAAGTAGAGTTTTGACTAGTTTTAAGAAAACTGACATTTAATTGTTATACAAAAAGACTCATTGGCATCTTTTCAGTCCTTTTTGCATGCCAAGTCACTGACAAAGTAGAAAACATAGCAACTGACTAGACTGATTGGTTCAAAGTACCCAAAAGCATACTAGATTCACAGACTTTACATTAAAACGACACATTGCAAATGATGCCTACCCATGCCAAATAATTACCTAGAGGCCAGAGGAATGAATAAACACTACATATTGATTAAAATACTGCTGTATAACCTTCTTTTAAGAAACAAAATGAATACATTTAATCTTTAGTTACAATTTTCAAGGTATGATACATGTTTCTGTCTAGCAATAAGTGCTGGTACATGAAATAGGATCATGGTTTACCTTTATTTAATCAATTTTTGGTCTGAAAGGTATTATATAATACCAATAATACATTTTTATTTCATGTCACCTTAGGTTCTACCTTACTCTACTCTATAGAATTGTAAACAGTGTGCTTTTTGCAAAAATAATCACTTTTTATGATACCATAGGCCAAAAAGTCAAATTTTACTTCAGATAATGAAACAGACTCAGGGAAAAAAATTAACAGTCGCCCAGTCGCCCATGGCGACAAGAAATTTGTCTGGGCGATGATTTCTTAATTTCTGGAAGCCCAGGTGGCGAATGCATAATTTATTTTACATACGTGCCCAACGGCGAAGTTTTGTTAAATCAAACGAACTGGTAACCTCGTGATCGCGAACATAGCGTTGTTGTCGGTTGTCAGATAGGAAACCAGTCTTCCTACCTACCTACCTCTGGATCTTCACCCCGCTTGGGAGAACCGTAATTTTCAAATTTCGGAAATCGATACCGATATTGAACATTGTTTTATCTTTTAATAAAAATATCCGGTTTGTAAATAAAAATGTGGAAGCACATTTCGGGAGTCAAAAAACCCGAAAAAGATGTTTCAAAGAGGAAAATAGATAAACAATACTATAAGGAATACGATTCTATCAAAAGGGAAAGAAAATATTTGATAGATTGGGAAAAAAATCGGTCTTGGCTCCATGATACGGAGAACGGAATGAAATGTAAAGTATGTTCCGAGTTCGGCGACAAAAACGCTATGTTCGTGATGGGATGCACCAGCTACAAGTTATTGACTTTTCTGGTGTGTTGTTAGTGTTATTACATGTACATGTATATCAAAAATGAAATTAAAATGAAATTGATTGAGATTGTGTTTTGAATGAATTTATTTTGATAAAGAGTCATTCAGTTAACTAGCTACAATAATGTAGCTCCTTTTTTTTTTTTTTTTTTTAATGGACGGAGCTACAAAGCGGTCCCATTACTCGTAATGGAGCAGCCCGGGAGTGATTCACACCCGGGGGTTTTATGCATTTTATAAGCAATTTAACTGTTTCCCTGGTTTGCTACATACTTTTTTATGTATTTGCAGTTTAACTGATATTTCCACAACACCGTATTCGTTAGTTTTATCACTTTATTCATAATCATGGCATTGTTGACAAAATATCAATTTCGGAAGTGCATAATTTCGATAATATCGGAATCGATTTGGTAAAAAATGAAATTCCGGATGATTTCAGCTGCATTCATTTGCATTATGATTATGTCCCCTTATTACAAATTTTACCGATACGATTCCGAAATTCTACACTCCACAATTTTAATTATGTCAACAATGACACGATTACGAAAAAGTGTTAAAATTATTTAATTAGACATTGTAGACATATCAGATGAACGGCGGAGGAAAGAAAACATATTTATTTAATAAAGACAAAGGTTAAATAGCGGAAAATATGTGTAAATCCCAAAAGTGTTTTTGCTCCATTACGAGTAATGGGACCTCTTTGTAGCTCCGTCCATAATAAAAAAAAAGGAGCTACATTATTGTAGCTATCAGTTAACCAAATGTAACAGTTGTCGAAGATGTCTGAAATATCAATGCAGTAAAAAAATCTGGGCTACCAACTTTGTGTCTGGGCTACTGATTTTTCATATGTAGTAGCCCAGCTGGCTACTGACATCAAAAAGTTAATTTTTTCCCCTGAGACTATAACTATAAAACCTGAAGATATATTTTGCAGAAAAGATGTTTTCCTATAATGAGTTCTGGTACCCTTTCATAAAAAGTGCCTGACAAGTGGGATTTGTGTATTTGACCAATTTGTAAATTTTGCTCTTACAGAGGTCATTATCCTTTTGGATAGCCTGAGCAAAAGTAACCGGACGGGCGAGACATCAACATTTTTTATTTAAAAAATCTTTCTTTCACTTAAAATTTCATATATGGGGCATTACACCTATAATGCTAAATTACATAAAAATGGAGAGAAAAGTATACCTGTCCACGGATTTTTTTTTGGAAAATTACCTTAAAGTTTAAGAATGGTTTTTCTACTTTCATTTCAGTGTTGTGGTCACATTGTACCACATTACACACTTTAGGAAGTGCTTCCACTGTAAAGACATTGACTGGAAAAAAATATATTCTTGTTCTACAGTAATGCCATACCTTTCAAAATATCCAACTCTTAAGCAATAGCAGTTATAAGCAAAAGCAGAAACAAAAGAGAAAATTGGGACTATTTTTTCATCCTGCCATCTTTTGACATGCACCGGAAATTCATTACATGAATAGGATAATGACCCCTTTAAGCAAAGCCAACAGTTCCGGATTTCCACCAAAATTTTTTTTTATGTTATTTAATGATTCTGTAAATAAAATAAGCATGCAGTTTGAATATATTGCTACTCAAATAAAAATTATGACAGTTTCCAAAGATGTGGTGAATCCTTGTTTTAGCAATTTTTAACTGATAAGGACAGTAAGGGTATAATTTTTTTCTTCTGTTCAACAATTTTGGCACAACAGTCAAAATATCACCTTTTTATGACAGTACTGGTGTAATAGTTACCAAATAAGCAGAAACACATCTGATAAAAGCAACTTTTTATCAAGTGAGAGCTCATTTGAATATAGGGGGGGTTGAAAACAGTCGATTCTGTTGCTATGACGGTATGATATAAAAATTAACATTTTTCCTCACAAAAGAAAAAAACTAACTAAAAAAGCTTTTCTTAGCTGTAATGAGTGTATAAATGAACTTATTAAGTAGAAATACACCACAATGGAATTCAGGTTGAGAAGCAGAGGTCTCTTTTCTGTAGCTTAAACTTTAATAAAACTATGCACAAAGTAGAGTTTTGACTAGTTTTAAGAAAACTGACATTTAATTGTTATACAAAAAGACTCATTGGCATCTTTTCAGTCCTTTTTGCATGCCAAGTCACTGACAAAGTAGAAAACATAGCAACTGACTAGACTGATTGGTTCAAAGTACCCAAAAGCATACTAGATTCACAGACTTTACATTAAAACGACACATTGCAAATGATGCCTACCCATGCCAAATAATTACCTAGAGGCCAGAGGAATGAATAAACACTACATATTGATTAAAATACTGCTGTATAACCTTCTTTTAAGAAACAAAATGAATACATTTAATCTTTAGTTACAATTTTCAAGGTATGATACATGTTTCTGTCTAGCAATAAGTGCTGGTACATGAAATAGGATCATGGTTTACCTTTATTTAATCAATTTTTGGTCTGAAAGGTATTATATAATACCAATAATACATTTTTATTTCATGTCACCTTAGGTTCTACCTTACTCTACTCTATAGAATTGTAAACAGTGTGCTTTTTGCAAAAATAATCACTTTTTATGATACCATAGGCCAAAAAGTCAAATTTTACTTCAGATAATGAAACAGACTATAACTATAAAACCTGAAGATATATTTTGCAGAAAAGATGTTTTCCTATAATGAGTTCTGGTACCCTTTCATAAAAAGTGCCTGACAAGTGGGATTTGTGTATTTGACCAATTTGTAAATTTTGCTCTTACATTTAAGCAAAGCCAACAGTTCCGGATTTCCACCAAAATTTTTTTTTATGTTATTTAATGATTCTGTAAATAAAATAAGCATGCAGTTTGAATATATTGCTACTCAAATAAAAATTATGACAGTTTCCAAAGATGTGGTGAATCCTTGTTTTAGCAATTTTTAACTGATAAGGACAGTAAGGGTATAATTTTTTTCTTCTGTTCAACAATTTTGGCACAACAGTCAAAATATCACCTTTTTATGACAGTACTGGTGTAATAGTTACCAAATAAGCAGAAACACATCTGATAAAAGCAACTTTTTATCAAGTGAGAGCTCATTTGAATATAGGGGGGGTTGAAAACAGTCGATTCTGTTGCTATGACGGTATGATATAAAAATTAACATTTTTCCTCACAAAAGAAAAAAACTAACTAAAAAAGCTTTTCTTAGCTGTAATGAGTGTATAAATGAACTTATTAAGTAGAAATACACCACAATGGAATTCAGGTTGAGAAGCAGAGGTCTCTTTTCTGTAGCTTAAACTTTAATAAAACTATGCACAAAGTAGAGTTTTGACTAGTTTTAAGAAAACTGACATTTAATTGTTATACAAAAAGACTCATTGGCATCTTTTCAGTCCTTTTTGCATGCCAAGTCACTGACAAAGTAGAAAACATAGCAACTGACTAGACTGATTGGTTCAAAGTACCCAAAAGCATACTAGATTCACAGACTTTACATTAAAACGACACATTGCAAATGATGCCTACCCATGCCAAATAATTACCTAGAGGCCAGAGGAATGAATAAACACTACATATTGATTAAAATACTGCTGTATAACCTTCTTTTAAGAAACAAAATGAATACATTTAATCTTTAGTTACAATTTTCAAGGTATGATACATGTTTCTGTCTAGCAATAAGTGCTGGTACATGAAATAGGATCATGGTTTACCTTTATTTAATCAATTTTTGGTCTGAAAGGTATTATATAATACCAATAATACATTTTTATTTCATGTCACCTTAGGTTCTACCTTACTCTACTCTATAGAATTGTAAACAGTGTGCTTTTTGCAAAAATAATCACTTTTTATGATACCATAGGCCAAAAAGTCAAATTTTACTTCAGATAATGAAACAGACTATAACTATAAAACCTGAAGATATATTTTGCAGAAAAGATGTTTTCCTATAATGAGTTCTGGTACCCTTTCATAAAAAGTGCCTGACAAGTGGGATTTGTGTATTTGACCAATTTGTAAATTTTGCTCTTACAGAGGTCATTATCCTTTTGGATAGCCTGAGCAAAAGTAACCGGACGGGCGAGACATCAACATTTTTTATTTAAAAAATCTTTCTTTCACTTAAAATTTCATATATGGGGCATTACACCTATAATGCTAAATTACATAAAAATGGAGAGAAAAGTATACCTGTCCACGGATTTTTTTTTGGAAAATTACCTTAAAGTTTAAGAATGGTTTTTCTACTTTCATTTCAGTGTTGTGGTCACATTGTACCACATTACACACTTTAGGAAGTGCTTCCACTGTAAAGACATTGACTGGAAAAAAATATATTCTTGTTCTACAGTAATGCCATACCTTTCAAAATATCCAACTCTTAAGCAATAGCAGTTATAAGCAAAAGCAGAAACAAAAGAGAAAATTGGGACTATTTTTTCATCCTGCCATCTTTTGACATGCACCGGAAATTCATTACATGAATAGGATAATGACCCCTTTAAGCAAAGCCAACAGTTCCGGATTTCCACCAAAATTTTTTTTTATGTTATTTAATGATTCTGTAAATAAAATAAGCATGCAGTTTGAATATATTGCTACTCAAATAAAAATTATGACAGTTTCCAAAGATGTGGTGAATCCTTGTTTTAGCAATTTTTAACTGATAAGGACAGTAAGGGTATAATTTTTTTCTTCTGTTCAACAATTTTGGCACAACAGTCAAAATATCACCTTTTTATGACAGTACTGGTGTAATAGTTACCAAATAAGCAGAAACACATCTGATAAAAGCAACTTTTTATCAAGTGAGAGCTCATTTGAATATAGGGGGGGTTGAAAACAGTCGATTCTGTTGCTATGACGGTATGATATAAAAATTAACATTTTTCCTCACAAAAGAAAAAAACTAACTAAAAAAGCTTTTCTTAGCTGTAATGAGTGTATAAATGAACTTATTAAGTAGAAATACACCACAATGGAATTCAGGTTGAGAAGCAGAGGTCTCTTTTCTGTAGCTTAAACTTTAATAAAACTATGCACAAAGTAGAGTTTTGACTAGTTTTAAGAAAACTGACATTTAATTGTTATACAAAAAGACTCATTGGCATCTTTTCAGTCCTTTTTGCATGCCAAGTCACTGACAAAGTAGAAAACATAGCAACTGACTAGACTGATTGGTTCAAAGTACCCAAAAGCATACTAGATTCACAGACTTTACATTAAAACGACACATTGCAAATGATGCCTACCCATGCCAAATAATTACCTAGAGGCCAGAGGAATGAATAAACACTACATATTGATTAAAATACTGCTGTATAACCTTCTTTTAAGAAACAAAATGAATACATTTAATCTTTAGTTACAATTTTCAAGGTATGATACATGTTTCTGTCTAGCAATAAGTGCTGGTACATGAAATAGGATCATGGTTTACCTTTATTTAATCAATTTTTGGTCTGAAAGGTATTATATAATACCAATAATACATTTTTATTTCATGTCACCTTAGGTTCTACCTTACTCTACTCTATAGAATTGTAAACAGTGTGCTTTTTGCAAAAATAATCACTTTTTATGATACCATAGGCCAAAAAGTCAAATTTTACTTCAGATAATGAAACAGACTATAACTATAAAACCTGAAGATATATTTTGCAGAAAAGATGTTTTCCTATAATGAGTTCTGGTACCCTTTCATAAAAAGTGCCTGACAAGTGGGATTTGTGTATTTGACCAATTTGTAAATTTTGCTCTTACATTTAAGCAAAGCCAACAGTTCCGGATTTCCACCAAAATTTTTTTTTATGTTATTTAATGATTCTGTAAATAAAATAAGCATGCAGTTTGAATATATTGCTACTCAAATAAAAATTATGACAGTTTCCAAAGATGTGGTGAATCCTTGTTTTAGCAATTTTTAACTGATAAGGACAGTAAGGGTATAATTTTTTTCTTCTGTTCAACAATTTTGGCACAACAGTCAAAATATCACCTTTTTATGACAGTACTGGTGTAATAGTTACCAAATAAGCAGAAACACATCTGATAAAAGCAACTTTTTATCAAGTGAGAGCTCATTTGAATATAGGGGGGGTTGAAAACAGTCGATTCTGTTGCTATGACGGTATGATATAAAAATTAACATTTTTCCTCACAAAAGAAAAAAACTAACTAAAAAAGCTTTTCTTAGCTGTAATGAGTGTATAAATGAACTTATTAAGTAGAAATACACCACAATGGAATTCAGGTTGAGAAGCAGAGGTCTCTTTTCTGTAGCTTAAACTTTAATAAAACTATGCACAAAGTAGAGTTTTGACTAGTTTTAAGAAAACTGACATTTAATTGTTATACAAAAAGACTCATTGGCATCTTTTCAGTCCTTTTTGCATGCCAAGTCACTGACAAAGTAGAAAACATAGCAACTGACTAGACTGATTGGTTCAAAGTACCCAAAAGCATACTAGATTCACAGACTTTACATTAAAACGACACATTGCAAATGATGCCTACCCATGCCAAATAATTACCTAGAGGCCAGAGGAATGAATAAACACTACATATTGATTAAAATACTGCTGTATAACCTTCTTTTAAGAAACAAAATGAATACATTTAATCTTTAGTTACAATTTTCAAGGTATGATACATGTTTCTGTCTAGCAATAAGTGCTGGTACATGAAATAGGATCATGGTTTACCTTTATTTAATCAATTTTTGGTCTGAAAGGTATTATATAATACCAATAATACATTTTTATTTCATGTCACCTTAGGTTCTACCTTACTCTACTCTATAGAATTGTAAACAGTGTGCTTTTTGCAAAAATAATCACTTTTTATGATACCATAGGCCAAAAAGTCAAATTTTACTTCAGATAATGAAACAGACTATAACTATAAAACCTGAAGATATATTTTGCAGAAAAGATGTTTTCCTATAATGAGTTCTGGTACCCTTTCATAAAAAGTGCCTGACAAGTGGGATTTGTGTATTTGACCAATTTGTAAATTTTGCTCTTACAGAGGTCATTATCCTTTTGGATAGCCTGAGCAAAAGTAACCGGACGGGCGAGACATCAACATTTTTTATTTAAAAAATCTTTCTTTCACTTAAAATTTCATATATGGGGCATTACACCTATAATGCTAAATTACATAAAAATGGAGAGAAAAGTATACCTGTCCACGGATTTTTTTTTGGAAAATTACCTTAAAGTTTAAGAATGGTTTTTCTACTTTCATTTCAGTGTTGTGGTCACATTGTACCACATTACACACTTTAGGAAGTGCTTCCACTGTAAAGACATTGACTGGAAAAAAATATATTCTTGTTCTACAGTAATGCCATACCTTTCAAAATATCCAACTCTTAAGCAATAGCAGTTATAAGCAAAAGCAGAAACAAAAGAGAAAATTGGGACTATTTTTTCATCCTGCCATCTTTTGACATGCACCGGAAATTCATTACATGAATAGGATAATGACCCCTTTAAGCAAAGCCAACAGTTCCGGATTTCCACCAAAATTTTTTTTTATGTTATTTAATGATTCTGTAAATAAAATAAGCATGCAGTTTGAATATATTGCTACTCAAATAAAAATTATGACAGTTTCCAAAGATGTGGTGAATCCTTGTTTTAGCAATTTTTAACTGATAAGGACAGTAAGGGTATAATTTTTTTCTTCTGTTCAACAATTTTGGCACAACAGTCAAAATATCACCTTTTTATGACAGTACTGGTGTAATAGTTACCAAATAAGCAGAAACACATCTGATAAAAGCAACTTTTTATCAAGTGAGAGCTCATTTGAATATAGGGGGGGTTGAAAACAGTCGATTCTGTTGCTATGACGGTATGATATAAAAATTAACATTTTTCCTCACAAAAGAAAAAAACTAACTAAAAAAGCTTTTCTTAGCTGTAATGAGTGTATAAATGAACTTATTAAGTAGAAATACACCACAATGGAATTCAGGTTGAGAAGCAGAGGTCTCTTTTCTGTAGCTTAAACTTTAATAAAACTATGCACAAAGTAGAGTTTTGACTAGTTTTAAGAAAACTGACATTTAATTGTTATACAAAAAGACTCATTGGCATCTTTTCAGTCCTTTTTGCATGCCAAGTCACTGACAAAGTAGAAAACATAGCAACTGACTAGACTGATTGGTTCAAAGTACCCAAAAGCATACTAGATTCACAGACTTTACATTAAAACGACACATTGCAAATGATGCCTACCCATGCCAAATAATTACCTAGAGGCCAGAGGAATGAATAAACACTACATATTGATTAAAATACTGCTGTATAACCTTCTTTTAAGAAACAAAATGAATACATTTAATCTTTAGTTACAATTTTCAAGGTATGATACATGTTTCTGTCTAGCAATAAGTGCTGGTACATGAAATAGGATCATGGTTTACCTTTATTTAATCAATTTTTGGTCTGAAAGGTATTATATAATACCAATAATACATTTTTATTTCATGTCACCTTAGGTTCTACCTTACTCTACTCTATAGAATTGTAAACAGTGTGCTTTTTGCAAAAATAATCACTTTTTATGATACCATAGGCCAAAAAGTCAAATTTTACTTCAGATAATGAAACAGACTATAACTATAAAACCTGAAGATATATTTTGCAGAAAAGATGTTTTCCTATAATGAGTTCTGGTACCCTTTCATAAAAAGTGCCTGACAAGTGGGATTTGTGTATTTGACCAATTTGTAAATTTTGCTCTTACAGAGGTCATTATCCTTTTGGATAGCCTGAGCAAAAGTAACCGGACGGGCGAGACATCAACATTTTTTATTTAAAAAATCTTTCTTTCACTTAAAATTTCATATATGGGGCATTACACCTATAATGCTAAATTACATAAAAATGGAGAGAAAAGTATACCTGTCCACGGATTTTTTTTTGGAAAATTACCTTAAAGTTTAAGAATGGTTTTTCTACTTTCATTTCAGTGTTGTGGTCACATTGTACCACATTACACACTTTAGGAAGTGCTTCCACTGTAAAGACATTGACTGGAAAAAAATATATTCTTGTTCTACAGTAATGCCATACCTTTCAAAATATCCAACTCTTAAGCAATAGCAGTTATAAGCAAAAGCAGAAACAAAAGAGAAAATTGGGACTATTTTTTCATCCTGCCATCTTTTGACATGCACCGGAAATTCATTACATGAATAGGATAATGACCCCTTTAAGCAAAGCCAACAGTTCCGGATTTCCACCAAAATTTTTTTTTATGTTATTTAATGATTCTGTAAATAAAATAAGCATGCAGTTTGAATATATTGCTACTCAAATAAAAATTATGACAGTTTCCAAAGATGTGGTGAATCCTTGTTTTAGCAATTTTTAACTGATAAGGACAGTAAGGGTATAATTTTTTTCTTCTGTTCAACAATTTTGGCACAACAGTCAAAATATCACCTTTTTATGACAGTACTGGTGTAATAGTTACCAAATAAGCAGAAACACATCTGATAAAAGCAACTTTTTATCAAGTGAGAGCTCATTTGAATATAGGGGGGGTTGAAAACAGTCGATTCTGTTGCTATGACGGTATGATATAAAAATTAACATTTTTCCTCACAAAAGAAAAAAACTAACTAAAAAAGCTTTTCTTAGCTGTAATGAGTGTATAAATGAACTTATTAAGTAGAAATACACCACAATGGAATTCAGGTTGAGAAGCAGAGGTCTCTTTTCTGTAGCTTAAACTTTAATAAAACTATGCACAAAGTAGAGTTTTGACTAGTTTTAAGAAAACTGACATTTAATTGTTATACAAAAAGACTCATTGGCATCTTTTCAGTCCTTTTTGCATGCCAAGTCACTGACAAAGTAGAAAACATAGCAACTGACTAGACTGATTGGTTCAAAGTACCCAAAAGCATACTAGATTCACAGACTTTACATTAAAACGACACATTGCAAATGATGCCTACCCATGCCAAATAATTACCTAGAGGCCAGAGGAATGAATAAACACTACATATTGATTAAAATACTGCTGTATAACCTTCTTTTAAGAAACAAAATGAATACATTTAATCTTTAGTTACAATTTTCAAGGTATGATACATGTTTCTGTCTAGCAATAAGTGCTGGTACATGAAATAGGATCATGGTTTACCTTTATTTAATCAATTTTTGGTCTGAAAGGTATTATATAATACCAATAATACATTTTTATTTCATGTCACCTTAGGTTCTACCTTACTCTACTCTATAGAATTGTAAACAGTGTGCTTTTTGCAAAAATAATCACTTTTTATGATACCATAGGCCAAAAAGTCAAATTTTACTTCAGATAATGAAACAGACTATAACTATAAAACCTGAAGATATATTTTGCAGAAAAGATGTTTTCCTATAATGAGTTCTGGTACCCTTTCATAAAAAGTGCCTGACAAGTGGGATTTGTGTATTTGACCAATTTGTAAATTTTGCTCTTACAGAGGTCATTATCCTTTTGGATAGCCTGAGCAAAAGTAACCGGACGGGCGAGACATCAACATTTTTTATTTAAAAAATCTTTCTTTCACTTAAAATTTCATATATGGGGCATTACACCTATAATGCTAAATTACATAAAAATGGAGAGAAAAGTATACCTGTCCACGGATTTTTTTTTGGAAAATTACCTTAAAGTTTAAGAATGGTTTTTCTACTTTCATTTCAGTGTTGTGGTCACATTGTACCACATTACACACTTTAGGAAGTGCTTCCACTGTAAAGACATTGACTGGAAAAAAATATATTCTTGTTCTACAGTAATGCCATACCTTTCAAAATATCCAACTCTTAAGCAATAGCAGTTATAAGCAAAAGCAGAAACAAAAGAGAAAATTGGGACTATTTTTTCATCCTGCCATCTTTTGACATGCACCGGAAATTCATTACATGAATAGGATAATGACCCCTTTAAGCAAAGCCAACAGTTCCGGATTTCCACCAAAATTTTTTTTTATGTTATTTAATGATTCTGTAAATAAAATAAGCATGCAGTTTGAATATATTGCTACTCAAATAAAAATTATGACAGTTTCCAAAGATGTGGTGAATCCTTGTTTTAGCAATTTTTAACTGATAAGGACAGTAAGGGTATAATTTTTTTCTTCTGTTCAACAATTTTGGCACAACAGTCAAAATATCACCTTTTTATGACAGTACTGGTGTAATAGTTACCAAATAAGCAGAAACACATCTGATAAAAGCAACTTTTTATCAAGTGAGAGCTCATTTGAATATAGGGGGGGTTGAAAACAGTCGATTCTGTTGCTATGACGGTATGATATAAAAATTAACATTTTTCCTCACAAAAGAAAAAAACTAACTAAAAAAGCTTTTCTTAGCTGTAATGAGTGTATAAATGAACTTATTAAGTAGAAATACACCACAATGGAATTCAGGTTGAGAAGCAGAGGTCTCTTTTCTGTAGCTTAAACTTTAATAAAACTATGCACAAAGTAGAGTTTTGACTAGTTTTAAGAAAACTGACATTTAATTGTTATACAAAAAGACTCATTGGCATCTTTTCAGTCCTTTTTGCATGCCAAGTCACTGACAAAGTAGAAAACATAGCAACTGACTAGACTGATTGGTTCAAAGTACCCAAAAGCATACTAGATTCACAGACTTTACATTAAAACGACACATTGCAAATGATGCCTACCCATGCCAAATAATTACCTAGAGGCCAGAGGAATGAATAAACACTACATATTGATTAAAATACTGCTGTATAACCTTCTTTTAAGAAACAAAATGAATACATTTAATCTTTAGTTACAATTTTCAAGGTATGATACATGTTTCTGTCTAGCAATAAGTGCTGGTACATGAAATAGGATCATGGTTTACCTTTATTTAATCAATTTTTGGTCTGAAAGGTATTATATAATACCAATAATACATTTTTATTTCATGTCACCTTAGGTTCTACCTTACTCTACTCTATAGAATTGTAAACAGTGTGCTTTTTGCAAAAATAATCACTTTTTATGATACCATAGGCCAAAAAGTCAAATTTTACTTCAGATAATGAAACAGACTATAACTATAAAACCTGAAGATATATTTTGCAGAAAAGATGTTTTCCTATAATGAGTTCTGGTACCCTTTCATAAAAAGTGCCTGACAAGTGGGATTTGTGTATTTGACCAATTTGTAAATTTTGCTCTTACAGAGGTCATTATCCTTTTGGATAGCCTGAGCAAAAGTAACCGGACGGGCGAGACATCAACATTTTTTATTTAAAAAATCTTTCTTTCACTTAAAATTTCATATATGGGGCATTACACCTATAATGCTAAATTACATAAAAATGGAGAGAAAAGTATACCTGTCCACGGATTTTTTTTTGGAAAATTACCTTAAAGTTTAAGAATGGTTTTTCTACTTTCATTTCAGTGTTGTGGTCACATTGTACCACATTACACACTTTAGGAAGTGCTTCCACTGTAAAGACATTGACTGGAAAAAAATATATTCTTGTTCTACAGTAATGCCATACCTTTCAAAATATCCAACTCTTAAGCAATAGCAGTTATAAGCAAAAGCAGAAACAAAAGAGAAAATTGGGACTATTTTTTCATCCTGCCATCTTTTGACATGCACCGGAAATTCATTACATGAATAGGATAATGACCCCTTTAAGCAAAGCCAACAGTTCCGGATTTCCACCAAAATTTTTTTTTATGTTATTTAATGATTCTGTAAATAAAATAAGCATGCAGTTTGAATATATTGCTACTCAAATAAAAATTATGACAGTTTCCAAAGATGTGGTGAATCCTTGTTTTAGCAATTTTTAACTGATAAGGACAGTAAGGGTATAATTTTTTTCTTCTGTTCAACAATTTTGGCACAACAGTCAAAATATCACCTTTTTATGACAGTACTGGTGTAATAGTTACCAAATAAGCAGAAACACATCTGATAAAAGCAACTTTTTATCAAGTGAGAGCTCATTTGAATATAGGGGGGGTTGAAAACAGTCGATTCTGTTGCTATGACGGTATGATATAAAAATTAACATTTTTCCTCACAAAAGAAAAAAACTAACTAAAAAAGCTTTTCTTAGCTGTAATGAGTGTATAAATGAACTTATTAAGTAGAAATACACCACAATGGAATTCAGGTTGAGAAGCAGAGGTCTCTTTTCTGTAGCTTAAACTTTAATAAAACTATGCACAAAGTAGAGTTTTGACTAGTTTTAAGAAAACTGACATTTAATTGTTATACAAAAAGACTCATTGGCATCTTTTCAGTCCTTTTTGCATGCCAAGTCACTGACAAAGTAGAAAACATAGCAACTGACTAGACTGATTGGTTCAAAGTACCCAAAAGCATACTAGATTCACAGACTTTACATTAAAACGACACATTGCAAATGATGCCTACCCATGCCAAATAATTACCTAGAGGCCAGAGGAATGAATAAACACTACATATTGATTAAAATACTGCTGTATAACCTTCTTTTAAGAAACAAAATGAATACATTTAATCTTTAGTTACAATTTTCAAGGTATGATACATGTTTCTGTCTAGCAATAAGTGCTGGTACATGAAATAGGATCATGGTTTACCTTTATTTAATCAATTTTTGGTCTGAAAGGTATTATATAATACCAATAATACATTTTTATTTCATGTCACCTTAGGTTCTACCTTACTCTACTCTATAGAATTGTAAACAGTGTGCTTTTTGCAAAAATAATCACTTTTTATGATACCATAGGCCAAAAAGTCAAATTTTACTTCAGATAATGAAACAGACTATAACTATAAAACCTGAAGATATATTTTGCAGAAAAGATGTTTTCCTATAATGAGTTCTGGTACCCTTTCATAAAAAGTGCCTGACAAGTGGGATTTGTGTATTTGACCAATTTGTAAATTTTGCTCTTACAGAGGTCATTATCCTTTTGGATAGCCTGAGCAAAAGTAACCGGACGGGCGAGACATCAACATTTTTTATTTAAAAAATCTTTCTTTCACTTAAAATTTCATATATGGGGCATTACACCTATAATGCTAAATTACATAAAAATGGAGAGAAAAGTATACCTGTCCACGGATTTTTTTTTGGAAAATTACCTTAAAGTTTAAGAATGGTTTTTCTACTTTCATTTCAGTGTTGTGGTCACATTGTACCACATTACACACTTTAGGAAGTGCTTCCACTGTAAAGACATTGACTGGAAAAAAATATATTCTTGTTCTACAGTAATGCCATACCTTTCAAAATATCCAACTCTTAAGCAATAGCAGTTATAAGCAAAAGCAGAAACAAAAGAGAAAATTGGGACTATTTTTTCATCCTGCCATCTTTTGACATGCACCGGAAATTCATTACATGAATAGGATAATGACCCCGCATACTTCCTTTTATCTCTAATTTTTTTGAAAGAACAATTTACGATCAATTGGTTAATTATTTTGATAATATCTACCACCCCTTTCTGTCTGCTTTTAGGTCAGGATATGGATGTCAAACGGTTTTATTAAAAATTATTGAAGACTGGAAAAAAGCTCTTCATGAAAATAAATATGTAGCAGCCATCCTAATGGACTTGTCTAAGGCTTTTGATTGCCTACCTCACAATCTACTCATGAATAAATTAAAGTCATATGGTCTGTCAAATGATAGTTTGAAACTTCTAAATAACTATTTAGCTAATAGAAAACAATGTGTAAAAATAGAAAATAATTTAAGTGAATGGGATAAAATCTATAAAGGCGTCCCACAGGGCTCAATTTTAGGACTTGCTTTATTCAATATTTTCTTAAACGATATATTCCACTTTATAAATGACAGTTCTTTATACAACTATGCTGATTACAACACAATCTCTTATTCTGGCAACAACATAGAACAATTGATAAATATTTTGGAAACTGACAGTCTAAATTTATTCAATGGTTTAAAGATAATCAAATGGAAGCTAAGCCAAATAAATAACAGGCAATAGGTATAGGAAATAAAACACACGATAAAAATATAACTTTTAATGTAAATAATAATATAATGAAATGTGAAAACGAAGTAAAACTATTAGGTGTAACCATTGACTATCAATTAAAATTTGACATACACATAACAAATATTTGCAACAAGGCATCAAGGCAGCTAAATGTACTTAAGAGGCTAGGAAAATACCATAATAAATTAGGAAAATTAACAATATACCATTCTTTTATTCTTTCAAATTTTAATTTTTGCCCAGTCACATGGCACTTCTGCAGTGAACAAAACACCAGAAAGATGGAAAAAATTCAGGAAAGGGCTTTAAAATATATTTATAATGATGATAACAATAGCTCATATGAAGAACTACTTGAAAAATAAAAACTCCCGTCCCTTAAAATCAGAAGAGTAAGAACTATTGCTTTAGAAACTTTTAAAATTATTAATAAAATGAGTCCAGTGTATTTACAAGCTCTTGTTGAAATAAAATCGCACAAATATTCTTTTATGCATCACAACACAGCAAAGCTCCCTAGTGCCTGGACGACAAAAAATGTAATTAATTCATGGGATGGCAAGTCATGCCACTGCTCTGCTTGCATTTAATCAGCTTGTGCTTATAAATTGTGCATTCTGTACATGTAGTGCTGCATTTATATTTACAGTTAAAGCTCTGTCTTAATGTAGTGCTAATCTTTCTATCTCTCTCAGTATGAATATATACCTTTTTGACAGCTATTGATGTGTTCAATACCATGGTAATAGTGTCAAATAGTAAATAATAATAATACTATCTAATAATAATATAATATTAATTCAAAAGAAGTTGTTATTAGTCTATACTTTTATGCTCTCTTTAATTGTCTTGACCTGTCTTAATCATTGGTATTTTTACTCACTAGATGCTTACTAATACCTGTTTTTATACTTTCTAAATTATTTTAACCTGCTGCTTTTTACTCGCTACTCGCTAGTTGCTTAGCTACATGTACCTGTGCTGTTTAATGTATATTGTTTTAACATGTATGTATGTATATTTTAACATTGTGTCCCTGTTGTTGTCTATGTATGCATGTCGGTTTTAAAAGCTCTGTAGAGCTTGTGTTTGCTGTTAGTGATACACCGACTTTAAATAAAGCTTTTTGTCTTTTGTCTTTGTAAGAAATCTTACAATTTTTGTCAATAAATATTCGAGTCAACCCTACCCGGCCCGCCCTGAGATTCGATGTGTTGACAGGCACGTGATGAACATAGATGACTATCTGTTTTATCTTTAAGATGAATAATTACCATATCCACTCGTCACAAAGGCCAATATTGTTCGGAAAAAAAAATATGTTGAAAAACTTTACAGCGGGTGTATATCAATGCTTTTAACCGCTCGGTCACCGTACTTGAGAATAGTTAAACACCTTAGTATTGCGATACATACCGTATCTATGAACGGATCAGCGACATGTCATATTAGTACAGAAGTTTACAACTGGCCTCGCTATACAATTGGGGACTAAACTTCAAATTCCGCTAAGTCTACGATGCTGGCAGTGGTTTTGAAATTCTTTCTTATACTAATTTGGCATCTATCAAAATTTTATTATTTATAATTTTGCTTGAATTCTGTGTGTTGCTGCAGCTCGCTCTAAAAATAATTGAATCCCCAGAAGAATTCATAGCCATTACTAACCGGACAGGGAACAGAACATAAGCTTTAAAATAAAAGAGGTAACACTTATCGGAAATAAACATCATTGAAGATCATTTTTTTACAATATTATTCATATTGTTCAAAATACAATATGAACACAATTTAAATTGTTGCTTCACAATTAAAAATATGTACAACAGACAGTGTAATGAAACATGTATATATAGTTAACCAATATGTTCCTTAAACTGGCAAACACTATGCATAAAATTAAATAATATATTATAATAATATAAAATTTTTCTATAAAATTTCAGGGTTTAGATTATTCGATTGGCTGAGAAGATTTTTTTTTAACATTCACGACTAATCAAATTGTCGGTTACATAAGTCTCTGGCTAAATGAGACATTTTATCTGTGTGTATCAGTTGTGGCGAGCAGACGATAGAAGTAGCATTTGGATGGTTAAATTTTCTCCATCAATTCGTTTATAGAACAATTCTAAAAAGTTCACTGAAACGAAGATTTTTTTACGATTGAACCTCGGGCAGGGGGTGCTCGACTACAGTCTAAATTTACAAGAATTGTCAGTTTTCCACCGGGGTTGGGGTTTTCCCCCGTCTTCCTCCCAAATAAAACATAAAACTAGGCGCAACGATATAGCTGAAAAATTGCTGAACTTATTTCAAACAAACAAACGAATGAACCTACACTGCAACAGGCGATGCACTAGAAACTACCGGTATATGTAATCGGCGTTACCGATGAGAAAATCCTTAGCGTTTATGGGCTTTGATTGAATTAAATGTTTGCTTAATATCCAGCGAGCAATATTTTAGATATATTTGGAACGATGTACTTATGGGAAGCTAAGATACTGGTTTAGTGCTTTTATATACAATAAGCTTTTTCTTCTTTAATTTATTTGTCGTATTATTTGTAAACTGCCTAGATCAAATAATCTGTCAATAACAGTAGGTTTAAACTTGTTACTATTTGTTTAACGTAACGAGACTACCTAAGTAAACTGTGTTTAAGTGTTGCTGAAATTCCAGCGCTAAAAATTGGACGCCATGATACAGCTGAAAAATTGCTTAAAGTGGCATTAAACATCATACCACAAACAAACAACATTCTGTACATTTTTATAGACGTTTTAGGTAATATAACTTCTACACGTACACATTCATGTTTGTTTGCCTTTGTATAACGTCTCTTTTTATTTTAAATTTAACGAATTTCCAAAGGGTGTGTGGGGGAGTACATAGATGAAAAAAGTGGCGTTAAACACGATTCAAACAAACTGACCGATGGAAAGAATGATTCCTATACGAGTATGTGTGAGGGAATATACAGATACCATGGACTGATGAAAAAACTTTAGTTATTTTTATAACGTATTTAAAGAGAGATAACTCTATTTTAAACAGTCTTGGTACACATTTTCTTTTGTCATAATATTTGTCTTTTTTCATTATATGAACACATTACCAATATTGTCAACACATCAGAAACACGAAAACCAAGTATATACTAAAATTTATATACAAACTGTGCAGTTGCGAGTTCGTGTCCGACGTTGGAAGGGTGTGCTCGAATCCAATCGTAACCAGTTTCCTTGCCGTAGGTCGGGATTTTTTCTCATGCTTCTTGTAAATAAATATTAAATGCTATTGAAATATTCCTGAACAAAGCTACAAAATAGAAACATGTCAGCCCTGGAAAAATCATGTAAAGAAGTATCATGGCGGATTTGGAAAAAACTTAATTTTTTTTACATTGTTTCAATGTAAACTAATTTAAACATCTTTTTTATGATGCCTGCCACTATGAATGCGTATTTTCTGTATCACTGTTGTTTTAATAGTTATAAAGAGAATACGAGCTCCATGGTGACACGCATCATAAAAAGACACAGAAAAATTTAGTGGTACACATTGGATTATTTAAAAATGGTGTTCTAAATTGTATAGAACAAAATAGATAAATAAAATATTAATTTGTGTGTTATCTTCGGAGAATGGCTGACACACAATTTTCAATATCCTTTGACGCCACACCTTTTTTTCGATTCACAGATCCACCCAAACGTTTCATTTAAGTTTGCCCAAACATGAGTAGTACCTTCATTAGAAGCATTGCAACGCTATTTCGTTTTCCGTTATGATGAAAGACATTTTAAAAGAGGGGGTAACATTTTCACTTTTTTTTAATTTTTAACACCTAAGCGGTTAGAAGGAATTGGATCAGACTGGTATCCATAAGAAAGCATAGATGTTCATCTGCTGTTTTGTTTTCAATATTTATATATTTTTTTCCCGTATGGTGAAAATAGTTACCTCATCTTGAAGATAAACAAAGGTAGCTAGGCATCTATTACTGATCACGTGCCTGTCAACAATGACTGTGGGGGGGGGGGGGGGGGCAAGGTCTTTTCTGTTAGTGTGTTTTGGGCATTTTTTGTTAACTGTTAGAAAATACACCAACTTAAAACTGTTTTTCAACCATTTGCTGCTATGTTTTCTTAAAAATTGACATTGTTGTTAACTGCTATAATGAAAATCAAAACCCTGTTTGATGTTAAAAGTCAGAACACTGTAAACTGTTTTACAGATTTTTCTATGTTATTCCCTCTAAATTTCTCAATTCTGCAGTGTTTGTTTAACTCACTGTTTCCTCTTTTCTCATGTAAATTACTGTTATTTGTTATCATTATTTTAAATTTACTGTTACCTTTATTAGGAAAAATAAAACAAAAATAAAACCGGGTAATGGACCCCCCCCCCCCTTTTTTTTGCTCCCTCACCCTAATTGATGTTGCGGGTTCAAATATCGATAGGGTAAGGACTATAAAGGTTTCTATGTTCGACTATATACCTTAATGGATAAGTATTGCCAGCTTTCCTATCTTCTACGAGTACTGGGGCTTTCTACCTTAATAATAAACAGCTACACTAAGAGCGCGTGATTAACTTATCTAAAAATACGGGTTTTTTTGCGAGTACTCATGCTTTTTATCGTATAAATATTCTACAGAAAGTAGGGCGTTTTCTCAGTGTACTACGGCTTCCTCCCCCAATAAAACTCGACGCCATGTAATAGCTGAAAAACTGATGAACATCTTTCAAACAAAAACAACAAACCAATAAATAGTAGATGCTGTAATAAAAGAATCGAAAATCGAGGCACATTAATATTATTGTTCAAAAAAATAAAATCAGTCCAAAATGGGCGACACGATATTGCTGAAAAATTGTTGAGAGTAGCATTAAGCACCATTCATATAATCAAATTGAGGCATTTTAAAGGGGGTTTCATGGTTAATTTGTCCATAATTCATCTCAACCCCGTAACCGTTCAAATTTCGACACAGCCTGCACGGTATACAATGATTTACACCAGTTAAGGTTTTGATTGAATTGAATTTCTCTACAAAAAAATAAAAAAATACCATGGCAACTTCTATAAATCCCTTGCAGGAATTCTACACACTTGCACAGTATCTACATTGTAAAGCAATAAGGTAAAACAGCTACATTTTCAATATTTTGTAACTAATGTGGAGAGTGAAAGAGCGACACGACTTCCATGTTCGAGCTTTATCCCTGGCAAACAATAGTGTTAACAAATTTTTCTGTATGGTATAGTGTTCATGTATACCACACGATAGCGGACCTATTCAATACAAGTGCCATCTAGGAAAACTTAGGAGATCAAATGTTAAACGATGTCCCATTGGTCAAGATAGTCCTCTACTATTGATCACGTGGCTCGATCAAAGATCGGAGTTTAATCGTAAAATTGCCGTCCACAGCAGCACAAGAAGTTTTATAATGGCACCAACAATTATTTATAATCCGGTGATTGTCTGGACAAAATAATTAGTCTTTGAGCTAAATTTTTATAAATCTGATGCTCCCAAGTCCACTTTTATCCGTGTTATTGCAAGTTTTTAACACAAATATTGCAGGATGAAACCGGAACAGAAATATTTCCTTTCCAAACATAAAATCCCACTTCACTAGAAAAGAAACTGGTTGGCATTTTAACATACAAAAAGTAAGTATGAAAAACATTTTTATTTTAGCCTATAATTTAACAATACAAACACAAGCTCAACTGAGATTTTTGTCAAACACATACATATTAACGCGATACACATAAGTAAAATCACTAAAACAGAGTATAAGCATTGTAAACAGAAAGCATACATATTACAGCTCTACACAACACACACACATGTATTCCAGTAAACACAATTTTAAAACATGCTAAGCATGATAAAGAAAACAGCATACACCATGCGTAAAATTCTATCTTCGAACAGTTGCAAACTATTGATCTCTATAACAGATAAGTATAAAAATGAAGAAAATGGTTGGGGTTGCGAGTTGCGAGTTTTGAGTCCAACTGCGGACAGGGTGTGCTCGACTCCAATTTACTGACAACTACTTCAAGTTTTCTTACCAAAGGTCGAGGTTTTTCTCCATCTCCTCCCCCCTTTTACAATACAAACTGGACGATACAATATAGCTGAAAAATTGCTAAAAGTGGTGATTAAACATTGATCCTTGTTTGAATGGTGTTTATTGCCACTTTTAGCAATTTTTTAGCTACATCGAAGAAGATTGTTTACTACTCCAACCATTATTTATGTTTATAATGGCGTTAACCATCAATCAAACAAACAAATAATCCAAGTTCTAAGCATGCTAAGTTTGGTTAGAGTATATGATTTTATTGAAATTATATCGAATTTAGCCGAATTTGGTTATTCACCAAATGAAAAAGCTATTTTAACTATTATTACGTTTTTGCATCTTTGAAACATTGGCTCAATGCACCTATCAAAACTATTTAGCATATATGACTGGCCTTGATGCATCTATTTCACACAATTTCATAGATTGAGGGTTTGGACAATGGTTTACAGTAGGATTAAAGGTTAAAAAAAAATGCATAAAAATTACAATTTTGGTCAAAACAATCTCGTACAAGTGAAAAGGTTTAGAATAGTATGATGTTTGCCCAATTTCTAAGTAAAAACAATTTTTAGGTTAAATATAAGACCTTTACCTTGTTTTGTCAATCATAAACTTACTACTAGGTTCTACACCTAGTCATCAGCTAAATAGAAACATAATTAAAATGTGCTCTAAAGCCTGTACCGCTCACCCAATTGATAGGCAGTGGCATTCCCCCATGTTAAAGCCCTTAATTTTTCAATTTCCATCTGGCCCAAATAATATTAACTTTGTAAGAACCATCCAATGAATACTGCTGTTTAACTGGTTCAACTGTTACAATAATAAGCAAATTGAATACATTTCCCATAGGTTTCTATGCTCCATTAATCACTGCAAATATGGTAGCCATCTTGGATTTCGGATCAAATAAACTTTACAGACCATTCATCAAACATTTTAAGTCAATTTGGCTTTTGTAGTTTCTTTAAAAAGGCATTTAAACATTTTTAAACGATGGCAGCCCTTTGAGAATTTTTACATTTTCATTAAGACATAGCATTCCTAAGGTTCCAGTTTTGTTTCAGTTGGTTAAACGTTTTCAGAGAAAAGGCAAAAACTTCCCATAGGTTTCTATGTTATACTTAATCCAGTGAGCCATTTTGAATTTCGGACTGGAATAAACTAAAGAATGTTTTTAATAAGTTTTATTGAAATTGATTTGCTGGTTTTAGAGAAGACTTTAAACATTTTCCCATCTAATTGCATGTTCAACAAGGTCATGCGGCGTCACCATTTTGGTTTCCACCAGAATAAAAAAAAAAACAAACTGTAAACTTTGTAAAGGACCATCAAATGAAAAATTCAACCAACTGTGGTTACAATTGGCCAAAAGACGATGCAGACTACAACAGATGCACAGTGACGATAAAGAATCTTGATTTTTTTAAAATTTAATTTAATCCTATTTAACAAATGATAAACTTTATTGCACAATTCTGTGATAAACAAACATCAAATCAACAAGCTGTATTACTATTTTTGATTGTCAGTAAAACTAATTTCACAGCATTCCTTACTGGTGTTGGGTGTATGGTAAAATCTCATTCCACCATGACCAGTACTCTGTGTAAGGTACATTTCATTTCACAATGACCAGTCCTACGTGTAGGGAAACCGCTACTTTGTGTAGTGTTAGTGTAACATCTCATTCCACCATGACCAGTATTCCGTATAAGGTAACGTTATCCAACACATTGACAAGTACTCCCATATAGGGTAACATTTCATTCCACCATTACCAATACTTTTTGTGGCATTACATCTCATTCCACCATGACCAGTACTCCATTTAGGGTAACATCTCATTCCACCAGTACCAGTACTCTGTGCAGGTTAACATCTCATTCCACCATGACCAGTACTCTGTGTAGGGTAACATCTCATTCCACCAGTACCAGTACTCCATTTAGAGTAACATCTCATTCCACCAGTACCAGTACTCCGTGCAGGGAAACATCTCGTCCCACAATGACCAGTACTCCATATAGGGTAACACCTCATTCCACCATTACCAGTACTCCGTGCAGGGTAACATCTCATTCCACCATGACCAGTACTCTGTGTAGGGTAACATCACATCCTAAAATGACCAGTCCTTTGTGTATGCCATCATATCATACCAATATTACCAGTACTCCGTGTAGGGTAACATCTCATTTCACAATGACCAGTCCTTTGTGTACGCCAACATCTCACACCACCATTACCAGTACTCCGTGTAGGTTAACATCTCATTTTATAATGACCAGTCCTTTGTGTACGCCAACATGTCATACCAATATTCCAGTTGCACATCCATTAAGATGAGTATTTTCCTGAAAGTATTAATCACTATTGTTACAATTTGCAATAATTATCTTTTCTTCACCAATCAATCCATCATCAATCATAATATAACATTTAAATAATTTTCAATCAATCATTAAATGCTTAAATGTTAATACTATTAGACCATCAATAGTACAAATATTACATAATGGTGTTAATCAGATATATTGTGAAATTTAGCAGTTAATAATTACTTTGACTAGGACACATAGGTCCCCAAATATTAAGTCCAAAAATACAAAGTGTTTATAGATCATAGCCTTCCATGACATTTTCCAGGTATCATAAAAGGTAGTAAGACATGTGATTTAAACATCTATTTCAAGCCAATCAGAATTGATTGTCATAACAAAGAAATAATCAACAAGATTCGTGAAAGTAAAGTAAATTCAATTATTATGCCTTGACTGGACTCAAAGCAAACTAATTTTTAATGTATATAGTTAATCCTGAGTGCTTAACACGGATGCCTCTACAAGGATGACCCTTGTGATGTCTATATGACTGAACAAAGTTTATAAATCTTTGTATCTACAATAAGACAAGCACACCAGATTAGAATACTCAAATTAGCTTAAAAAGATTTTGTTTGCTTATTTCAATTGTGTTAAACGGTATTTTCTGCAATTTTTCATCTATATCATGGCGTTCAGTTTTTATTGTGTAGTAAGCCGCAGTACACAGGAAACAACACCGACCTTGGGTAGGAAAACTGACAATTAAAAAATATACTTACTAATAAAGCAGGTCCTGTTCCTCTTTGTCCTCTGGTCTTTATCTGTTTCCTTTGTAATATCTGCAATGAGACAAGCACACCAGATACGAATACAGTGAAAATTAAGTTTTAAAAAAATGAAATTAAATATACTTACTAATAAAGCATATCTGTTCCTCTTCGTCTGTTCTGTGATCTTCATCTGTTTTCTTTGAACCTGCAATGAGACAAGACAACAGATTAGAATACAGTCAAATTAGTTTTAAAAAAAAGGAAAAGAAAATATACTTACTAATAAGGCAGGTCTGTTTCTCTTCGTCTGTTCTGTGATCTTCATCTGTTTTCTTTGAATCTGCAATGAGACGAGCACAACAGATTAGAATACAGTCAAATTAGTTTAGAGAAAAGGAAAAGAAAATATACTTACTAATAAGGCAGGTCTGTTTCTCTTCGTCTGTTCTGTGATCTTCATCTGTTGTCTTTGAATCTGCAATGAGACAAGCACAACAGATTAGAATACAGTCAAATTAGTTTAAAAAAGGAAAATAAAATCTACTTACTAATTAAGGGGGTCTGTTCCTCTTCGTCTGTTCTGTGATCTTCGCCTGTTTTCTTTGAATCTGCAATGAAACAAGCAAAACAGATTAGCGTACAGTTAAATTAGTTTAAAGAAAAGGAAAAGAAAATATACTTACTAATTAAGGGTGTCTGTTCCTCTTCATTTGTTCTGTGATCTTCGTCTGTTTTCTTTGAATCTGAAATGAGACAAGCACAACAGATTAGAATACAGTCAAATTAGTTTTAAAGAAAGGAAAAGAAAATATACTTACTAATAAAGCAGTTCTGTTCCTCGTCGTCTGTTCTGTGATCTTCATCTGTTTTCTTTGAATCTGCAATGAGACAAGTACAACAGATTAGAATACAGTCAAATTAGTTTAAAGAAAAGGAAAATAAAATATACTTACTATTAGAGCAGGTCTGTTCCTCGTCGTCTGTTCTGTGATCTTCATCTGTTTTCTTTGAATCTGCAATGAAACAAGCAAAACAGATTAGCGTACAGTTAAATTAGTTTAAAGAAAAGGACAAGAAAATATACTTACTAATTAAGGGTGTCTGTTCCTCTTCGTCTGTTCTGTGATCTTGGTCTGTTTTCTTTGAATCTGCAATGAGACAAGCACAACAGATTTGAAAACAGTCAAATTAGTTTTAAAAAAGGAAAAGAAAATATACTTACTAATTAAGGGGGTCTGTTCCTCTTCGTCTGTTCTGTGATCTTCGTCTGTTTTCTTTGAATCTGCAATGAAACAAGCAAAACAGATTATAATACAGTTAAATTAGTTTAAAGAAAAGGAAAAAAAATATACTTACTAATAAAGCAGGTCTGTTCCTCGTCGTCTGTTCTGTGATCTTCGTCTGTTTTCTTTGAATCTGCAATGAGACAAGCACAACAGATTAGAATACAGTCAAATTAGTTGAAAAAAAGGAAATGAAAATATACTTACTAATTAAGGGGGTCTGTTCCTTTTCGTCTGTTCTGTGATCTTCGTCAGTTTTCTTTGAATCTGCAATGAAACAAGCACAACAGATTAGAATACAGTCAAATTATTCAAAAAAAAGCAAAAGAAAATATACTTACTAATTAAGTGGGTCTGTTCCTCTTCGTCTGTTCTGTGATCTTCGTCTGTTTTCTTTGTATCTGCAATGAGAAGAGCACAACAGATTAGAATACAGTCAAATTAGTTTTAAAAAAAAGGAAAAAGAAAATATACTTACTAATTAAGGGGGTCTGTTCCTCTTCTTCTGTTCTGTGATCTTCGTCTGTTTTCTTTGTATCTGCAATGAGAAGAGCACAACAGATTAGAATACAGTCAAATAAGTTTAAAAAAAGGAAAAGAAAATATACTTACTAATTAAAGGGGTCTGTTCCTCTTCGTTTGTTCTGTGATCTTCGTCTGTTTTCTTTGAATCCGCAATGTGACAAGCACAACAGATTAGAATACAGTCAAATTAGTTTAAAGAAAAGGAAAAGAAAATATACTTACTAATTAAGGGGGTCTGTTCCTCGTCGTCTGTTCTGTGATCTTCGTCTGTTTTCTTTGTATCTGCAATATGACAAGCACAACAGATTAGAATACAGTCAAATTTGTTTAAAAAAAAGGAAAAGAAAATATACTTACTAATTAAGGGGGTCAGTTCCTATTCGTCTGTTATGTGATCTTCGTCTGTTTTCTTTAAATCTGCAATGTGACAAGCACAACAGATTAGAATACAGTCAAATTAGTTTTAAAAAAGGAAAAGAAAATATACCTACTAATTAAGGGGGTCTGTTCCTCTTCGTCTGTTCTGTGATCTTCGTCTGTTTTCTTTGTATCTGCAATGTGACAAGCACAACAGATTAGAATACAGTCAAATTAGTTTTAAAAAAGGAAAAGAAAATATACTTACTAATTAAAGGGGTCTGTTCCTCTTCGTCTGTTCTGTGATCTTCGTCTGTTTTCTTTGTATCTGCAATGTGACAAGCACAACAGATTAGAATACAGTCAAATTAGTTTAAACAAGTGCTATCTTTAAAAAAGATAGTCGACGCATTTAACTGTTAGAGATGTATGTAAAGTAGAACGGAAACTGAACAATAAGAAAAACATTTATCAAACGAAAGAAAGAGACAAGAAACATGAACATTTTCTTTCATTAATGCGTGTGTATGTGGTGGGGGGGGGAGGGAGGAGTTAAATAATTAACGTGCTGCGAACTGTATCCAAACAAAATAAGGCAATACAAGAAGGTTGCTACATTGATGTATTAATCATGGACTTTTATAACATGTTATTAAACAATAAGGGCATTATCAAACAGAGACTTTGCAATTAGAGCTCCATCTCCTGTCAGCACGTGAATGACGACGGACGCAAAGAAAGAAGATAGGCATTAATGGCTTTAAAAATCATAGAGTTAACAATAAACATATTTAAATTATCCCCAATTAAAAGCTATATTTCAGAATTTGAAGACCTCAATGGTAAATTTTAAAAAAAACCTTTCTAATATGAGTTTTTTCTCGCGATGTAGTGTACATTTTAAAATTTCAAAACAGGTCATTAAAAATAATTAATTTCATAAGCAAATATTACTTACATGCATCAATATTCATTACAGTTTACTATTTTATTAATTTGACTATTTTTTAAAATGGGAACCTCTAAGAATATTCTAATTAGAATTGTATTAACATGAACACAACATTCAATTCAATGCTAATCTAATGTGAAATCTGTAATGTGTATATTTTATTCCAGGTGGGGGGGGGTGAGATATTCTGTATGGGTTATTGAGATCTAAATAAATAATTGCAACGGAACCATCAGTGAATTTTACTCTTAATTCTATGGGCTGTGTGTGTATAGTAAACAAAATGTGTTATCGAACTACTGAACTAAGTGTAAGTCATTTGGCGTCCCGAGTATTACCGATGACCTAATTACCTTTGTGTAGGATCATTTGTACGACAATAATTTCACGATAGAGAGAGGGAGAGAGAGTGTGCGTGTGCGTGTGTCAATCGGTCAAATCAAGAAATATGGCGTAAATAAAATCACCGGCGTGATAATTGTTTACAGATAATTATATAGATGGTCAACAAAGCAAATATAATTCTACCCCATAAGAAAAAAAATTCCCTTATTGTTTAATAACATGTTATAAAAGTCCATGATTAATACATCAATGTAGCAACCTTCTTGTATTACACACACAAATTGTTTATCAGTCCTAAATAGCATTCTTTTGCATAAAAATCACTTTCTAAAGTTTAATTACGACCAACAATTGTTTTAAAACACCAGACTGCTGGAATAATAATTCAGAAATGCAAATAGGGATACTTTTCAGAGTATACTATAGTAGATTGTTCGAACGCAGAATTTTTTACTATTTTTGTCCAATCAGAATGCAAGTTTGTCTTCAATTATAGCATGTTACCATAGGTAAGAGTCTTTTAGTTCAAAGGTCACAATCCGAAAATATACCGACTGCGTCGGAATAATTAAGGGGGTCTGTTCCTCGTCGTCTGTTCTGTGATCTTCGTCTGTTTTCTTTGAATCTGCAATGAGACGAGCACACCAGATTAGAATACAGTCAAATTAGTTTAAAAAAAAGGAAAAGAAAATATACTTACTAATTAAGGGGGTCTGTTCCTCTTAGTATGTTCTGTGATCTTCATCTGTTTTCTTTTAATCTGCATTGAGACAAGCACAATAGATTAGAATACAGTCAAATTAGTTTTAAAAAAAGGAAAAGAAAATATACTTACTAATTAAGGGGGTCTGTTCCTCTTCGTCTGTTCTGTGATCTTCGT
>OX104120.1:34794747-35055005 GCA_944474755.1 Limnoperna fortunei | reverse complement strand
TGCAGTAGATATACTTGTGTTGCGTAAAACTCAATATCTTCTGTATACAAGCACTATACTGACATGTTGTGTGTTTGTACAATATACGTTTTGTTTATTTTTTTAAATGATGTTTAACGCCATTGTCAGGAATTTGTCAACTATGACATGGCGTTCAGATTTTATTGGGGAGGAAGCCGGAGTACCCGGAGAAAACAGATTGGAATCGAGTACATCCTGCCCGCGGTGAGACACGAACCCGCAACCTTAGTGCATGTTCGTTTTGTACTTACATCATACTGACCTGTTGTTCTATACAACGCAATGTATATAATCGTTGGGACCATACTGGGAGGGTTCTCAGTGCTCAACCCACAGAGCAGCCCAGCGCGTCCCCGGTTGTCGAATTGGGGAAACCCTGTCGTTGTGGGGTTGGGTCATAATACGGAAAGCCTGACCCGGACGGTAGTAGGTATCGTGTTTGGAGAGTGCCACGCTCCTTGCACGGCAAAGACCCCTTTTGTAGAATTCGAAAAAGAGTAGGCTCATTGTAGCCGCTACAAAAGGCTCGTTTAACAACAATGCACGTTTTGAATAATATCGGGATGACCTGTTGTGCTGTACAACGCATCGTATTGATTGTAATTGCATAAGATATACTTGTGGTTCATATAACGCAATGTTTGCTCTATGCAGACATCATGTTAACATGCGGTGTGTTTTACACAATGTATGGATTGTACTTGCATACAATATAATTGTCGGGCCTATAACACAATGTCTGCTTTATACAAACATCGTAATAACATGCGGTGCGTTTTACCAAATGCACGTTTTGTATTTACATTAGACTGACTTTTTCTGCTGTTTAACGTAATGTCTGTCTACGACTTGCATTAACTATACATGTGGTGCTATAAAACAATAGCTGCTTCATACAAATATCATACTGACATGTGATGCGTTTTACACATTGTACGTTTTTTACTTACTTCAGACTGATCTGTGGTGCTCTATCACTAGATATATAGATTGTATTTGCATTAGATATATTTGTCGTTCATATAACGCAATGTATGCTCTATACAAACATCACACTGACGTGTGTTGCGTTTTATACAATGCACGGATTGTACTTGCAGTAGATATACTTGTGTTGCGTAAAACTCAATATCTTCTGTATACAAGCACTATTCTGACATGTTGTGTGTTTGTACAATATACGTTTTGTTTATTTTTTTAAATGATGTTTAACGCCATTGTCAGGAATTTGTCAACTATGACATGGCGTTCAGATTTTATTGGGGAGGAAGCCGGAGTACCCGCAGAAAACAGAATGGAGTCGAGTACACCCTGCCCGCGGTGAGACACGAACCCGCAACCTTAGTGCATGTACTTACATCATACTGACCTGTTGTTCTATACAACGCAATGTATAGATTCATACAAATATCATACTGACATGTGATGCGTTTACACATTGTACGTTTTGTACTTACTTCAGACTGATCTGTGGTGCTCTGAAACTAAATATATAGATTGTACTTGCATAAGATATACTTGTCGTTTTATATAACGCAATGTATGCTCTAAAGAAACATCATACTGATATGTGGTGAGTTTTACACAATGCATGGATTGTTCTTGCATAAGATATACTTGTCGTTTTATACAACGCAATGCATGCTCTATACAAACATCATACTGATATGTGGTGAGTTTTAAACAATGCATGGATTGTACTTGCATTAGATATACTTGTGGTTCATATAACACAATGTCTACTCTATACAAACATCACACTGACATGTGGTACGTTTTATACAATGCACGGGTTGTGCTTGCAGTAGATATACTAGTGTTGAGTAAAACTCAATATCTGCTGTATACAAGCACTATACTGACATGTTGTGTGTTTGCATAATATACGTTTTGTTTATTTGTTTGAATGATGTTTAACGCCAGTATCAGGAATTTGTCCACTATGTCATGGCATTCAGATTTTTTGGGGGAAGAAGGCGGAGTACCCGGAGAAAACAGCCGACCTTCGGTAGGAAAACTGACAATCCTTGTCAATTAAGATTGGAGTCAAGCACACCCTGCCCGCGGTGAGACACGAACCCGCAACCTTAGTGCATGTACGTTTTGTACTTACATCATTCTGACCTGTTGTTCTATACAACGCAATGTATAGATTTTACTTGCATCAAATATAATCGTTGGGACCATACTGGGAGGGTTCTCAGTGCTCAACCCACAGAGCAGCCCAGCGCGTCCCCGGTTGGCGAATTGGGGAGACCCTGTCGTTGTGGGGTGGGGTCATAATACGGAAAGCCTGACCGCGGACGGTAGTAGGTATCGTGTTTGGAGAGTGCCACGCTCCTTGCACGGCAAAGACCCCTTTTGTAGAATTCGAAAAAGAGTAGGCTCATTGTAGCCGCTACAAAAGGCTCGTTTAACAACAATGCACGTTTTGAATAATATCGGGATGACCTGTTGTGCTGTACAACGCATCGTATTGATTGTAATTGCATAAGATATACTTGTGGTTCATATAACGCAATGTTTGCTCTATGCAGACATCATGTTAACATGCGGTGTGTTTTACACAATGTATGGATTGTACTTGCATACAATATAATTGTCGGGCCTATAACACAATGTCTACTTTATACAAACATCGTAATAACATGCGGTGCGTTTTACCAAATGCACGTTTTGTATTTACATTAGACTGACTTGTTCTGCTGTTTAACGTAATGTCTGTCTACGACTTGCATTAACTATACATGTGGTGCTATTAAACAATAGCTGCTTCATACAAATATCATACTGACATATGATGCGTTTTGCACATTGTACGTTTTCTACTTACTTCAGACTGATCTGTGGTGCTCTATCACTAGATATATAGATTGTATTTGCATTAGATATAATTGTCGTTCATATAACGCAATGTATGCTCAATACAAACATCACACTGACGTGTGTTGCGTTTTATACAATGCATGGATTGTGCTTGCAGTAGATATACTTGTGTTGCGTAAAACTCAATATCTTCTGTATACAAGCACTATACTGACATGTTGTGTGTTTGTACAATATACGTTTTGTTTATTTTTTTAAATGATGTTTAACGCCATTGTCAGGAATTTGTCAACTATGACATGGCGTTCAGATTTTATTGGGGAGGAAGCCGGAGTACCCGCGGAAAACAGAATGGATTCGAGTACACCCTGCCCGCGGTGGGACACGAACCCGCAACCTTAGTGCATGTACTTACATCATACTGACCTGTTGTTCTATACAACGCAATGTATAGATTCATACAAATATCATACTGACATGTGATGCGTTTACACATTGTACGTTTTGTACTTACTTCAGACTGATCTGTGGTGCTCTAAAACTAAATATATAGATTGTACTTGCATAAGATATACTTGTCGTTTTATATTACGCAATGTATGCTCTAAACAAACATCATACTGATATGTGGTGAGTTTTACACAATGCATGGATTGTACTTGCATAAGATATACTTGTCGTTTTATATAACGCAATGCATGCTCTATACAAACATCATACTGATATGAGGTGAGTTTTAAACAATGCATGGATTGTACTTGCATTAGATATACTTGTGGTTCATATAACACAATGTCTACTCTATACAAACATCACACTGACATGTGGTACGTTTTATACAATGCACGGGTTGTGCTTGCAGTAGATATACTAGTGTTGAGTAAAACTCAATATCTGCTGTATACAAGCACTATACTGACATGTTGTGTGTTTGCATAATATACGTTTTGTTTATTTGTTTGAATGATGTTTAACGCCAGTATCAGGAATTTGTCCACTATGTCATGGCATTCAGATTTTTTGGGGGAAGAAGGCGGAGTACCCGGAGAAAACAGCCGACCTTCGGTAGGAAAACTGACAATCCTTGTCAATTAAGATTGGAGTCAAGCACACCCTGCCCGCGGTGAGACACGAACCCGCAACCTTAGTGCATGTACGTTTTGTACTTACATCATTCTGACCTGTTGTTCTATACAACGCAATGTATAGATTTTACTTGCATCAAATATAATCGTTGGGACCATACTGGGAGGGTTCTCAGTGCTCAACCCACAGAGCAGCCCAGCGCGTCCCCGGTTGGCGCATTGGGGAGACCCTGTCGTTGTGGGGTGGGGTCATAATACGGAAAGCCTGACCCGGACGGTAGTAGGTATCGTGTTTGGCGTGTGTCATGGCGTTCAGATTGTATTGGGGAGGAAGCCGGAGTACCCGGAGAAAACAGCCGACCTTCGGTAGGAAAACTGACAATCCTTGTCAATTAAGATTATAGTCGAGTACACCCTGCCCGCGGTGAGACACGAACCCTCAACCTTAGTGCATGAACGTTTTGTTTTTATATCATACTGACATGTTGTGCTATACAACACAATGTATAGATTTTACTTACATCAAATATAATCGCTGGGACAATACCGGGAGGGTTCTCAGTGCTCGACCCACAGAACAGCCCAGCGCGTCCCCGGTAGGCGAATTGGGGAGACCCTCTCGTTGTGGGTGGGGTTGTTATGTCATAATACGGAAAGCCTGACCGCGGAACGTAGTGGGTAACGTGTTTGGAGAGTGCCGCGCTCCTTGCATGACAAAGACCTTTTTTGTAGACTTCGAAAAAGAGTCTGCTCATTGTAGCCGCTACAAAAGGCTAAGTTCTCCGTCTCTACCCAAAACTCCATACTTTTCCAGTGGCAGTCAAATTGTTTTTCCCGTGACCCATCCCACCCCACTTTCAGTTGATTTATTGTTTGTAAACTTGTTCCCGTCCTGAATAGCCAAAATACTGCTCGCTAAACGTAAAGTATACATCCAATCAATCAATCAATTAATCAAATATAGTCGTGGTGGGTATCAAAAAAGGGGGGTTTTCTACAGACATCATAACGACATCTGGTGCGTTTAACAACAATGTATGTTTTGAATAATATCGGGATGACCTGTTGTGCTGTTCAACGCAACGCATTGATTGTAATTGCATAAGATATACTTGTGGTTCATATAACGCAATGTTTGCTCTATACAGACATTATGTTAGCATGCGGTGCATTTTACACAATGTATGGATTGTACTTGCATAAAATATAATCGTCGGGCCTATAACACAATGTGTCCTTTATACAAAAATCGTACTAACATGCGGTGCGTTTTAACAAATGTACGTTTTGTATTTACATTAGACTGACCTGTTCTGCTGTTTAACGAAATGTATGTCTACGACTTGCATTTAATATACATGTGATGCTATAACACAATAGCTGCTTTATACAAATATCATACTGACATGTGATGCGTTTTACACATTGTACGTTTTGTACTTACTTCAGACTGATCTGTGGTGCTGTTAAACTAAATATATAGATTATACTTGCATTAGATATACTTCATATAACGCAATGTATGCTCTTATACAAACATTATACTGACATGTGGTGAGTTTTACACAATGCATGGATTGTACTTGCATTAGATATACTTGTGGTTCATATAACACAATGTCTGCTCCATACAAACATCACACTGACACGTGGTGCATTTTATACAATGCATGGATTGTGCTTGCATTAGATCAACTATGTCATGGCGTTCAGATTTTATTGGGGAGGAAGCCGGAGTACCCGGATAAAACAGCCGACCTTCGGTAGGAAAACTGACAATCCTTGTCAATTAAGATTGGAATCGAGTACACCCTGCCCGCGGTGAGACACGAACCCGCAACCTTAGTGCATGTACGTTTTGTTCTTACATCATACTGACCTGTTGGTCTATACAATGCAATGTATAAATTTTACTTGCATCAAATATAATCGCTGGGATCATACCGGGAGGGTTCTCAGTGCTCGACCCACAGAACAGCCCAGCGCGTCCCCTATTGGGGAGACCCTCTCGTTGTGGGGTGGGGTGGGGTCATAATACGGAAAGCCTGACCGCGGACCGTAGTAGGTAACGTGTTTGGAGAGTGCCACGCTCCTTGCATGGCAAAGACCCCTTTTGTAGAATTCGAAAAAGAGTAGGCTCATTGTAGATGCTACAAAAGGCTACGTTCTCCGTCTCTAACCAAAACTCCATACTTTTCCATTGGCAGTCAAAATTGTATTTCCCGTGACCCTTCCCACCCCATTTTCAGTTGATTTATTGTTTGTTAACTTGTTCCAGCCCTGAATAGCCGAAATACTGCTCGCTGGACGTAAAGTATGCATCATATCAATCAATCAATCAATCAAATATAATCGTGGTGGGTATAACAAAATGTGTGCTTTATACAGATATCATACCGACATCTGCTGCGTTTAACAACAATGTACGTTTTGAATAATATCGGTATGACCTGTTGTGCTGTACAACGCAACTTATTGATTGTACTTGCATAAGATATACTTGTGGTTCATATAACACAATATTTGCTCTATACAGACATCATATTAACATGCGGTGCGTTTTACACAATGTATGGATTGTACTTGCATACAATATAATTGTCGGGCCTATAACACAATGTCTGTTTTATACTAAATGTACGTTTTGTATTTACATTAGATTGACTTGTTCTGCTGTTTAACGCAATGTCTGTTTACGACTTGTATTAAATATACACGTGGTGCTATAACACAATAGCTGCTTTATACAAATATCATACTGACATGTGATGCGTTTTACACATTGTACGTTTTGTACTTACTTTAGACTGATCTGTGGTGCTGTAAAACTAAATACATAGATTGCACTTGCATTAGATATACATCTGCTTCATATAACGCGATGTCTTCCCTATTGAAACATCATACTGACATGTGTTGTCCGTTTTACACAATGCATGGATTGTGCTTGCATTAGATATATATGTGTTGCGTTAAACTCAATATCTGCTTTATACAAGCATTATACTGACATGTTGTTCGTTTGCACAATATACGTTTTGTTTGAATGATGTTTAACGCCATTGTCAGGAATTTGTCAACTATGTCATGGCGTTCAGATTTTATTGGGAGGAAACCGGAGAACCCGGAGAAAACGGTCGACCTTCGGTAGGGAAAATGGCAATCCTTGGCAATTAAGATTGGAGTCGAGTATACGCTGCCCAGAGTGAGACACGAACCCGCAACCTCAGTGCATGTACCTTTTGTACTTACATCATACTGACCTGTTGTGCTTTACACTGTAAGGCATAGATTTTACTTGCATCAAATATAATCTCGCTGGGACAATATTGGGAAGGTTCTTAGTGCTCGACCCACAGAGCAGCCCAGTGAGTCCACGGGTGGCAAGTAAGGAAGACCCTCTCGTTTGGGGGATTGTTAGGTCATAATACGGAAAGCCTGACCACGGACCGTAGTAAGTAACGTGTTTGGAGAGTGCCACGCTCCTTGCACGACAAAGACCTTTTTGTAGATCTCGAAAAAGAGTAGGCTCATTGCAGCCGCTACAAAAGGCTACGTCCTCCGTCTCTACCCAAAACTCCATACTTTTACAGTGGCAGTTAAAATTGTATTTCCTGTGACCCATCCCACCCCATTTTCAGTTGATTTATTGTTTGTTAACTTGTTCCCGTCCTAAATAGCCGAAATACTGCTCGCTGGACGTAAAGTATACATCCAATCAATCAATCAAATATAATCGTGGTTGGTATAACAAAATGTGTGCTTTATACAGACATCATACCGACATCTGGTTCGTTTAACAACAATGTACGTTTTGAATAATATCGGGATGACGTGTTGTGCTGTACAACGCAATGTATTGATTGCACTTGCATAAGATATACTTGTAGCTCATATAACGGAATGTTTGCTTTATATAGACATTATATTAACATGCGGTGGGTTTTACACAATGTATGGATTGTACTTGCATAAAATATAATCGTCGGGCCTATAACACAATGTCGGCTTCATGCAAACATCGTATTAACATGCGGTGCGTTTTACCAAATGTACGTTTTGTATTTACATTAGACTGACTTGTTCTGCTGTTTAACGCAATGTCTGTCTACGACTTGCATTCAATATACCTGTGGTGGGTATAGTACAATGTCTGCTTTAAACAAATATCATACTGACATATGATGCGTTTTACACATTGTACGTTTTGTACTTACTTCAGACTGACCTGTTGTGCTGTACTACTCAATGTATGAGTTGTACTTGCATTATATATACATGTGGTTCATATAACGCGATGTCTGCTCTATACAAACATCATACTGACGTGTGGTGAGTTTTTTTTACAATGCACGGCTTGTACTTGCATTAGATATAGTTCGTATAACTCAATGTATACCTTATACAAACATCATACTGACTATAGTACACCTTATATACCACAGATATGAAGACAGGGAGGCTATAGTACACCTTTTATTCCAAAAGTCACGTTAGGGTTACATTAGAGGCTATAGTACACCTTATATACCAACGATATCATGGCAGGGTAACATAGGAGGCTATTATACACCTTATATACCAACGATATCATGCCGGGGTTACACAAGAGGCTATTTTACAACTAATAAAACAAAAATTACATGGTGTTGGATATAGTACACCTTTAATGCAAAAGCTATCATTGTGGTGTAACATAGGATGCTAGAGAATGCATTATATACCAAAAGTGCCTGTTTACACCTTATATACAAAAGCCTTCTTGCAAAAAGGTACATGTACGAAATGGCATTAGTGACATTCACGCTGATGAAATGGTTCTGTTCCCTGTCGAATGTTCATAATTGAAGACTTCTTTGTTTTGATCAAGTGCACGACAATGGAAGAAGAACTATGCAGAAACATTAATTTTCAAATCTGACAAAATTCTTATTCCAGTGAGTGTGCACTTAGTTTTCATATATTGTTCTTCATATACTGACGATTAAACAAATCTGTAAAAAAAATCATATTTATTGTTTGTTTTTGTTTGAATGATGTTTGGTGCTTCTTTCGGCAATTTTCAATATTGTGGCGTCCTGTTCAGGAAGCCAGAGTATCCAGATGAAAAAATGACCTAACTCGTCAATTAAAATTGGAGTCGAGTGCACCCTGCCCGCAGTGAGACTGGAACCCACTACCTAAGTATTGACAGACCAAGTGATAAATAAGTAGACTAACTACCTTAACCACTCGGCCACCAAGGCCACCAACTCATATTTTAATGTACATATATTCATTATATATGATTTTTTAAAAACATTAAAAATAAAGGGCAATACCAGACACAATGTATTAAAATAACTTTGACATAGATTACTGCATGCATTAAGAATGCACAGTATTGATGTTCAATATTTGTACATTGTGCATCATAAATATTCTGTCAATTTCTACAATAAACAATTCTTCCAACCTTTAATTAAAATTCATGAAGTGTTTTTGAGATAAAATCCCCCTTGTTTCTCAAACAAAGTCCCGAATTCTATAACAATAAATCAGAAATTTGATAAAATGTATATAGATCATGAGGCTAACATAATTCACAACTATATGCAGTGTAAAGACAATTTGTGATCCCATTCTCAAAATACATTGTGACTTGTGGACAACAGATGGACGGACATTTGTATACCATATTAATAATACGCCCGTCATAAACGAGCGTATAAAAGCACAAAGAAAATCTATGAACCATGCTATGACTTAATTCCAAATGAACAATGATTAAGTTATCCATATATCATTGAATTAAATTTTCATTTATTGTTCAATGTGCGGAAATCATTCTAAAAATATCTTATTACGAGGAAGTAAAAACAAACACCAGTTCTATTTATAAATTATTCTTCCCCAAATATAAAGATAAGAAATAACTAGCTAAGATAAGAGAAAAAAGAAATGAAAAGCACTTAAAATGAGATACAAATTAAGACATGTCAATGTTAAACTACTACAGGAAGCAAGAAGTAACATGTAAAAGAGAAAACCTCTTTTTTACCAAGCAGCAGAAACTCTTTTAACACTAACTAACGATAATGTAGCTCTTTTTTATCTGAACGATAAATGGAAAATCTACTTGTATACCTACAACGACCCCCCCCCCCTTTTAATTTGCACATTTGGTCACAAAACTTTTTTGTTCCCGATGTTTTTTTAAGTTGGGTATAAAGCGTAAATATAATGTTGTTACTGATTTATATTTATAGTTTTCGGTTGTTCCCATTTCTATATCATCTATAATTTGCAGATTTCTGTACACTGAATCATGGAGTCCCCTAATATAATGTCCCTGTTCGAATACCGGGTAACAGGGTACCCAGTCTCAACATACAAATGTACGTTTTAACAAATAATATATGTTAATTATAGTCCATCAAAATTTTATACATGGAAGGTAATTATCTTAACATGCAACTTTACTTACGAAAAATGAATTCAATTTATTGTTTGACCTTTACTGGCTTAGTCACGTGATTCAAGATAATTAAAAACGTATACTTATTGATACTGTTTATCGCCTCGGTGTAATTCTTGTGCAGACAACAATGAATGTCTGTGAAAATCAAGTTCACAAACGATACGTCTATAAGAGAACAAGATCAAAAGCAAGTCATCATCAAGCCTTCCTCCATCTTGTCCGTTGTTCTCGGATGTTTACGCTTACTTTCTTATAAACAAACAACGTAAACTGTCAATTATCATGATACAGCCAATCAGATTTAATTGTAATTTGATAGGTACCCTAAAGAGTTTATATTTTGTGTGAAAAATAAATATCTCAGATATCATTTTTCCTTAAAAATATTTTTGACCAAAAATTTACTGCAAAATTAGAAAAACTCATTCTACATTAAAAAAATTCTTTCCCGTTAAAATATAAACCTAAAATAAGAAACATTTGCGCAAACGCCACAATTTCCACATATTGAATAAATTTTGATTATTTCGAATATAAGGGGGGAAACACTTTGAGATCAGATATCTCGTAAACGACTGAACCAAAAGGGCTGAACCAAAAACAGTTACGAAGATTACACCTGACCCTACTTTCAGTTAACTTGGGTAAGGTCAGCGTTAGTTCTAACCTGTTGAAATAGGCTTCCAAAAACACTTGGGAGAAACGATTTTTTCCCCCAATTTTTTTTTTCTCCCAAGTACACAAAAATTATGTATGTGAATTCACCCAACTGAAGAATCCGCGGGTATATATATATCAGGTAAACTTTCCAAACCTCAATACACTGAGTTCATGTATATATGAATTGTACACATTGATTACTAATATATATATCAAAATGAGAAGTAATAATTATGTAGTAACCTTATTTATTTAATAAATATATCATTAAATTTAAAGGAAGATAATTTTAAGTCAGTCTTGTTAACAAAATAATATTATTAAAAGCAAACACTAGTATGCAGCCCCCTCCCCCTAAGCAGATATATAGGTTCCTGTTGGTTTTATCTCTGACAGGGAAATGAACCCTGACCTCTTGTTCAAGACAAGTGTACTATCATTATACTACCAGAGATTTTTTCAGTGAGGAATGCTTCAATGTAAGCTGTGTTATGGTCAAGGGGGAGATAATTGTGAAATTAAATACTTCTAATCAACATTAATACATTTCATGTAAATACAAATTTGTACACATAGCGGTTGATGAAATATCACTTGAAACCTGATACATGTTATGTGCAACATTTTTATTTCTCAATGGAGAGATTATAAAACATGATACAAAAATTTAATGTTAAAATTGAGCAATCATAAGCATATTATTCAGTTAAGAACCAGATTTGATTTAATATATAGTATCCTGTTGTTATAAATATATTTTTGTATGCACACAAACATACAAGAAATAAGTGTGTTTACACAAGTCATTGTCTTTTTCTTTGGTATAGAGATCATTTGCATGAGCATGGTGTCATCCTTATGCTCAACTTGTACATGCTGTGTACCATCTTAATATATATTGCTATATGACAAGACATCAATAGTGTAACTGAAGTTTCTATCATGACAGAACATAAAACAGCATTTTTATTAATGACATGTACTGTCATTATACACTCAAGACAGTGACATAAAGCAAATGCAAATGTAGTGTTATAAAAATCAAACAAGTTTAGATTTTATTTGTATTATGATCAAGGAGGAGATAATCCTGCATATTGAAATGATAATACATGTAATACATGACATAGCAGCAAAATAAAAAATATATATATATATATATCAGGTAAACACAAAAAATACATCAGGTAAACTTTCAAAACCTCAAAACAATCAGTTAATGTAAAAAAGAATTGTACACATTTATTACTAATTTACTAAAGATAACATGTTCTAATGACATGAATGAACAAATTTAATCAAAAAGTGTACAAATCCCACCCATCTAAAGGATAGAAATGTTAATGTTGATTTAATCTTGAACATGAGCCCTGTTTGAAAGACAATGGTACTATCATTATACTATCAGAGATTTGTTCAGTAAGAAATGCTTCAATCCAAGCTGTTTTATGGTCAAGGGGGAGATAATTGAGAAATTAAAGTGATAAACATTATTGATATGAATCCAAACAAACATGATCTTCAAAGCAACATTAAATAATTAATAAAAATAATTTAATTTTCCTGAAAATACTATTGTGTACACAAACATGTAGCGGTTGATGAAATATTGCTGGAGCTGGAGATTTATATCTTTGATGTGCAACATTAAAAATTTTCAGTGAAGTCAAATTGAAAATGCACATAGGGCCAATACAAGTGACCTCAACCCAATACGACTGTCCTTGGACATTATACAGGATTAATATGAAAATACCCATTTTATAACACTATGATATAAAGACATGAATCAAAACCATATTTAAATTATGAAATTAAAATTGATAAATCACATATTCTGACACCACAATAACACTCTGAGCACATATAACTCAGAAATACAAGTTAAGAACTAGATTTGATTCACTATAGTAGCCTGTTGGTATGTTTGTATTTATGTAAGAAATAAGTAAGTGTTTACACAAGTCACTGTCCTCTTTTGCTTTCAAATAGTGTATTGAGATCATTTGCATGTTCAAAATGTACATGTTATGTCCCATCTTAATATAATTTGTTACAGGTTGGGATACAGTATGCGCTTTTAAAATATTAATTGTTATAGTTTGGGATGTAATGCCCTGTTTCAGTCTTCAAAATTAGTACTGGACTGCAGGCCCCTGGCCAGTAAAAATTCTTTGGCCAAGTGAAATTTGGATGAATTTTGTATTGGATATATAATAGGACGAAATCTGAAAATGTTTGATTCAGGCAATCATGGACTTCGATATATTTTAAAGTCCACGAGGCAATTGAATTACAAATCTTAATTTCAAAGACTGCTCTTAATATTAATTGTCATAGGTAATTTGGATACATTTATGCTCAATTTGGTACCCACATTTATTGTAAAAATGTCTTGGTTAACCAGAGGTTAGGTTGGGTAGAATATTGCTTGAACAAATGTTTGGGTGCTTAAAGACTGCATTTTAGAAGTATGAAGTTATTTACAAATAATGCAGATTAGTCTTGAGAATTGTTTTCACATAGATGAGTTATTCAGGGGAATAACAATCACACTTACCAGAAATAATTATATAAATCATTTGAATAAAATCCAAAAATATTGAAAATTAAAGTCATGTTTATATTCCCAAAAGCAAAGTAGGTCAGAAAATGTATATATCTGAGCATGCCCAGTTACGATTCGAGCGAATGAAGATTTAGTGGTGATGTATATAATGACCAATATCCAGTTTGTCATGAATTACTGAAAATTGTACGGACATTTTGGGCTCGTTGGATGCGTCTCAATGTATACTTTCTTTTCGAAGCACTTCCCATCACATATATATGCCATCCTGAAGAAAAAATCGACGAAAACTGTCACTTGCCTTCAACTCTGATTTTATACACATCGCTTATATACGCTGAAATAGGGTACCCCACTTTCCACAATCAAAACTTTGTTATTTGACTTCCGATTGGAAAACTGAAACGATGCATTTAAAGATAAAAGACGGCACTTTCTTACAGTATGCAGCTTTTAACAATATAATCAGTATTTAAAATAAACGAGGCGAATGAAATATGCTGCAGAGTTAGCGGCAAGCGTTAAATTGCCATTAATTCTGGCTTGCCATTAACTCTGTTTTCAGACTACATAAATTGCCGCTAACTCTGGTGATGTATATATATATATATATATATATATATATATATATATATATATATATATATATATATATATATATATATATATATGTCGCAGTGTATTTTTCGTGTTTATGACTGCTTATATAAAGGCAACGTCCATAAATATTAATATTTATTAATCTGAAAATATAGTTATCACCATTTTACACAATATTCAGGAAACAAACAATGCCTGAAATATAAACATAATATAATGACAAAGTTTATATATTCTTTGAATAAAAATCCCCAAAATAGGTGCCTTTAAACAGAGACATGTATATGTCTCTGCTTTAAATAAACTGATATAGTTATCAATTGAAATATTCAATGATTAAAATTATCTTTGCCGACTTCAAAATGTAAATGGATACCTTAAACTTTTATTCAAACTTTAATTTCTATAAACAATCTATGAATTTATAAAATAAAACCAAATTATATAAAACATTTAAAATGACTTGGCTTTAACTTTACTTTTATAACCTTTTGCAAAAATTGTAATAAAAAGAATTTGTCATACCTGAAAATATACGGTGACTTACGTCGGCCGATGTTCTTATATGGAGTGGCAGTCAATAATACATACATTCTTTATTTATATGTAGTAGAAAAACGACATTCATGCAGTGCCCGTGCAGTTAGCGCGCGAAAGCTATTGTATAATCCAGTCCTGTCGTCACACATGGTAATACGTCACACAGTCAATGAGTAAATGACGAAATGATACACATACGTAATGAATGGATGATATATTGAAATAGATGAACTATGAAGACCAATATCTATATTATAATCTTAATAATTAAATTAATGCAAATAACTTATTTGCATTATAATATATACATTGCCGGTGACATACACCCCCTCCCGATATTCAAAAGGGTTCGTCCCCGAATCCACTACAATATCAAGTCAACTAAAAAAAAAAACAAAAACAAAAAAAACAAAAAAACATAGTATGGAAATTGACCATTCTTATATTGTATGTGGCAAACGCCTCTATACTTGTAATCATGATCAAATTTCATAAAAATTTAGACAATTTCAAAAATACTTGAGTATATATTTTTACCACTCATACAATAAAATATAATGTATAAATGATATATTAAAATATACTTTTCAAATATGTGATTCATTCTGTTCAATTGCTTTGTTCACACGAAATGTCCATTCATCTAGTAGACTCATTCGGATGTAGACCATCAACCAATTTAGAATACATTATTCTATATTTCCCCTTTGCACATTTGTGAACTGGAGAATGTAGAAACGGAGTCATAAATCCATTCTCATAATTAAATTTTGTAATATAATTGTTCACTTTATGCAAGATTGTATTCAGCTTTTGCTGCATCAAACTATATAGATGTTGATACTTTAACACTTGCGTTTTTCCTTGTCGAAATCTTAACGAATTCCACATATCAAAACTCATAGTAGTTACAGTAGCCAACACAATTTTACAATTTCTCTTTTAGCTCACTACTAGCCTTGCTAATTTCGGATTTGAAGGATTCAAAATGGTCGATTTCTTTGCCATCTACATCAACTAATTCCAAAATAGATTCCTGATATTTCGGATTATCTGACCGTTTAATGGAACAGATATCAGGAATACCTGCTATAAAATATACAATTTTCTCTCCAGGAACATATTTAAGCTGAGAAATCGCCTTTTCACATAATTTTTGCAATTTCCCTCCTGGAAGTACATAAAGTATTCGGCAGTTAATTCTTCCTTCAAATCGTCTTCCCCTACTAGTTGCATAGACATATATGTGTGAACCCATATTATTCTAAAATAAATAAAATCGGAAATCAAATTATATGTAGCCGCTTCTACATATTTAATACTTATGATCACTACTTGTACGTAACGTAGTCTCGAAAACGAATCGGAGGACGCACCTGTCTATTCGATCTACGCGTAGGTACTACTACTTCCGGGCTCGAACTGTCTAATCTCGACTCTCGTATTTCCGTTCCTGACCTCGACTCGCCGCTGGACCTTCGCAATTCTGTTCTATTGCTCGTATCGCGAGTATCTGACATGTGACTAGAGTATTCTGATTGTCTAGAACTATTTGGACTTGAATTAGAACTACTAGTATTGTGCCGTCTATACATATGATCAGGCTCAAATTCGGCGGCTAAAGGATTTAATGATCTAGGTTGCAAATTTTGACCTCTAGATCTCATAAATATAAAATCCTCGTCCGAATCTGAACTAGGTTCATCATACATGCTTGTTTGGCTTTCAGTGTTAGCTGAAAATTCATCTGATACTGTATTTGTAACGTCTTCTGACACACTATCAGACTTTGTGACATCTTTTCTGAACTTACCAGTATCAATATTTGTAACGCCTGTTGCAATATTTTTCATTGGTTTATTTTTAGAACGTTGACAGTCAGATTTATCATTTTCGCCATTCAAAAACAAACCAGAAGTAATTGGCAGTAACATGTTTCTATGAACTGTCTTCCTAATTCGTCCATGTTCTTGACGTATGAAATAAACAGGTATATCAGGATTGGGTTTGGACATTACAACGTAAGGTACCTTACCCCACTTGTTCTCCAGTTTATGTCGACCCTTAAAAGCAACGTTTTTCAGTAATACTCTGTCACCTGGCTCTAAAACAGACTCTCTTACCTTTAGATCATATCTAGTTTTATGACGTTTACTAGCTTTTTCGGCGGTCTTCGCGGCTATCTTGTACGCAAACTGTAATCTTTTCTTCAAATTTAATACATATGTGCTATGGTTACTCGTGGAATTTGGGTTGACGTCATTTCCCAAAAACGCATCAATAGCTAATCTTGGATGCCAACCAAACATAAGAAAGTGGGGACTGTACCCTGTACTTTCATGCTTTGTGGCGTTGTAAGCATGGACTAATGGTGCCACGTAACTTTTCCAGTTAGCTTTCTTATCGTCCTCAAGAGTACCAAGCATATTCAATAAGGTCTGGTTAAATCTTTCACATTGACCATTCCCTTGTGGGTGATACGGGGTAGTGCGAGATTTCTTTATCCCAGCCAAAATACACAGCTCTTTAATAACCTTGGACTCAAAATTCCCACCTTGGTCGCTGTGAATGCGAGAAGGAAAAGAATAGTGTTGCACAAAGTTTTCCCATAAGCACCTTGCAGTAGTATGTGCCGATTGATTTCTCGTAGGAATAGCTTGCGCGTACCTAGTGAAATGATCTGTAATGACTAATATATGTTCGTAACCACCAATAGATTTATCAACCGTAAGATAGTCAATGCATACGATTTCTAAAGGTTGAGATGAAGATATATTTACTAATTCAGCCGATTTGCCAGATTTTGACTTCCGGAGAATGCAGTTTGTACAAGACGAAACCTTCTTTTCTACGTCACGATCCATACCTGGCCAATAATATCTAGCTTTTACCAAAGACAGAGTCCTATCCCTACCCTGATGACCTACATCATCGTGTAAACCTACAAGAGCAGTCTCACGATAAACATAGGGCAACACAAGTTGGAACACCGACTCATTGTTGATACAACATCTTCTATATAACACTGCCTCTCTTATAACTAATTTATCCCATTCCTTTAGCAATTTTCTGACGTCATAGGTTTCTGACTGGATTTGGCGTTTTGACGGTTTCTGACCAGCTTTCAAGAAGTCGACAACTTTGTTTATTGTGACGTCATTCTTTTGCTCTAATGACCAATTAATACCAGCCAAATTTGGTATTGTTTCAGTTTCTATATTATCATCCACATTGTCAATTATTTGCGCTTCTGGGGCTAATAACAAACTTTCGACAATCGGATGTTCAGACTGTGAAACTGTAACTGAACTGCAAATAGCTTTTATGACGTCATTATATATGTATTTCGACTCTTGTTGTCTGGAAAGAATATCGGCGTCTATGTTCAACTTACCCTGTCGGTAGTAAATACTGAAGTCATAATTTGAAAATGCTGCTACCCACCTATGTCATGTCGCATCAAGCTTTGCTTTCTCCAAGACATAAGTAAGCGGATTGTTATCGGTTTTGACCTCAAATTTACTACCAAAAAGGTAATCATGAAATTTATCGGTAATCGCCCACTTTAACGCCAAAAACTCTCTCTTATGTGCAGGATATAATCTCTCAGGACCTCTCAGACTTCGGCTTGCATATGCAATGACCCTTTCCTTACCATTTTGTTTTTGGTACAATATGGCACCTAAACCGGAACCACTGGCATCAACATGAACAAGAAATGGTAGTGAAAAGTCTGCAAATGCTAGCACCGGAGGGTTAACTAATCTTTCAATAATTTCATCCCTAGCTTTTTGTTCTTCGTTACCCCATTTCCAAGGATTTGCTTTTTTCTTTTTAGATTTAGCCCCTTTCTTATTTGTAGAATGCCCGACTAACAAATCATTGAGAGGTTTGACAATCTTAGCATAGTCTTTTATAAACTTCCGGTAGTATGATGTAAAGCCTAAAAATTTTCTCAAATCTTTGATGCCAGATATTTTCGGCCAGTTCTTTACGGCGGAAACCTTATCGGGATCGGTCTTTATACCATCTGCGGACACGATTACACCTAAATACTTAATTTCCTTCTTGAAAAATTCGCACTTGTCAGCACGCAGTTTTAAACCATTTTCTTTAACACGCTTCAGAACAGATTCTAAACGTTCAAAATGCTGTTGAATCGTACTCGAGAAAATCACGATGTCGTCAAGGAAGACTAAACACTGTTTTAGATGAGCTTCTCCCATACACCTTTCCATTAGTCTTTGAAAAGTTGCACCGGAGTTGGTCAATCCAAAAGGGAGGCGATTCCATTCATAAAAACCTAAAGGACCTAAATTAAAGGCTGTCATAAACTTATCACTTTCTTTAATACCGCAATTCCAATATGCTGAACGGAGATCGAGTCTGGAAAAATATTTCGCTCCGGAAAGACAATCTATCGTCTCGTCGATTCTCGGCAACGCATACGCATCTTTTACTGTACGTTTATTCAACTTCCGAAAATCGCAACAGAAACGTAAACTTCCGTCTCGTTTTCGGACTAGAACAACGTTACTTGAGAATGGGCTGTTTGACTCTCTAATACAATCGGCCTCTAACATTTCTCTCAAATGTTCCCTTACCTCGTCGAACAGGGCTGGCGGAATGCGCCTATACGGTTCTTTGAACGGTTTATCGTCAGTTAATTTAATCTCATGTTCTAACAAACGCGTATATCCGATATCGGTAGGACCTTTTGAAAACACCGACTTCCATTTATCAAGAAGACCCTTCAACCTAATCTTGATATCTTCATCTAACTCCTCACTGATCTTGACACCCAATTCATCAATAGATAGTTTATTATCTTGATCTTTAACTTCTTTTACATCAGTATCCAAATGACGTATGACCTTGACCTCATTCAAACTACACAAAAGACTTTTAGGTTTAATTTCCAGTACTTTAGCAGTCATATTGAAAACTCTAACTGGAATTCTACAACTTTGGCCTTTTAAATTTACAACTCTAGGACATATACCTAACTCATCTGAATATCTACCCTCACAATTTTCAATGACCACGGTCGTTATTTCAGAGACTTTTGATCTAGCTAAACCGGATATGGTGACAACTGACATGGGATTTATCTTCATAACTTTCCGATTGGTAGACCTGACTTGGCCAACCGTTTGATCCATCATAGCAGTAAAAGCTAGGTCCCATTCTTTCGGAATATTTCTTGAATTATCATGTGTAATAGACTTGCTGAACAAATTAATAATATTTGTTCCAACTATTACGGGTACACCACTATTGTACTCCGTAGGAGAAACAACTAATAAAGGTACAAATACCTCTGAATCTGACATAAAATTAACCTTAACTTTCACCTCAACATATCCTAAATACGGCAAAGTACTTCCGCCAGCAACATTTATCTCTAAACGAAACTCTGTTAAACTCTTAACCTTTGGTATGGGTTTTAACTTATTTATATGTGCACTTGAAATAGACGACACCATTGAACCACTGTCAATCAGAGCCTTAGTCTTAAGGTTATTTATGAAAATAAATGTCTCATTAGCATGACCTACCATTCTATCATATAAACTATTCTCAACCACTTGTTTACTTATTTTAACTTTGGGACTGGGTTTGTCATTGACACCCTTCTGTTTCAAATCTCTAGTTAGTCCCTCAACAGAGATTTCTACTCGTTTAAATTCTCTGTTTGACCTTTTTTTTGATTATCCTGACCTTGACTTTGGTTTTGACCGTTATTTTGACCTTTGTTTTGATAACCACCTCTACCTCTGCCAAAATTTCCTCTACCTCTATAATTACCTCTATACCCTTGACCATTTGACTAAATGTCATTCTTAACCTTCTTCAACTCCCCTTCAACTGATTCCATCCTTTTGTTTAAACTTTGCAGTGTTTTCAAAAGTTCGTCCAACTTATCGGATTGAGCAACGTTCGCTTGTTGAATAACCTTCAATTCGGTACTTGATTTCGAATAATTAGACAGGTCTAATTCTATAGATCGAATTTCTTTACGCAACTGGTCAAAATCTTTAATAGTGTCATATTTATAACGGCTCGCGTTTTTTAAAAGCGGATCTCTTAAACCAGACCAAAATTTTGATCTCAACATCTCGTTTTTGGCTTGCGCGTTAATCTGACCCTTCTCAACAGCTAATTGAATAATACTTTCCAGTTTCATGCCATATTCAGCAACAGACTGATTTGGAAGCTGATTCTCACTATAAAACTGTTGCAATAATGCTTCACTACTGAAAACGTTACCATAAACCCCCTCTACTTATCAATAATCTGTGTGGGCGTAGCATTATCAGAAATCGATAATAGTAAACTTCTTGCTTTACCCTTTAATGAACCTCTAATACTTTGAACCAATATGGTATCAGTATAGTTTTTCTCTCTAATAATACATTTGACCTCACATTTCCAGACATCAAATGATACTTCACTTTTCTCCTCACCTGAGAATATAGGAATTCTAGGTTTGGCATATGATTGATCATTTATACCGGTCTGATTATCAACTACTGGATGAAGGCCAGCTAATGTAGTATGGGGCTGTGGATTTGCAAGATGTTGCTTACTCCTAACTGCAGGAGTACTAGTTCTAAAATCAACTGATTGATTCAACTGATTATATTCATCAGTAGTCACTACTTTATACTCAGTATGTTGATTGATTATATCAATCATCAAAGCAATTTTCTCAGGACTAATAGACTCTAAAATCTCTTTCTTAGTAGTTTCTTTACCACCCGTTGCCATCTTAAGTTACAACAAATATCAATGAAAATAAAGATGATAATGAGATGAAAATGAAATGAAAATGATAACTCACCAATGATCAGTCAAATGTCAGTCGCATAGCGCTGTAATCTGTGAAAATCTGTTAATTGTGCCTGTGCTGAGTGATTATGATGTGATAATTCCTGTAAAATATCAATATAAAATTAATACAAGTAATATAAATAAAATACATATAATGAACAAATACAACACAATTTAAAGTTCTTTAAAGTATAAATATTTATAAACTTTACACAGTTTATTACGTAATTACTGTTCGCCGTTGCTGGACAATAGACGTCTCATCTTGGGTTTAATGAAGTGTGACTTGCACGGACAGACTTATATCGGCAATACACAAAATACGGTTACGATCCTTTACAGGTATCGGATAAACTTCATCCTTTAATGTCGATAGTGAATATCTTAGGAAAATCACTTTCCAATAATTAAATGTTGAATATTTCAAATAATTGAAACAAAACTAAATCAAAATAAGTTATGCGCATCTACAAGAACGATTACTTCTTGAATAACTTTTTCCACAAAGAACGTAGATAATAAATGTACTTCTCAGCGGTCATATAAATTAATTATATATAATATTCTCAAGATAATACTACACGGTGATGTGAGAACAGCTTTATGTCCACCATCCGTCTAAACCGGGTACTATTACATCATTGGTCCGGACAAATTTTACGAGCTGTAGAAGTGTTGAGATCGACGGACATCTACGGACATCAAAAACGTCAGCAGGAGTCTTCGTCTTAGGACGATGCAGATCTCGGTGGAACCTACAATGTCGCAGTGTATTTTTCGTGTTTATGACTGCTTATATAAAGGCAACGTCCATAAATATTAATATTTATTAATCTGAAAATATAGTTATCACCATTTTACACAATATTCCGGAAACATACAATGCCTGAAATATAAACATAATATAATGACAAAGTTTATATATTCTTTGAATAAAAATCCCCAAAATAGGTGCCTTTAAACAGAGACATGTATATGTCTCTGCTTTAAATAAACTGATATAGTTATCAATTGAAATATTCAATGATTAAAATTATCTTTGCCGACTTCAAAATGTAAATGGATACCTTAAACTTTTATTTAAACTTTAATTTCTATAAACAATCTATGAATTTATAAAATAAAACCAAATTATATAAAACATTTAAAATGACTTGGCTTTAACTTTACTTTTATAACCTTTTGCAAAAATTGTAATAAAAAGAATTTGTCATACCTGAAAATATACGGTGACTTACGTCGGCCGATGTTCTTATATGGAGTGGCAGTCAATAATACATACATTCTTTATTTATATGTAGTAGAAAAACGACATTCATGCAGTGCCCGTGCAGTTAGCGCGCGAAAGCTATTGTATAATCCAGTCCTGTCGTCACACATGGTAATACGTCACACAGTCAATGAGTAAATGACGAAATGATACACATACGTAATGAATGGATGATATATTGAAATAGATGAACTATGAAGACCAATATCTATATTATAATCTTAATAATTAAATTAATGCAAATAACTTATTTGCATTATAATATATACATTGCCGGTGACATATATATATATATATATATATATATATATATATATATATATATATATATACACATATATATATAAACTTTTATTTAAACTTTAATTTCTATAAACAATCTATGAATTTATAAAATAAAACCAAATTATATAAAACATTTAAAATGACTTGGCTTTAACTTTACTTTTATAACCTTTTGCAAAAATTGTAATAAAAAGAATTTGTCATACCTGTTGTAAAAACACTGACGAAGCCTGTTGGTCAGGCGAAATATTTGTGCAATTTTTTAAAGTGTAAAACTTTGTTTTCGCTTTAATTATGTATCTAGATGTTGTTGTACATATTTTTAAACGAATATATATATATATATATATATATATATATATATATATATATATATATAAATAAAGGGTCTAAAAGAATGCTGCTGAACCAGTACACTTATTTAGTATCGGATCGACAAACATGACGATACAGCATAAACAAAAAATAATAATATACAAGTCTAGAAGATTATGCAACGATACATATGACGGTGTTTCTTGTCATAAATTTAGACACAGACTGACCAACGAATGGCCTTAGTCATCGAGTGTCAATATAAATAAATAACGTGAACAATCACAACATATTCATCTTAAACTTTCTCATTTTAAATGAACCCAAAACTTTTTTAAAAGTTGCTTCTCAGTCCGCTAACCGGGGACGTGCCGTGCTGTTACTTGTCTTTGCTCAAATATTCCAACAAGATGTAATCAAAATTATCAAGGTGACAAATTCAATACGCCAGACGCGCGTTTCGTCTACATAAGACTCATCAGTGGCGTTTAATTATAAATGTTTAAGATATTCTTCATTGGGAGATGGAATAATATTTTTTTCATTGGGAGATGGAATAATATAAGTCCACTGGGATCGTGTAAATACACAATACAGGCAGTTCAAAATATTGTATAAAGGGTCTAAAAGAATGCTGCTGAACCAGTACACTTTTTTAGTATCGGATCGACAAACATGACGATACAGCATAAACAAAAAATAATAATATACAAGTCTAGAAGATTATGCAACGATACATATGACGGTGTTTCTTGTCATAAATTTAGACACAGACTGACCAACGAATGGCCTTAGTCATCGAGTGTCAATATAAATAAATAACGTGAACAATCACAACATATTCATCTTAAACTTTCTCATTTTAAATGAACCCAAAACTTTTTTAAAAGTTGCTTCTCAGTCCGCTAACCGGGGACGTGCCGTGCTGTTACTTGTCTTTGCTCAAATATTCCAACAAGATGTAATCAAAATTATCAAGGTGACAAATTCAATACGCCAGACGCGCGTTTCGTCTACATAAGACTCATCAGTGGCGTTTAATTATAAATGTTTAAGATATTCTTCATTGGGAGATGGAATAATATTTTTTTCATTGGGAGATGGAATAATATAAGTCCACTGGGATCGTGTAAATACACAATACAGGCAGTTCAAAATATTATATAAAGGGTCTAAAAGAATGCTGCTGAACCAGTACACTTATTTAGTATCGGATCGACAAACATGACGATACAGCATAAACAAAAAATAATAATATACAAGTCTAGAAGATTATGCAACGATACATATGACGGTGTTTCTTGTCATAAATTTAGACACAGACTGACCAACGAATGGCCTTAGTCATCGAGTGTCAATATAAATAAATAACGTGAACAATCACAACATATTCATCTTAAACTTTCTCATTTTAAATGAACCCAAAACTTTTTTAAAAGTTGCTTCTCAGTCATGTTTGTCGATCCGATACTAAATAAGTGTACTGGTTCAGCAGCATTCTTTTAGACCCTTTATATAATATTTTGAACTGCCTGTATTGTGTATTTACACGATCCCAGTGGACTTATATTATTCCATCTCCCAATGAAAAAAATATTATTCCATCTCCCAATGAAGAATATCTTAAACATTTATAATTAAACGCCACTGATGAGTCTTATGTAGACGAAACGCGCGTCTGGCGTATTGAATTTGTCACCTTGATAATTTTGATTACATCTTGTTGGAATATTTGAGCAAAGACAAGTAACAGCACGGCACGTCCCCGGTTAGCGGACTGAGAAGCAACTTTTAAAAAAGTTTTGGGTTCATTTAAAATGAGAAAGTTTAAGATGAATATGTTGTGATTGTTCACGTTATTTATTTATATTGACACTCGATGACTAAGGCCATTCGTTGGTCAGTCTGTGTCTAAATTTATGACAAGAAACACCGTCATATGTATCGTTGCATAATCTTCTAGACTTATATATATATATATATATATATATATATATATATATATATATATATATATATATATATATATATATGTATGTATTTTGTATTTATATTGTATATACTGTTAAAGAGTAATTAAATATATATTAAAAATATATTCCGGAAATCGGTTATTTTTTTGCTATAAACCTTCAAACGGTTTTTGAGAGTTGTATTTCGCCCACAAGAATGAACAAAAACAACAACAACCATTGATTGATCAAAAACTGCTTGAGTGGTTTTTCCATCAAACATGGATTTAAAGGAAAAAATTGAAGAATATGTCAATGGGACACGGATGCCCCCGCTAAAGAAAGTCCCAAACAGGAAGTAGTTGTCCAACAGGTCTGAAAGTCGCTTAGGACGTACAACTTGTGATACTTAACCACCCTGCCAAATTTCAAATTGTTCTAATGTACAGTTTCTGAGTAAAGGTTGACGGAAAGTTTTTATACTCGTGTTTACACATTTTCAAATCGGACCAGTGGAAAACAGGAAGTAGTTGTCCGACAGGTCTGAAAGTCGCTTAGGTCATACAACTTTTGATACTGAACTACCCTGCCAAATTTTAAATTGTTCTTATGTTCGGTTTCTGAGAAAAGCTTGACGGAATTTTTCATACTCATGTTCACAGATTTTCATATCGGCCCAGTCGCAAACAGGAAGTAGTTATCCGACAGGTCTGAAAGTCGCTTAGGACGTACAACATGTGATACTGAACCACCCTGCCAAATTTCAAATTGTTCTTGTGTACGGTTTCTGAGAAAAGCTTGACGAAAATTTTCAAACTCATGTTAACACAATGTCATATCGGCCCAGTCGCAAACAGGAAGTAGTTGCTCGACAGGTCTGAAGGTCGCTTAGGACGTACAACTTGTGATACTGAGCCACAATGCCAAATTTCAACCTGTTCTTGTGTACGGTTTCTAAGAAAAGATTGACGGAAATTTTCGTACTCGTTTTAACACATTTTCATATCGGCCCAGTCACAAACAGGAAGTAGTTGTTCGACAGGTCTGAAAGTCGCTTATGACGTACAACTTGTGATACTGAACCACCCTGCCAAATTTCAAATTGTTCTCATGTACAGTTTCTGAGAAAAGCTTGACGGAAATTCGTACGCACGTACAGACGGACGGACGGACGGACATGAGTAAAACATGAGTAAAACTTAATGCCCCCCCCCGACATGTCGTTGCGGGGGCATAAAAAGGTTGCTAAATAAAATAATATGTTTTTTTTTCACTACAATAGGTATCTAAGTTTTCATTAAAGCAGATATTAATGAGTGATTGAAAAAACAACATCGAAGAAAACAATAACAAATGCATGGCTAACATCAAAACTTCTTACTACAACAGGTAAAATATAAACCGACAAATCATCGCCATCCATAGCTTTTTCAAGAAAACAAAACACAAATCTAAATGGTTTTAGCTGATATGCAATGTATTCAGCTGAAATGTCAAAGCGTTTCACACTCTACCAGCCCAGTAAAGATTGGGAATTTAAAATCGTTTGAGTTTTCATTTCCAAAGTAAATGTACCCCACTTCTAAAGCTAATTGTTGAACTGTAAGTTTGTAGCTAATGTTTTTTAAAGAGATGTTTGAAAAGGGATTGGTACATGTAGAACACATGTGTGACCTTGCTACCTAAAGTGCTTGTACGGAAACTTTTAAAGAGATAGAGAAGATCAAATTAACTAAATTAACTAGTGTTTGCTGACATGCAAAAGAAGGACTTTCTAGACTAAAATGTTATGCATTATTTACTGTCATGATTTGTTTTTTTTTAACAATTTAGAAATTCTGATGAGTTTGTACTTTTATTTTATTAGAAAAATCTGTACAACGTATTGATTTATTTATTCGATTATAAATAAACATTTGTGAGTATTTTTAACTACACTTACTATCAAGGATTCCCAAATTAGCCATCAGGCTTTTCAAATGGCGAATTTTGTGATATGTCGTTAACAATTGGTGAAAAACAAAATGTTTGAAATTTGGCGGATACTTCTTCACAATGACTATCTGTAATAAAGCGTCTACTATATTTTTCTTAAAGAATATTGCATGTTTATTGGTTTTTATGTTTTCTCATATATATTGATGTGAATCCTAAACTAAAACCACAACAGTTGACGAATCCTTACATGTTATTGCCTAAACTTTCTTATCTCATTTTGTTTTCTCCATAATAAGGTATATATTGTACTTCATCTGCATATTAAAAGGGATTCTACATTTAAAACGATAAGTTGACTGTTTAAAAAAACCATTATTGCAGAATTGAAATTGGAATCTGTTTTTGACTTGTAACTTTAGACATCATATAAATCAGCGAATTTCAAATATCGATGTTTTTTTTAATGTATCACACAAACATGACAAAGGAGACTTTAATCTAGACTACAACGTAGTAGCCCAATATGTTGCAATATACATCCGAAAGGGTCAAGACATGGAATTTGGACAATTTGTATCATATTATATTTCTTGCTCTTTTCATATATCTTTTGAAAATGTTTTCATAGCTGATGGTAGCACCTACCTTAACAATCGAAGAGGGCCTTCCATCAGATGTTCATGTTAAACATTATGCAGAAAATGACAATAATAGTAATATGAAGTTTACAGTGAAATGTATTATGGACTAACAAAATAATGGCATTTAAATATAAACAATACACGAGGATTCTGATTTGGAGGATTAAATTTTGAAATAGGTGATGTACCATGTCACAACATGAGGATGTTTCATACTAAATGCAGTCGATCAATACGAATATATTATTTATTAAAAACAACATTTTAAAATGTAATTTTTACTACAGTATTGCGTGCTTCTTAAAAGTGCAAAGCATAAAAAACTAAGTGTCTTTACTTTTAACAATGTGACTCCAGTCTAATAAATGTTTGGTTGTCGTAACTATGAATTTTGTTTCCAATGTACAAGTAAAGTACTAGTTACTTGTTCTGCGTTCTCTTTATTCCAGTTTTTGGAGATGATAATGTGTAAATTCCATAATTGTCATATTCCATTCAAGAGATAGATTTAAGACTATGAACAATTTCTGCTGGTAGGGCTGAACAGTCAGTACCAATATGAATGCCGATTGTCTGTAGAAATGTATAAGCAGATATTTGTTCTGTTTTAGTGATGTAATGTTGTCATCAAACTTGTGTCTTCCTTGTTGTTTGTATTTGTTCTATACGCCAGTTTTAATATGCCACTTTCGCATTATCATTCTTGGTTTACATATAATATTAGCGATTTAGCTGGCTAAATAATAAAATCGCATTTTAATAGCGTATAAGAATATATCTCTTTCTGAACAATTCGATATGTCCAAGCAGATACTCAAAAATATATAAAAGTCATGTAAAACTTGTAATCAATTTCATTTAATGTACTAGTACTTGTTAGAAAAATAAAAGACTTGCGCATCAATGTACAAATTAGTTAACAAGCACACTAAATAGCGCCATAAAATGCAGATAAACATAAACAGATGCAAACAGAGTGACTGCAATCAGATAAAATATTTATTATTACAATTATGACCTCCACAAACCAAGGACAACTTTGTTTGAGCATTGATTCAATCACGTGTTGTTGCTGCATTCTGTACTGTTGCCTCTGCCGTCATTTGTAGTCTTAAAGCCCTTTCAAAGTCTGAATCCTTAAATAGAAATACATTTAATTTATTGTGACTGCTAACTCGTCCAAGAACCTCAATGCACCCATGGTTTTTATTGGGTTAGGGGTACTCTCTTTCTCTGTTTTATGTTTTTTGGTTTTGTGTTGTGTGGTATATATGCAGATCTGTTCCTTGGCTTTTGGCTCTTGTTGTTCGGTCGGTTTTCTTTGCTATTTTCTTACTAAAGTTAAGAGTGCACACAAGAGTTTGAAGTTGCATAGTGTTTCGTCATTGGATGCCGATTGAACTTATTATTCATTTGGTATGTTTGACTGTAAAGCCAACGAAATAACTATTTCAAATCTCATTATGTAGATGTACGCGCGTATATTTCTCCCGATAAACAGAATGCAATTAGCAAATAACATCATTTACGGACATAATGCAGATGGAATAAACGACAATAAAGAAATTTTGAAGGAAAATGCTAAATTAATATATGAAAATTCCAACAAGATCACACAAGATAATTATTAAACAAAAGAACAATTAAAACTAAGAAAAAAACTATAAGAATTCTACTGGACGTTAAACAACAAACAATCAATGAACGAAATTCCGTGATCAAACATAACTAAATCAGAGAAACCTAGCTGAACACATTTCGTGAATCTTGATAAAAGAAGAGAAATCTGGTTCTTCAAAAGTATAACGTTTTCTTCATTTCCTAGCAAGACCTGTTAGGACAAAACGTATCCTGCCTTTTGCTTTTCTTTACGTCTTTATGTTTTCTAGAAATTGTTGTTACGAACGTAATCTATATGGTTCAGTAAGAACAGCGGAAGCCGGTAAGACGGTATGTTTTGTTAAGATATTTAATATCGGAAAGTAAAAGTACTAGGTCTTAAATTTTTGACGTCCTATGTCGTCAATAACGATATATAGCTCAATGAATAATGAAAATCCTGTAGTAAATATTGTTTACTGAATATCATTAAAATATGTATTGTCTATAAACTATCGATATCATACTATTTACAAATAACAAAAACATATATAATATGAAGTAAATAAAGCAAACCTTGCACACTTCGATAATTTTTGCGTGTAGTGGTGATCTCACCCATGTCGATATTTATAGTGTTTTCTACAAATATTTACAGAAAATACTATTTGCTTAAAACAAGCAAGGTTATATATCTCAATCGGAAGATACTGAGGAGTAGTCATTTGATTTTAATTTATGTGCGTTTTCAAAGCTTAAGTAACAGAAAACTCTTGACTTAAAAACCAGCAAATATTAAAATCATACAACAAACAAACTCTGCTGAGAAGGAAAATTAGAGATGTTAAGAAAGCATACCTTCCTTTACCTGTGACATCGTCGTGTTACTCGTGGTAACAATACGAATAGCTGGAACAAACGAGAGGTAAGACAAGTAAGGTTAAGAAAAACATTCTTCACAAACTTTTTGAGTGATAACATAAAAATACCGGATAAGTGTTTTTTTGTTTCGCGATGATTAAATTTTCACTATATTTGCGATCAAAGTTGGAACGAGAAATAAAAAAGCGCGAAATATTAGGATCAACAATCGAATTATTCTTTCTAATAACGGACCGCGAAAATTGATAAAATAAAATAAACTAGTACAGTGTTTTTACAAATTTTCCCAACGCGAATAAAAATAACTTATACGGTAAGTCTTGATGGCGACCCTTATTATTACGTCTGTTTATTCTGCTTCTAATACTATCTTATCGTTGTAAATAGAAAAGTTAGAAAAATGTAGGCACACCAGACAACATCAATTTATCAATAAATAAGTAAATTTTTATAACGTGTTACCTGTCGTTTTCCATAAGGTGGCATTCGACATGATCTGCACTGTCCTGTTTGTAGACAGAACTCAATACTTCTAATGCATTTAATAGGACACTGGCATTCTGCAAAAATATAGCGCAAAAACAGAAAAACCAAATGAACGTTTCAAATAACTTAAGAACACAGAAATTTTATGATATATTTGTTCGTATTACACAATTTCTCATTCATATATTTCTTTCTCATACAGTTGTTTTTTTTAAAAAGCATTTATGTTGAACCTTTATTTGCAGATATCCCATATCTTTAGAGAATTCCATCGTGCCTTTATAGTTGAATCTTTATTTGCAGATATCCCATATCTTTAGAGAATTCCATCGTGCCTGTATAGTTTTAGTTTACTTTCTGATTTTCTGAGACCATACCGGGCAGAATGTTCCAATTTGGCGAATAAGAATAGGCCGTCTCATTGGAGAGTTGTCAGTGTACGCTATCCTGCGAATCACAGTGCGTTAAGTATGTGTTAAATTCCACGTTAATTCTATAATAAAGAAGCCTTTTGTAGATTTCAATAAAGAGTGGGGACATTGTAGCCGCTACAAAAGATCCGTGCCTACTCAATACTAGATATATTTTCTAATGGCACTAAAATATATTTTATTAATTCAAAGTATTGTCTTTATTTAAAACAGTCATTTATTTTAATTCTTGCTGTAATTTATATAATTTCTAAATGAAACTATTCTTTTGATAAAAAACTTTAAATCGATCGTCTTTATACCACGGAATATAAAAATAATTTCATCCCTTCTTAAATTTGACAACACATACTTACGATGAAGAAATCGAAGAAGTTCACTTTTGTTTCTTTGTGGTCTGCCTAACGCTCCGAGCAACATAATACTTAGAGTAAAATAAATTGTCTGTTTCATCATGACAGTTTAACCGAGTCTGCTTAACATACCAAAGTTCCGTTCTTTTTTATATGATCTACACTATTGCACATTAGCAATAAACACCTACACTTTCAAGACTTAAAACGTAAAATTATCGTCGTGTTTCCCCAGATAACTTGTTTAATACATGATCATTTTTGTACCCATAAAATCCGAAATAAAACATTCGTTATGAGTATTATTGGCTTTAATAAAAAATCCATACCTTTGAGACATCTGATTATGTACTGCTTATACAAAATTTTAATAATATTTAATATTTAATATTTTTTCCAAATAGTGCACGGAATCATAAGATATCATAAGACACCTAACTTTAAGGAAGACGGCAAACCTCAAGTTAAAACCAAGGCAATGTCCAAATAAAAACAACTTTTGAATCATATAACCAAAATAATGCAATACACGATACTTCATCACAGTGTTCCTGAAATGTAAACAGATCCTTATTCACTGGTGACCGCTGGGTTATTTAGCTTGTTGTTTTAACCAGTTTAAAGAAAAAAAAATAATAGAAACCAACCAGTTAGCTGCTAAAAATTAGAAAGCAGAATTTTTTGCTTTATCAACCATTGAGGTAATTAGTTACTTTGAAGCCAATTTTTGTACAAATAGCCGGCCCGGAAATACCTTACAGGGTATGCTTGATAAATGCAACAGTGTGTTGTTCTAGAATGTAGCTTTATTTTTCTATGAGAGTTAGGGACAAAATGCGAGGCTGAGACGACCATTTTCACTGTCCTGCGCTAACTACAAAATACAAGATCGAATACAACACACTAATGGTCTATCTATTCGATTTTAATTTTTATATATTATAATTGCATTTCCTTAACTTCTAAAACCATATCGAGATGTGCTTATTTTGATTGCGATAGATAGTGGTTTAAATATTTTGTCGGATCCCACTAAAGACATTTTAATTTACAGATTTAAAAAATAAAATAAAATACACAATTGGTAAATATAAATAGTCCATAGAATTCTTTCTAGATCCAAATAGACATGGTAGATAGTACGCATATATACGACGAATTAGTTACAAGGAACACAATCTAGAACATTTATGTAGGTTAGTAAAGCCCAAATTTGACTACGAGTTATGTCAAAAAGTTAGAAGAATATATGTTATTTTCTACTAATGGGTATTTGTTTTTGCTCTCAATTTTTCCCCACAGGCTTGGATGGGGGTATTATAACAAAACTTTTATTCCAAAACTGTGGCCTATAATATCCCCATCTTTGATGGGATGGGTTCTTTTTAATAGTAGTTAAGATTTCTTTTTTATGTTTATATGTTCTATTTTTAATTTGTGTTTTCATCATTTAAGTTATAAACGACATTTTCAATTCAATGCCGAGTTTCTTCTTCTCTCCCATCAAACGGAGCACAGCCTGTGTTGACAAAAATGTTTATTTATAGCATATAAATGATTGTTTTACAAACAGGGTTTTGTATGTAATTTGCAAGTTGGGAGAGATAAGTCTCTCAAACAGATTTATCCGTCTTTATCATTATCTCCCTTCTTGTATCTTCCAACAGATTGCGTTTACTATATTGTATTACAGCTACACGAGCTTTGCACATTTGGGCACGTGCATTAGGATTAGATAGTTTTAAGTTACCCGCCATCCCACCCTAACCAACATTTAGTTTTGCTAAAGGAAATTATGAATCTGAAGGACTTATTATGTTTTCTGCTTTGTTTGTATTTTTGTATGCCCTACAGTTTTTTCCCATCCATGTACATGTATTATCACCAACTTTGGAATAAGTTATGTATTTAAATAGTTTCTGTTCTGTAAGAACCAAGTTGTTAAGCTGTATAACGATTTTTGTAAATATGTCTACAAAGCCTATAATATCCCCATCTTTGATGGATTGGTTCTTTATTATAGTTTGTGTATTCGTCATGTAAGTAATAATGACATTTTCAATTCAATGCCGAGTTTCTTCTTCCCTCCCATCAAACGGAGCACAGCCTGTGTTGACAAAAATATATTTAAATTTGTAAAGCAAAATAAAAAACATTCAGATGGAAATTATAAGTAATATATTCCAAACCACGAATTTCTGTATAAATGTGGAATAAAAACACCTGCGAATTTCCGACTTGTCAAATAAATCACAATCCTGAACATTTTTGTCAATTTGTAAAAGAATAAAATGCATTAAAAATAGAACTTAGAGGTCTTGGTATATAGGTTACACTTCAAAACGTGATTTTAAAATAATGTAAGAATTAGGACTTTTCTAACGGCTGTCTGATATTTATACAACCTTTCATATGCGAGTTTTATATGTGAGAACAAATTAAAAATTCCAACGACACTTTTGTCACTTTCTTACAAGAATAACATATCCACTCGGCTTAAGCAGATATATAATATTAACCAATGAATTTTAAATTTTGGGTAATAACTTATTTCCTTTATTATAAAAAATCCTTTTTTGTTATCACCAATAAAGAGTAAAAATACTGTTTTCAATCAACTTTAAAAATCCACACTCATTCCCTTAACATTTAAGCCAAATGTTAACAGCTGTATCATGACGCCAAGTTTTTATTTGGGAGAGCAGGCGGGGTTTCCAGAAAAAAACGACCCGACCTTCGGTAAGAAAAACAGGCTATCTGTGTCAATTTCAGTCGAGTTCACCCTCCACGCAATGAGTTTCGAAACAGCTGCCTCGGTGCTGACATGCAAGTGATCAATAGTAGACTCACTACCTTTACCACGTGGCCATCGCTCTATACTTTTACAATAGCAGTCAAACTTTTGTTGCGAAAGCACATTCCTTTCTGTTCTCGTCCTGAAAAAAATTGAAATAGCTTATTAAATTCCTTAAAGAACTCAGGAATGCTTACAGTTAAAATTGTCTTAAATGATTTATCAAAGCGACTTACGATTGTAATCGGTCTGTTGTTTTGGAAGTCGTGGCTATCACCTTTAAGGAGCTTGTGTATTATGTAAATGATCAACATCCGGTAAATTATTCTTCATAATATTCTGGTGTATTCAATCAAACAATTAGTTCACTTATTTCAATATTCGGTTGCTTCTTTATTTTACCTTAATGTTACTCCTAATTTTTTGGGGTTATCTTAACTAAGTTTTTCTGATCATTTAGCGAAGGTTTTTGCAAAACGTTTGTATTCAATCTTTTCAGCTTAATTCATTACCAAGCAATTTTAAAGACATCTGTTGCGCTTTTAAACTTTTTAATAATTTTTCTATTCTTATGACACAATTTTGCATCAAACCTCGGTTAATTTTCATTTGCATAATTGCTTGTATAATTTCTTTCTTACTGGTTTTTACGCTACTTAAGTTTTATTACCGGATGTGACAACACATTACCTTAAACTTCTAAATTTCAGTCTACAATATTTTGCTTAACGCCATATAGTTGTCTACATAAAATGATGAGTCTCTGCCCTAATTTTTATAATATCATTGTTATGTAAAAACAGCTTGTGTTTGGAGTTCCATCTGTTAGGTTGTACCTTTTTCCAACAGGATTCATAAGATAATTATTACTGTTTTAGGTTTCATCAGAGAAATTTTAATACCTTATTGAACATCTAAATTATGCTAGGTTTAAGAATGGTAAAGTCTGTGAATGGTTTGAAAAAAATCAGGATTATAAACATTCTTCACAAGTGAATTTTTCAATATTTTGTTATCGCATCGCACTTTCCATTAACTATAAAAAAAAGGATAATTGCTTAAAACATCAGTATATTTATCTATCTAGCACGACAGATTATTTTTATTAGTAAAAGCAAATATCAAAATACGATTTATCTACTCTTGATTGTTTATTGTAATGATGATAACGTTTATAGTTCCTGATAAAAGTTACTTACTTTCTGACCGTGTTGTACTTATAAATGGAACGAACACGGCAATATCACATAAGATTTTATCATCAATCAGTTTTCAATAGCTGGCATTTTTGTCTATTGACAATTAAGCAAACCATTTATGTGAATGAGACAAGAAAATCATAAAAGTATATACAATATGTAGGTGGTTTAATATTTAACATAAAAATAGGTCGTGTCATTAATCATCCAAAGATTGATGTATTGTGCAAATGTTGCAAGATTCAACACAGTGAAAATAAATATATCTTTCCTATAGTATGTCTTCAGGAGGGTTTGAAACAAATTGTATTTAAAATTACAAGTATGAAATTTACCTGGTAAGTTGTATGCTACACATTTTGAAATTATAGACCTCCATACCACAGTGCGAATTTCTGATGTTCTAAACCTATGATCAACCAAGTAATATGTATTTATCTTTCAGAAAGTTTTATTATTTACGTTTGTTTATTAAAAACACCCTTTTCATTTAGTTTAAAAAAAAATCCCTATCAAATTGTATTAAGTGCTCAATTAATTGCTGTGATATCATACCGTTTCAATCAATCTGTTTATTGTTTTTGTACGTAGTTTCTCTGATGCCGAAACGAATTTCTCTCGATAAACAAATTAAAGTTACGTAAATGGTTTTTCATTTATATAAATTGCTGTCTTAATTGATATCGTATTGTTAAATAGTCGGTATGTTACCACACAACGCCGAAACAGGAAATGGATTGTATAAAGTAATCAAGAAACGGCGCATTACAACAACTAATTTATTAAAATGTGTTTTCTAAAAATTTTGAATTTTCAATCCATTCTGTTGTTTATTATTATGCTGAAAATGAAACATTTGTAAATTTGTCTACCTGCAATATGATATAAGTCTTATTATAAGTAATTTGTAACTTGTATGTTTAATATGCTAAAAGGATAAGAAATTATATATTGTCGGAAAAACACGTCCGGGGACATTCTACCTTTGCTACCACTTACTGACCGGGTGTGAGTTTTCGACGATGTTCGGAATATAAATAATAGTGTTTCCTTGTTACTCGAAACCTTTCATAGCATGGGTTTTTCTGTATTCTTTTCAACTAAAAAGGTTTTGAAAATCGCAAGATTGTAGATTTTTTCTAAAGTTATTTTCAGAAAGTGTGTGAGTAAGACACAAATAATACACCCCCTGTTCAACTAAACTAAGACCTTTTTTATATTTCTTATGATTGATGTTTTACAATATTCAACCAATAGGGTTATATTTACATGTACATATAAATGTCAAACTTGTAATTTCCAAGTAACAGCCAGAGCGACATGACTTGTGTGTTGCAACAAAAAGAAACTGATAATTCTTATGATGTATATAATTTACGCCTAATTCGTAAATTTAGAATTTAAAGTTCTCAACAAAAGCAAAATTCTTTAGACCTGCACAAACATTTTATGATTTAAGAATCTTTAATGTAATTAAAAAGACATGTACCACTCTCATCCGTCTGACCTGGTAAACTAACAACTTTTTCTAGTTAAAACAATATTGAAAACAAATTTCAGATCCTTTTGCCATGCACACCTCCATTATGTCTTCTAATGTAATACCAAATACAAACGCTGTAGTTTCAAAGCTGTACAAGAAGTCTCTAGTTTTAAATATAAGTCACAAAAAATCTGAGACCATTCCCACTGCACGCCACATTATGTATACAAACATTATACACACTATAAATGCGGTAGCCCTAAAACTTCTTAAGATATCGAGACAAGGCATGCACTGCGATGGGGAATGGCGGGCGAACAAACACGAAGACGGTCAGACGGATGGAATTATGGTCGAACAAGGAACAATTAATATGATAACAACTTTTCGCGATTTAATAATAATGTAACTATTTCTATGAAATAATGCTTTATATGTGATAATTAAAAAGATTTCTATTGAAATTGATTGATTGACTGATTTATTTATTGCCTAACGCTGAGCCATCAATATGTTTGCCTAACGTTCAGCGAGCAAGGGGCCTACACTATAGCCACCTGGGGACGCACTGGCAGCTCTCTGGGTCGAAAACTAAAAAACGAAATAAAATATTATCCCATGGAAAAGATATATATATTTTTTTCATTTTTAATCTGCACTACCATCGTGTGTCGGTTCAATATTACAAACTCGTCATATTTTGTCTGCGCCTCAGAGACCAAGATGTTTTGACAGTGGGTAGCATGCAGCATAATGTACAATCAGGCATATCTTGACGGAATGTGTTGCAGAAGCCAAAATTCCAGAACGTTTTGATAGTGTTTTCTTACTGTATATACACATGTTATTATCATCTTTATACAGATCATCTGGATACGAGACTTTGTTTGCGTTCTGAATATATCTGCTAAGGTTTAACAGTACGTTAAGCATTAACTTGTCAATTAGTTGGCTGACCTTGATGTAAAAGTAGAAATTATATTAACAATAATGATCGATGTTTTTGTTTTTCCGTAATTATCCGAACGGATTGCTATTTTTCTTATGAGAGAAACGAATGAACGTTATAACAAAATACCAAAGATAAAGGAAACTGTCTAAAAAGACGATTCAGAAATCAGCCCAAGAAACCGGCAAATGTACGAACAACAACCAAAAAAGAATTTACAAACTGCTACACCAGTAGTCGTGACTGGATACAGGCATTTCAAAATAATTCGAATGCGTCTTTTGAATAAGTTTTGGTAGTATTTTCACATTTACTTTGGCGACTCATTAAATATTTACTTAGAATTGATTAAAAAATATACCTGTAATAAATACAAAATTTAGATACAATTATAATGATGCCTTCAATGAAACCATTTAATATAAAATAAGGTGTTCATGTCCATAAGGTAAATAATAATTATAGTTGGCAGCTGTCCAATGCATTGCTAAATGTTACATAAGAAAGAACCTACCTGCACGATACAGACCTTTATTAAATACATGGATTATTGTAAGCTCTACAAATGGCTAATTGCTATAATACTTAATTTTATTGTTTGTAAACGTGCTCCCATCTTGAGTAGAAATATTGCCTAATAGCCTTCGCCCGGTATACACAGAAGTGACTCTGAAACGACCTTGTTACAGACTCCCACAAAAAATAAATGTATTGGTGAAAATAGTATGAACAGCCTTATGTTTACAAATCGTATTTCATTTGGTTTCCAGACGTCTTAATTATACTGCTGCTATAATAAGGTAAATGGTAATTATAGTTGGCAGTTTCCAAACGCGTCCCCAAATAGTGCATAGGAAAGAACCTACCTACACGATAAAGACCTTTTCTTAAATAATAGGTTTATTGTAGCCTCTACAAATAGTTAAATTCTCCAATTCTTTTTTGTGTTCTTTTCTTGAATAAAAATAACAAATAGCTTACTGCTGCTATAATAAATGTATGATGTATGTAATAACAACATACCAAAGACATTTGAACTATTAAAAGATTTAAAAAGGAAAGGTAGGTTTCAACAGATTTTATTGCATGCCAAAATATGTCGTTTACTGTAGTGTGTGAGTTGGTGTGTTCATTAAAACGGATTGGTTTCATATCTTACTAGTCTGTAATAGTAGTATCAAACGGTCATTGCAGCACTATCACTATATACTGAATTCAACAATTGGGAAAACTTTCATCGACACTTTTCTGTTAAAGAATTTCAAGCCAAAATTTCACAATAATGCAATGCGAATGTAAACATATCATTATTATTATATGATTACTTTAACATTCGATGTAAATGTATTCATGTAAGTATGTAAACCAGTATAACTATTTACAATTTTCATTTTGCTGAACATCAATTGAAGCAAAGATACTTGTGTTAGATACGCGGATGTGCTGAATATGTAGGTCTAGCATTTTAAATATAAGTTTAAATGAATACCTTTGGTCAGGGTCAGGAAGAGGCAATAAAGTTAAAATTATAATATTTGTTTAAAACCACGCAAGCATACACATAAAAAATCTATATTACACATTAATGTATATACATGCTAATAAATTGAAATATATGGCCACAAAAAATAACTCATAAATATATTTGCTTATTATATAAATGATCAATGTTAAGGCCCAGTCACACTAGAGCTCACGATTACTTGCGACCACCGGCGACGCGTAAAACCGACGATCATCGGCGATTGTCTGCGACCAAACCCTCTTTGCGCAGAAAAATTTACTACCGCGATTATCGTACGACCAGTTATTGACAATCGTACGACAACTTGTCGTAAGACCATCGCACGATTACTAAATACTACTCAAGACTATCAGTGACTAATAATGTCACGTGGTCTGTGTCTTGTCACAGGAAATCTTTAACTAGTCTCTGACGATCGTACGATGGTTGCAATTTATCGTAGAGAAGTCGCTAATTGTCATTTGTAATCGTGGGTGGTCGTAAGACAAGTCACTACTAATCGCACGATGATCTTAAGACTTTGGAAAGACTACCTGCGACCGAGGGACAAGGACATCGGCGCCGACCAGTTGAAGATTATTACAGACTTTCGAACGACGATCGTGCGACAGCCTAAGACCTTATAAGATCACTAGCGACCTGTTTGATCGCAAGGAGGTTTTTGTGCAAGCTCAAAAACCTCTCTGCGACTGAAATTGGTCGTGGGACCTTAATAAGATAACCTGCGACTGTCGAAGATCACCGATGACCGTCGTAAGACTTTTTAAAGATTCTTCGCGACCAGAGGTCACTGGTGATCGTCAACTGGTCTTAAGTGGTCGTAAGCTCTAATGTGACTGGGGCTTTAGTAAACAACATATATGTTACATATCATTGTCTTGTGTTACAAGAAGTTTATATTCTATTCCAAACTACAGTACTTTGACAGTGAATGTAAAAATTTTGAATGTAAAATGCTGTGTATTAAAACAATTAAATTCTTTTAACATATGACTATAATGTAGATAATTATATTAATTAAAAGAAAGTCGCAGTTCTAACTAAAAGTACAGTTTGAACATGATGGGTTTAACAATAGAAAAACTGTGGTATATAAAACCTGCTTTGGCAGACGATGAAGGTAATTTTTGTGCGATAAACCCCATGGTTCACTTCAGTATATTAGACAGTGTTAGTTATGTTGTTAAAACAATTTATTTGTAATGCATAGAAAAGAATGTCATCGACGATACCAAGGTTAACAGAAATTCCTACGACAGACGGGCGTTTAGGCAAGTCAAGACTCATCATTGGCGGTCAAAGCCAAAGAATACACTGTATTTAAATCCAAATTATTAAGAGCTTTTCTTACCTACCAACATTCCAAAACATATTACCAAATCTGGCTACAGCTATCTGCAGCTTGCAAATAGAAAAATCTTGTAATTAGAATAATTTTCCAAATTTTAGGACTGTAAATTTAGACAATGACTATATTCTCAAAAGAATATTCACGCAAAAGTCGAATTGAAGATGTTTATTGTGTTCATCACATTATTTGTATCTAATCTGCTTCTACATTACAAACAAAACAGAGAACAAAATTAACTAGGGAACAAGCAATCAGGCTAATTCATTTCCACTAATAAAAGAGCAAATAAAAAAGATTTATCACAACTACAGTAATAAATTCATCAAACTTCAAACGCAATGGGGTACTAATGTAACATTTTGTGTCGTGTATTCATTGATTGTAACGATATAAAAGTAAAATTTCAAACTTCAATAAAACATAGTCACTATCTTTATCTTAATGTATGATACCATCATTTTACATTTTGAAATATAGATCGTCTGGTAACGTTACAGTGTTCGAGTGCTGAATATATCAGTTGGATACAGTACGTTAAGCATCAACTTATCAATCAGTTGGTTGACCTTGATTTAAATGATTATCAATAACACTTACAAGTAAGATAGATGTCTTTTCATAATGATCTAAACGTTATAATAGAAACAAATGAATGTAATAACAAAGTACCGAACAACAAGGAAAACTGACGAAACAAACAATTTACAAATCAGTCCAAGAAACTAGCAAACTTAAGAACCACAACCAAAATGAAGCTGCTACCTCAATGGTCCTGACTGGGTACATGCATTTCAAAATAATCTGAATACGTCTATTGAATAAGTTTTTGTAGTATTATCTATTTCACTGTTAAGGTCTTAATTCTCTGTATTTATCAAGCTATGGTTGAGCTATATAGAGCAAATCTATACATATTCTTAATCGACTAACTTATCAATTTAGAATTAATTGAATGTATGAGTTGCCTTTAATAAATACATAATTTTGATAACGATAAATTCTTACAATTCTTCTTTTGACAATATGCACCTGTGTAACTATTAAAAAAATAAGATGTTTATGTGTTTAGATTCATAAGGTAAATGGTAATTATAGTTGGCCGTTTCCAAACGCGCCCCAAATGTTGCATAGGAAAGAACCTATATACAGGATAAAGACCTTTTCTTAAATAATAGGTTTATTGTAGCCTCTACAAATAGCTAAATTCTCCAATTCTTTTTTGTGTTCTTTTCTTGAATAAAAATAACAAATAGCTTACTAGCTTTCGCCCGGTATACACGTACTTTTCGCAGAAAAAATACTCATCGTTTATTATAATAGAAGTTCTCTCATTTAACGATTCTTGATTTAATCTAAACTAAAACGAACTTAATATTTATTCAAAAGATGTATAATTTAATCATGCAACGCACGCGAACAAGTAATTATTTTTCAATAATTCAATTATTTCATGTTTTGAATTAGATCTACCCAACCTTATATGCTAATATTTACTTCGTGATAATTTGTCATACACTCTTGCTTTTCTCCTATCAACATCACCCAGAAGCGACTCTGAAACGATTTTTATTAACAGACACCAACAAGATCTCAATTTCTTCATGAAAAGGATTTTAACAGTTTTATGTTTACAAACCTATTGTTGTTTTATTAGAAACCAAATTGTATTTGGTTTATATCTTATTTTCCCAAACGACTAAATTATACTAATTCGTCAATAATTATATGAGGAATGTAATAACAGCATACCACACACATAGGAAATATCAAAGACAACCCACAAATCACAGTATAAGAAACCGGAAAAATCAAAAACCAACAACCGAAAATGAAGCCACTTCAGCAATGGTACTGACTTGATACATGTATTTAAACAAGAAATGGTGAGTTTTAACTTATCTGAATTCATGCCAAAACCTACCGCTTTCATAACGGTAGTGTGTAAGTTGGTGCGTTGATAAAAACGGTTGGGTTTCATACATCACTAGTCAGTAATAGGTGTTTCATCGGAGTTATATCACTATATACTGAATTCCAAAATTGGAAAACTTTCTGTAATCATATATTCAATCAAGGAATGATGTCTATAGTTAAACTTATGTAACATGCGGACAAGAGTTTTTTTCTTGTGACCTTGCCTTATAAGTCTATCCCGAGGAAATTGGTGACGTTTTCAAACGTGACTACATGCAAGGAATATTTATAATTTTGAAATCAAAAGTCTCGGTTTTCGTAATTTCTAGTGCTGTGAAGACGCTATATCCAATGTGTAACTCTAACAGGGATTTAGATGAAGTTGTTTAATATGTGGCTCATTTAATGTTCAATTCTGAAGAATATATTAACGGAAGCAATTAACGACAAACTAGGTTAAGCATACGAAAACTGTTACCGAACGATAATCCATAATTACCGATCGTAGTTTCAGTAACGAAAACCTTCATAAAGATATGGGTTTAGACGTAATTCTTGCTGAATGTCTTTAGATGCCATGCTATAATTATGATAAGTGTAGATAGACTTATTAACTTGTTTGGATCATCGTTGGAAACTAATCCATTTAAACAAATAGCTTAGGAAACATAGAAAATTAAGAAAGCTATTATTTGGTAAACGATGATATATTCATACAAATCAATATTTACATTAAAAAAATATGTATGTTTACAAATGTAAATATATGTTCGTGAAGCAATACCATTTTCAAAAAAATAATTAATGTTTAAAGAAATTGCCTGCATTTTCAGTAAAGAAAATCTATTTAAAAAATGTCATTTAAAACTGAAAATAAGTAAAAACAAGCTCAATTGGGATTTCTTCGTAGATAAGTGTTTCATTACATACTATATCTGTCATGATGACAATGTTTTCAGTATTTTTTACATAATAAACGCTTTATAATCGCACGCTTACAACCCTACTGTCTGTCATATTTCATCATTCTATTTATCACAAGAAATGGAAAACCATTTTATGAGAAAAACAAGGTTTTATGGTGTTTCTAATATTCACTGTACTTCATCGACCCTATTGTGTTCAAGAATTTCAAGCCACAATTTCATGTTAATGCAATGTTAATGTAAACATGCTATTTTTATCATGTGGTTACTTTTTTAAATTCAGTGTAAATATATTGATGTAAGTTTGTAAACTTATTTCACTATTTACAGTTTAAGAAAATTTCCAATTGGTCATTTCATTCGTCTGATCAGCCCATCAGGAAAAAAATTAATTGATTGGATGATTGATTGGATATTTGCTTTACGTAAAGCGAGCTTGTATTGACCTCACATCGGACTGTATGATAATTATGTGTACCTGAGCTTATGAATGATACTCGAATCTTTATTAAAACTTAGATAGTATTAATTCTTTACTACCTGTAAGAAACATAGCAGAAAAACCTACCTAACAACATGAGCCAAAGGGACATATACAAATCCGGATATAGACAAACAAATAAAAGGAAAAACAAACAACTAAAAAACACAACAACAGAAAGTGAGCAACCCAAACCCAATAAAAACCATGGGTGCACTCACGAGCTCCGGACGAGTAAGCAGTGCCTGCCTCTGATTTGACACCCGTTGCGGTTACTCATTGTTTAAACAATAAGCAGATGGTTGATATGAATATATATTTCGTTCCTTAGGTTAGGCGTTTTTTTCGTGCTGGGAATGTCTTGTTATGCTAACGTATAATTATTTGATTAGATTCTTAAATTCTTAAATATTGGCCCATTGTTATCAATCATCATTGGAAACTAAACCGATCCATCTAAATAAATAGATTAAAAACAATTGTGTATTAAACGTTTATTAGTAAAATACGATATATATTTATAAATTAAATATATGTTCATGAAGAACTTAAATGTTCATAAATATACTGTATTTTTATTAGTTGAAGTACAACTATTTACAAAAAAGATTGTTAACCAAAAAAAGGACAGTTACAAAGCCCAATTCAAGTTCTAGTGTAATAAGAAAAATAGCAAAGAATACCGACCGAACAACAAGAGCCAAAAGTCAAGGGACAGTTACAAATCTGGATATAGACAAAACGCAACACAAAAACCAAAAACACAAAAAACAGAAAGAGAGTAACCCGAACCCAATAAAAACCACGGGTGCACTCAGGTGCTCCGGACGAGTAAGCAGTGCCTGCCTCTAATTAGACACCCGTCGAGTTACTCATAGTTACTCATTGTCATGTCTAGGGAAAAGTCAAATCCAGGTATAGGAATCACTACATATGACTCAGCAAACATGTCAGATCGTATTTGAGACACTGATTTCCCATAACGATCGATTAAGTCATGGTGACGACCATAGAACTTCTGGAGAAATAACATCAACGTAGGTGCAACAAACCCTTGTTTGAGTAGTTTAGTAGTCAACAGCAGGGATCGTTCTAGAACATCGGAATACCGATCGCAGGATCTAGAATAACGTATAAGTTGTGAAATGTACACACCATACGCTGGAGCTGCTGGAATGTTGCTGTCGATGAACGGGAAGTTGACAATTGGAAAGTTGAAGTCATCAGCTTTGTCGTAGGGTCTAGTTTGTAGTTTTCCTGAGTCTATTTCTAGAAGTAGGTCTAAGTAAGAGGCTGAGCTTAGTGTATTGGTGGTGTTTTTAATTTCAAGCTCGCTAGGGTAAATTGAATGTAAATAGTCACCAAATTTAGCATTGTTGAGAGACAAAACATGTTTCATAACGTTCTAAATATTAACCATTAAGACAATTTTTTGACTTTTTCATCTAATAAACGCTATACTTACGTCTGAAAACAATCCGTTTGTCTGTAATATTCCTCCATTCAACTTAACGACAGGAAGGTGTTGTTCGAATTTACACTTGACATCATCTGTTCTGTATAATTGTCAAGTCATAATTTCAATACGATGCAAAATTTGGTTTATTCATGCTATTAACCTTATAGATTTCATCTTAATATGGGATTTTATAAATTAAATATAAAGATAGGGATATAAGTATGTAAACCGATGTCACTGTTATAATTTCTGAAATTTTCTGATCTGATAAGTCATTTTATCCATTGAACATAACAGTCGCTTTGAGAAACAAAAGGTCATTGTTCAATACAATTTCTTGTTTTTAAGAGGGGGGGGGAGCTTCGTGTTTATTGTTATGCGAGGATGTGCTAAACATGTGTCTGTTATATACATTAAGGACAGATTTTGGGAACAGGAGAGTGAAAAAAGGATAAAATTAGTTTTTATTAACGCACAACATATAAGCGTTTTTTTACACATGTTCATGAAATTAAATAAAACCCACGAGAGGAAATTAATACGGTAAAAATATATTCTCGTTACATAAATAATCAATGTGAGTTAACATGAACTGCTTACTCGTCCGAATCACATCAATTCACTCCCATTTTTTAGAGTTCCCTCGCTGGCTTGGTTTGTATACTGTTTTGTTCTATGTTTATTGTTGTGTGTTTCTTGGTTTCGTATTAGTATTGTGGATTCAAATATGTGATTGCCAGTTTGGTATCTCTTCGCTTTTTCAAAATTGTCTGTCTTTACCTAAAAATACTTAGCACTTTCCATTTCATCCTTCATTTTCAAAACGAAAGTACTATGACGGTAATGAAGTGTATTGCATAACTCAATTTGTATAAGTCTTCTTTAGATAAGGCAGTTACGAGCCCAATATACAGTTCGAAGATGACGGTTTAAAATAAAATGATGATACAATGTAATATATATAAAATAAAAATGTTTATTCTATTAATCTAACAAATAAAAACATGTTCCAGTTAGCAAACATGCAAGCATTATTTTAACCTACACTTATCAAAATGCAAATAGACTTGGCTTATCACAACTAGATTTTGGAGATCATTTATTAAACACTATATATAATGTTTTTGTAGATAACAATAATGTTGTTATGATCTTTGTCTGCTGGCACAACAACACATTTGTCATGAATTGCATACGAAGTTTGAACAGCATCAAGATTTCTGGTGATTGATGAGTCCTTAGTACTCCTAGACCTTCCAGACCTTCTTATGCGACTTATTCGTATTTGAATAGAGACCTTTACCCACTTAAACACGGTACCAACCTTTTTGCGAGTCCGAGTGTTTATTTGTCAACAATGTTAAGATCTCCAGTTATCACGTGACAATATATATGAATGTGGAATTGTGGCAAAAACAGTCAGGGGGTTTGACTTTTAAGTCATTGATCAAGGATCCTGCAGTACGCGTTTGTAAGAAAAAAAAGCAAAGAAAACCAACCGAATAACAAGACCCAAAAAAGAGAAGATAGAGTTACAAATCTTGTAATTGAAGATTCTGGTGCAATGGGGGTAATCGGTAAGATTTAACAGTTCATTAACGCTCAAAAAACACCTGCTGGGTATTGTGAACACATACTGGATTCTGACGTAAATAATATATTAGCATACGAAATGTAGTCCGTATTTGTATTAAGTACTAACAACCCTTGCCAAATGTTAGGTTTTTTTAATTTATGATTTTGCTGTAATAAATGTTATGTTATTGCAGCAGGTGTTTAACATTTTACAACACACTTGGAATAAAAAGGATTGTCCATCATTAGTAGACATCTCCTTGGAATATATTTACATTTTATGTGTACTATACTCATATTTCTTATTTTTATTGCTCTTTATCTGTACATTAACCTCACCGATTTACTTATTAAACCATTCAAGTTTTACGGCGCCAATTTTGCAGGGCAAAATTGTTTCTGTAGTGTTTTCTGAACTTGAATTGAATTGTCATTAGATTTGATTTTTGAATTAAATTATTAAAACTGATTTAATTTGTTCATAGCAAGGCTGAAACATCGACCACTTACTTTCACTTATATATTTTTGCAGAAACGTAATATATGATTTCTTCATGTGAGCTATGATATCGCTCACAAAAACATTACTAAAGAAAGCCCTCAAATCTGATCATCTTAACAGTAAATAGCAATAAATAGACCATTGCCAACCGGTATTTCAAACTACAAATTTATTTAAACCGATTTCGAAAGTGCGACAAATATTTAATACAAATAAGAATCTTTCAGTTTTTAAGATACCTAAAATAGTAGTTTTTTTCACTTATTAAATATTAAAAGAAAGTAAGTTCTTTGTTATAGATGGAAATGAATTCATCGAAAAAAATACATTAAAAAATCAGTTAAAAACTATTATGTTGTACGCGTAGAGCTATTAACTTTTTTTGCATAAAAGCAGTATATGTTTATAAAGTAAATACACCAATAGAAAAAAGAAACAGTAAACACAAAGCAAAATACATCAAACACAAATAAACGGTGCTATGTTTATTTAGATAAAATTCAATTATTTTCATTTCTTGAAAAAAAATAAAAGCTTTTAAAAAAGAATCGTCACCTAAACACTCATTTGCTTTTGAAGTTTAAAGGCATTGATGCAATTAAGGTATTTACAAAACCAGTACAGGTCTTATTCACATTAAAGACAGCAACACAACGACGCCTCATTGGTGACAGTAAAGTAAACAACAAAGCTTGAGAACTGTTTTTCTAAATGAAGTGCTAAAAATGGTCAGCACTACGAGTAGTTAAATAAACTACGTAATCAACAGTTTAATTTGTTCTATATATTTTCTAGGAGACAAAGAAAGTAATAAAGGATTGCTCAAAGATTGAACAGCACGGGTAACATGCGTTCTTGCGTGAAAACAAGATTCGTCTGAAAATAATTTTATCCTGTAAGATAGTGCAAGTCGCGCAAATCGGTGATGCAGCTGTAAAACTGTTTTTGGTCTACTTGGACGGATATTGTGGTCTCGTAATCTGTTACGTACATGTAGGGTCCCCGGACTGTTAAAAACTATACATGGCATTCTATCATGTGCTTAGTTTTATACCTCAAATTAAATGTGATCTACAGAATAAAAAAAAACAATTAAAGAAAATTACCCTAACGTCATTTCATTCTGCTGATAATCACTTAACGACTTATCAGATGCTTGTCAAATAGCACAATACGTTGTAATGGTATTCAGATGTAAAAATAATACTAAAGATCTTTGAAAAAATCCTTATATTTAGGTCACTCTCTCTATAAAATAGCGCTAAAACGTTTTACTTTTTCCATTCTATAAACAAGAGGTGATTTAAGTTTGATTCTCTTAATAATATCTGGTTTTAGTTTGAAACAAACCATATTTCGTAAAAGACTAATCTGTTAAAAAGCTCTATGTTACTGAATCATCATAATGCCTGACTTTCTGATTGCTTACATATTTGTCATGCTTGGTGGACGTGATCAGCTTTTATATTGCTGGCTGGACGTAAAACAACAATCAGTCAATCAATCAATCATCTTTTATTGAGTAGTCCCATATGCGGTGACTATGTTGATTGCATCTTCTTCCTCAATGAACTTGAAAGAAACGACACTAAAGAGACAGCTAAGCCTTTCTTACACCTTGATCCATATTAAGAAATCGATTGACAAGCCTGGTATGCCATAAAACATGTACTTAGTCAGGACCATTATTGTAATTGCTATATGTTCGGTGGTTGGTTTTAAATTTTGCCAGTTTCTTGGTGTTCGGTATTTTGTTATAACTTGCATTTATGCTGTTTGTCACTCTGTGTTGTATGGATGTTCGTTTTGTTGTTGTCTTCTCCTTGTCTTAACTATGTTTCTGTCTGTTATTGGCTTATTTTCTTATGAAAACTCCATGTTAGCTTCAATTTTTTGTCATATGATAAGCAAATGTACTAAACATGTCGGTATGTTATTTTGTTTGGATACGATAAAATTTGAATAGATATACAGAGGTGGCAATATTGAAACATACAATTTCTGTTCATAAACACCCAGACATATTGTATGGAAGCGGACAGAACTATTCAAAAACTAGTTTAAAATGCAACATATGTTAATGAAACTAATTATTCTAGTGGACAAAGTGCAGATGGTTTAAGTAAATTGAAAGAAACATTTTCAAAACTAAAGTATACAACACACTTTTTCACAACTAAAGTACTTTGACAGTAATGAAATATTGAATGTAAAATTTACGAACTGTGTATAGAACAACTTTGTTTCTTATAATTTAAAATGTTTGTTGATTCTCTTCTATAGGGTAGTTTGAGTCCAACATACAGCTAGTAGGTGATGGTTTAAAAATTAAAAAGTTTAAAAGTTAGAAATATTAGTTTGAGTATGGAAAAACTGCTTAACGGACTCTACAAACGGTAGTATGATCTGTTATACGACATTATGATTTTATAATGGTTTAATATATTTCATATAATTGTTTAAAATATTTCTATTTTTCTAAGTCATGATGGTATTTGTATGTTACGTGACATTACAGAACAAATGAAAACCTGTACCAAGTACCAAGTAATGATGTAGCCAATCAAAATAGTGACTTCTAGCCCAGGAATTTCGTAGCTAAGTTTGTCAGGGTTTCGTGGACACATGTGGACACAGAAACCCTGAATTGTGAGGATGAAGTAAACAAGGAAATATACATTCAAACTTTCAATAATAAAAATGCAAATAGACATCACAACTAATCACAACTACTAATATGCAAGAAACGACTAAGAAAATGGTGGCGTCTAAAATATTGTTTTATATGATACATTAAGTATTAAAATTAATCATAAATACATATGGAATGCCGTAACTGCCCTATGTGTACTTGCTTTTATATATGCAAAACTTTTTCTCTATAGGCACATAGTTTTTCTCTATAAGCATATACTTATCTATATATGCACATAGTTTTTCTCCATAGGCATATACTTATCAATATATGTACATAGTTTTTCTTTATAGGTTTATACTTATCTATGTATGCACATGCTTTTTCTATATACTTTTTCTATATATGCACATTATTTTTCTCTATATGCACATACTTTTGGCCATATCCTTTTCCTTTACATTCACATTTTTTTTCTCTATATGCAAATAGTTTTTCTTTATATGCACATACTTTGTCTACATACTTTTTCTCTATATGCACATACTTTTCTTTTTTATGCACATACAGGTCTTTATGTTCTAATTCGTCACCTCAAACGAAACATAAATCATTTGTTAACAAAACACAACACTATGTTTGGATATCAGTAAAGCTTCGAATGATATCAGCTCGCCTGACACGACCGCTGCATTACTATAAAACATACATACAATCTACAATATAAAAAACATAATATAAGAATTATGAGCATTTTTATTTGACAACATAAACAAATTTAGCAAACTTGACCGTACCAGTGGCAAGCGTCCAATAACTTAACTAAGCACCCTTTATTAACTTTAACAACTATTCCCGCCATACCTGCTTGTAATACCCATGCTTTATTAAACCACAATAGGCTTTTATAACCATTCTTTATGTAAACACAGGTAAACATTCTATACAAACATAAACCAACACACGTGTTCATAGTAACATTTATAAATTCATTTATGTTCTAATTTGTCACCTCAAACGAAACAAAAATCATTTATAAATAAAACACAACACTATGTTTGGATATCAGCTCGCCTGACCGTACAGTAAAGCTTCGAATAAACAAAGACAGGGTAAAAAAATACAGATCATTATAATACAAGTCAGATACCCAAATGCTTTGTTACAGATAATCTTTGAGATAAATTTTCTTTGATATAGCCATCCTTTGCCTTTTCACTTTTCCATCTACCATTCTTCTTAAAAATCCTATCATCTATTCCAAATGCAGCTGCAGCGGTAGCCCCTCCCTCCCCCTGATCGTAAACTGTGTAAACCGAACAACTTTTTATCTAGTCTTATCGATTCTAGAGCTGACAGCAATACTTCTCTGGCCCTTGTGAACGAAATCTGACCACCGTTCCTGAGTTTGCAGCAGTTTTTTGATTTACAATAATATAAGGATCTGAAAACGAATTTTTGTCATGTATCCGATATACCAGCTAGTTATAAGTACCTTTATAGCATATGCACAGGACAGGTTTCGAGATCAGTTCTGGAAATAACAACATCTCGACCTTCCCTATAAACGTCAGTCTTTCTCTTTTCTAATATCAAAGTCATATGAGTTGCTGTTAAGCTTATATTTGATCTCTTTAAATTGGCCAATTCGGAGAATCTCAAAAATCCAGAGTAACTTATCAGACACATAGTAGCAAAAAGTCAATCTTGCAAATTACAAGTTTTTGAACCATATCTATGTACAATGTTTTTTTTTTAGATTTACGGTGAGATCGGTGCTGTTACTTGGCTTTGCTCAAATATTCCAACAAGATGTAATCAAAATCCGATAGTCAATAACCTTACTGGTTGGTACATTCTTTAGACTTTATATATAATATTTTGAACTACCCGTATTGTGTATTTACACGATCCCAGTGGACTTATATTATTCCATCGCCAAATGAAAAAAGACTTTAAGAATTTAGAGTTAAACGCCATTGATGAGTCTTAAGTAGACGAAACGCGCGTCTGGTTAATGAATTTGTCACCTTGGTAATTTTGATTGCATCTTGTTGGAATATTTGAGCGAGGCCAAGTAACAGCACAGCACGTCCGCGGGTGGCGGACTGGGAAGCAACTATTTTGGGTTAAGTTGGAGTAAGACAGTTTAAGATCAATATGTAATGACTTCATTTATTTGTATTGACATTCAATGACTAAAGCCATTCGTTGGTCAGTCTGTCTAAATTTTTGATAAGAAACACCGTCATTAGTATCGTTGCATAATGTTCTTGACTTGTATATTATTTTTTGTTTATGCTGTATTGTTTATCGATACGATACTTAATAAGCTTACTGGTTGGTACATTCTTTTGACTTATGTTACATAATTTTTCTATATATGCACCTACTTTGTCTATATACTTATATATTATATATATATATATATATATACAAACGTCTAAGTATTGTGACAACCATATAATATATCTATCCAGCGCATTTCTGAATCATCAGAAATACAGGGTTAATATCAAATATTTATATAAACGTCTACAAATTAAACGCAACACTGTTAAAATTTGATTTTTACACTGTCAAATTTTTGCTTTCCCTCAGCGGGAATCGAACTCGCACCGTTGTGACACTGTGGCACCAAATCGCCTGCACTATGTCCAGCGGTCTAGACCCCTCGGCCAAATCCGCTATATAAAGATATAGCTTCAATTTACGGGGTGAATGGTAGACATAGACGTAGTTCATGTGTACTAGCATGTGACGATGGAATTTTCGTAACGAATACGTATTAATCTGACAGTAATCTAATTCAGCAATTATATATACATAGTTTTTCTATATATATATATATATGCACATACTTTTTCATATAATTACATCCGCAGTTTAAAGACAACTCCGACTGTATACGAAGACAACTATGGCTGTACCAGAAAACAACTCGGACCGTCTGTGATTTGTTCTTTTTCGTTTTGTCAGATATTAAAACCAGTCATATATTTTATTAATTATGTTAATCCCTCGATCGGGGACATATATAGTATATTATGCCCCTGCCTCTACTGTTAAATGAATGACAGCTTTGTAGATTCTAAAGGAAGAAGACGATAGAAATTATTATCCAACTATAAGAGTTCTTTTATTTGATCAATTGATTGGCTTAACATTCCTTCAAGAGTAATGATTTAGCATGAAAACAACCTAGATAGACGTAAAAGGAACAAGATCTCGGTCTAAGCGAGTTGGAAAAGTACGTCACATTGGAGTATACTATAAATATATTGCGGAAGTGTCCTGATTTTTCCATATGCGAGTAGAATTTCCTGATGACTGTTATAAATCAAACCAAAAAAGTTTATAAATAAAAAAACCGTTAAGGTTACGGGGTAGAATCAGGAACATATATAAGACAGTTGTTTAAGGTTATGGGGGTACAATCGGGATATTAAACAAGACAGTATTTAGAGGCTATAGGGTAGAATCAGGAACCTATACAAGACAGTTTTTAGGTTACGGCGTATAATCAGGAGCATATTTGAAACGTCTTATGAAGGTAACCGTTACAGGGTAGAATCAGGAAAATATATAAGACATTTTTAAGGTTACATGACAGAATCAGGAATGCTTCAACGGGCTTCACTTTATAGGCGGTGAGTTCGATTCTTTAATCTGTGTGTTTTTTATATTAAGAGTTACCGTAACTATAGAATTGAATAAAAAAATGAATTATGTTATGTGCATTATATAAAATCGGATAAAATTTTAAAATATAAAAATCTGAGATCGCCGGGATGAAAAAAAGGTAGTTTTTACCACATAATTGTCTGTACTTGTTTTTTTTAATGCCCAGATATTGTCCAATTATTAAATCTTTTGAGAGGGATTTTATTTTTTTGCTGATTTCTCAAAATCATATTATTTCGTTATAAGCTCATTATCATTAAAAAAAATCTGAAGTTCTACTAAATTATCGGCTGTTATTACAAACTTTTCTAGGGTAGACATCACCTTGACATTATCTACCCAGATTCCAAAATTGGAAAGCCCACCACAAAAGATAAAAAAGTTAAAGCCCGGACATGAGTCATTCAGAAAGCAAAAATGTGACCTTAAGGTCAAAGTTCAAGGTCAAAGGTCAACAACCACAGTAAGCGACACATCGCCTTGATATTATCTACCCATATTCCAAATAACGCAAGTCTACCTTAAATTAGTCCGGACGGACGGACGCCTGGACATACCCACGAACAGACAGACGGACTTACGGACGGACGGACGGACAGACTGATCACTATAGGGCGTCCGCCTCTTAAACCCTTTTGTGTGACTGTCTTAATTAGAGCATTTATTCTATGTTTAATGCGTCATTATGGTTTAATATAAATTAAAGCGCGACTCCGTTGCTTATTACTTTTTTCCATATGTTGATTTTGTCTCAAGAATTTATACACCAAGGTCCTATTGTAGTAACAATTGTGGACTTTTTGTATAATATTCAAAGATATACAGACACTAGCTGTATGAAGTTATTGAAATGTTCCATTTGGAAGTAAAAAACTAATTACTGAAGAATTTATCTGCTGCATTAAATCGTGTAAAGTGTAAAGGACCTTTAATTTATCGTTTCATTATCAAAACATTAGCTGGTTTTTTCCGTATGATTTTTCCGTAAAAACGTAAACAAAACTGACTTAAACTCCTAATAAACTGGAAAGAGAAAAAAAATTTTGGCACTAGAAGTTAAATAAATAAAACACTTGAAATAGAAATATATTATGCAAAATCGTAAATTTTGCATTAATTTGTTAAAATTTATTATCTAATTACATTTGTAACAGATCAGATTTAAAATAAAAAATATTAGTTAAAACAAATCAATATGTTAACTGACAAATATATGCTAGATCCTTTTTGACAAAGCTGTATTTACTAAATAGTGAGTTTTTAAAGTAGAAATTCGAAGTCACCTTCATACTTATAGGTCTTAACTTATACACACTACTTATCAACAAAATGATGCATGTCGGTTGAACGGTTTGTGATTTGATCACTAGATCATGATCGGCGTAACGGGAAAATCTGGTCACTATTGCCTTTTGTGTTCTATCCCTCGTTTTTCGTAATCTGAAAACATTTTGAGATGCAATATTGTCATCTATTTTCAGTTAAGATTTTATGAACTCCTTCCAGTATTCTTATTTTCAGTTGCGATAAGTCTCCCGAAAATCAGATTATATTTCATCGAATGTGTTTGCAGTTTTAACAGTTCCTCGTGTAATTTTTCGTTCTCTCTATGTATATAAACTCGGTCTTCATCAACTTCGGGTAATCGTCTTTCTATGTTATCATGGTGTCTTTTCTCATTTTGTAATGTGTTGTCGTGTTCACGAAAGGATTTTTATACTTTCGATGTCGTGTTTAATATCGTTAATCCCACCTTCGAATGAAATTAATCTGTGGTTAAAAGAATCTAAAATGTGAAATTTTGACAACTGTTGGCTGGTTTGGTGTTAAAATTTTCCAAATATTTGAGTTAGTGCAGTAAGTGTCGACATTAGCATATCGAACGCAGAGAAGGGTGGGTTTGACTGGTTTGTTGATATTTGTGGGTTATGTTGATTTACAGGATTAGATGATGGAGGTCTTATGAACTGATATGACTGAGGTCCAGCTTGTCCAACAAGTAAAGCCGGTGAGCTTTGATTTGGTGGTTCAGTCGTGGTCTGTTGCAATTGAAAGAAGAGGGATGTGCTGGTTCACTTGCCTCGTGCGTGTCAAAGGGGAAACTGCTCATACCATATGAGTCATTGAGTTGATTAACAAAACTGTGATATGTCGTGCAATTGTGTTGTGGATGTGGCTATTACCACTGGTTGTTTAGATGAGGCGTCAAATTCGTGTTCCAATTTGTGTTCCTTATTTTGTTTTGTTTGGAACTCTTGCCAATTTACCTTTTATCATTTAATCTTTCCACTTATTCTAGTATCGTTCAACCCCCTTTCTAACATAGAGACTCATATCACAGCTCATAACTCCATGCCGTAAATTTCGTGTCTGCTCAGTCCGCCATATTTAATCCCAATCTGGAAAATATGCAAGTTTTTTAAGTTTACCGGGTAGAATAAAAACATATATATAACCGTTTTTTAAGAATCCAAGGTAAAATTGGAAACATATAAAAGGACATATTGTCTATATATATGTTACTTATTCTGCGCCGTAATCTTAAAAAAATGGGTCTTATATATGTTCCTGATTCTACCCTATAGCCCTTAAGTACTGTCTTGTATATTTGCCCTATTGTACACCAAGGCCTTAAGCAACTGTCTAATATATATGCTTCTATCCCGTAACCATAAATACTATTTTATATATGTTCATAAATTTATTCAGGAATCTTAAAAATCTGTCTTATATATGTTCCTGATTCTTCCCCGTAATCTTAAAAAAACTGTCTTATTTATGTTCCTGGTTCTACCCCCGTAACTTTAAAATTGTAATCTTTCTTTTATTCATAACCTCATTGGTTTGATTTATCACAAGTAAAAAATCATCAGGAAATTCTACTCGCCTATGGGATAAAATCAAGACACTGCCAGGATTCTGCAATCTATTTTAGTATACTCCAAGGTGACATAACTTACCAGCGCGCTTAGCCCGAGGTCTTGTTTTTTTAAACCTATCCAGGTTGTTTACATGCTTAATCAATGTTAAGCCAATCAATTGTTCAATTGAAAGAACTTGTACAGTCAAATAATAATATCGCGTCTTCTTCCTTTAGAATCTCAAAGTTTTTATTCATTCGCCAGTAGAGGCAAGGGCATTATATACTATATGTGACCCTGTCGATGGATTAACATAAGCAATAAAATGTATGATTAATTTTCGTATTTGACAAAATGAAAATGAACAAATCACAGACTGCCCGATTTGTTTTCTGATACTGCCATATTTGTAAATTTAACGCTCGGAATTGTCTTTAAACTGCGGATGTAATTAGATGAAAAAGTATGTGCATACATAGAAAAAGTATAGTGACAAAGTATGTGCATTCATAGAAAAAGTATAAAGACAAACAATGTGCATATATAGAAAAGTATAGTGACAAAGTATGTACATATAGAGAAAAAGTATGTGCATATGTAGATACGCATATGCCTATAGAGAAAAATTATGTGCATATATAAAAGCAAGTACACATAAGGCAGTTACGGTGTCACATTGATACAGTTTAGTTTAAATATATTTGATTGGTTACTAACAACATGGATTAAATACAAGTAAATCATACTTAAGTTATTTCCAGAATACAATACTGACTTATCATATTTTTAAGCCTTGAAAATAATAATAATAATAATAATAATAATAATAATAATAATAATAATAATAATAATAATAATAATAATAATAATAATAATAATAATAATAATAAATATTTTTTGTTATTATTTATTATTATTATTATTATTATAAGCTACAACAAATGAAAAAAAAACAAAAAAGGTTGAAGAAAAGGAGAAATAACTCATAAACTTAGTATCAAAATATAGAATAAATATAGCTATATAGGGGCGGATGATTACTACGCTACGTTTAACGTTCTTCAATAAAGCTTAATCTAATTGAAATCTTTTAAACCAATTTAAAAATGCATAACATGGTTAAATACTCCAGCCTTCCAAAAACTAGTGGATAAGGTCAATTGCAATATTATAAGATACTGTTTCAAATTGAAGTTTAATATCGCTTGAAACGTAACAACTGCTGTATATTCTAAAAACCAAATGGACAATGAGGTAAATAATATACAAGGAATAAGTATTGTTAATAAGTAATTTTAAAATAAATTAGATGTTCTTTCTTTATATATGGTAGACTTCTTTTTTACAGTATAAGGAAATCTAATTTATTTCAGCTCGAACTCGCTAATTCTGTATTGCTCTTAATCTGAGATTGAAACTAAATGATTAATTCATGTAAGTTTTAACTGCACCAATTTTATTGTACTAAGTTTTTCGCAGTGTTTTCTCACTTTGAATTTTTCTGGCAAGATTTGTAAATAAATAATCAAAACTGATTTGATGTCATTTTTTATAGCTAAATCGCAAAAATCGACTAGTGACTTCTACTTAATAGACTTAAAACTATTATTAGTTAAATAATGTGTTTACAAATATGTAAATAAAGCTAGATATTCTAATGGAAGAAAGAAAATGTGCACATGTTTCAAATAAAATACAACAAACACAAATAATATTTACTTAGTTTAATTAGGTCCAAGATAAAATTCATTAAACCTCTTGAACGATTAAAGATGACAAGACCGCTTGTCATCAAAACACTGTTTCATGTCGTGTTTAAAAATAATTTAATATGTGATTATAGCATTTACAAAATAAAAATCTGGTTTAGAGGACTCCAACTGGAATCAATGATAGCCACACAAACGACACATCATTTATGACACCAACTTAGTCAGAAAAGCTTGGGGAATGTTTTTCTATGGTTACGCGTGTTGTGCCCATTTCTGGCAACATAACGTTTGAATATTAAGTAAACTCTTGAATTATGGGTCAATTCGTCCCATAACTGCTTTAAGTGTCAGATCGGGCAAGCTTGACAATCTAACACACAGAAAGTTTGTTAGATCAAGAATTGGTCAAATAATATATCACTCTGTGTTTTTTATTGTAGCTGTTCGTCTTTTTGTTGTCCCAACTTTTGTTTAGCCATTGCTGTAATTGATTTCTTCTCTGATGAATATTCATGAGTATTTATATAATTTTGCATATGATGATCTGTCGAAAGGTGACAACATTGATAAAATGACAGTTCTTTAACATCATGTAATATAATTATGTGTCTTTTTATTTCACGTGCGTTGTATTTCATCGTTCAACACAAAGGAACTTTGCATTCTATATAAATAGTTAGTAATTTTCAAATACTCTTCTTAGACATATAGGTCATTGATGAAATATGCATGTAATTTTTTGAAACATATCAATAATTTTAAAAGCATTATTATTGTTAAGTAAACAATAGTTTAACCTACTGTTTAGTTTAAAGAATACGAAAAACTTAATTTAAATATTGTTTTCATCGAATTTACTATTAGATGATGACGTTAGTCCTTATAATTGTGTTGGCACATCCAATTCTAAACATAATGAATAGATATCGGAATGTCAAAATGATTAATTTGCTAAGCGTTTATACCATTTAATAGATAGAATCACAATGTAGTTCATATAAAAATGCTAATGTCATGAAATCTTCTTTTAAATATTTTGTCTAAAAATATGAAATATAACTTCCTTAATGTCAATAATCAGACAATAATATATGTGAATATGTATCATATTAATACTTTCTCATTCATTAAGCTACACGAAAAGTATTACAATATGCATACGCTATGGAATGGTAAGTTCCAAATTTTTTATGCCACTTGTCGTATAAATTAAGGCATTTGTTAACGTTCAGAAAAGGAAACGATAGTATGACTTTGGAACCTGGAATTAGAACTTTTGTTGTCAGAATGTTTATTATTCATTTGACACGTTTTCTATTTTGCAGAAAACCAGATGTTATAAATATAAAAATAACAATTTAAATTCGTACATGCTATATTAGAAAATATGTGTTTTGATAACATTTCTCAAAATAATTACAAAAATGTAAATTATTCAGCTATAAATAAAACAAAACTCAATATGATTTTAAAATATTTGTATACTACTTACATTATTCATTAGCTTAGCAATGAGGTTGGATATACATGTAGCAAACGGCCTGCTTCTACTAAGTTTGTGTCCGTCATTTCATTGTTATGCTACTATTAAAGTAAAACAAAAAAGAGCCATGAAATTTTTTTGTAGGCTGCATGCATACATGCTGTTCTTTTAAGTATTAACAGGGGGAAATATGCAAAGGGTCTAGGGTTTTGTTGAAAACGCGAGAATTAAATACATACATCTTGTTTACACAAAAACTGATGTACAGTATAATCAAATATTTAATTACTTTGCATCTAGCTTAAAAGATACATTATTATATGTGAACAAAAAAAGTTAAGTAGAATTTATAAAAAAACCTAAATTTTAGTAGATTAACATGAAAATTAAGTAAATATTATTAGAATGAGAATAAGAATGTTGTTTGCATTAATGTATTTTAGCAATAATATACTATTGACATTCTATACTATTTATCCCGATACATAATGCTATGTCTTGTTCCTCATTTGCCAATGAAATAGATTTTTGATATATTTACTGATAAATTGGTGCATTCCTGGAAGTAGGGAGGGAGTTTTGAGTTGCTACATTTGTAATAATTGAGTGATTAAATTTGATTTGATATGGTCCGAATTATAACAACTTAGGCTAAAAGGTTAGTTAGTGAAAAGTCAAGTCAGCAAAAAAACCCTACAGATTACTTATTTGATTTTGCCCTATAACAAACATATTGTTCACCCGTATAGAATTGTCGCCTATAACTTTTCATTTCATTCAGGATTTCAAATTACCGGCATTAAATAAAACACTATTGAAATATTTGTAAATGTCAACATATAGTTAATGACTACTTTTTTATTTAAAGATCAAACACATATTTTACCCTCTTGTTTAAAACAAAAAGACATATACATCACAAAATATTTTAGGTACTGGGGTTTTACCGCATAGCTCAACCTTGTAGCTTACCAGCGTCCCCCTAGTTAGCAAATATTAGGTAAGGAATGTTGCCGTATTCCATTTGAATGTTTGCTCATAGACCACACTGATACATTCCCTTTTCTGTCGTTAGATGACATTATAACAAAGTAGGCACATTCTACCGCTTTTATGGGTAAATTTGTTTGTCACTCTAGTGGCATTAAGATTTTCTTATTTTAGTTAGTGTGATTTCCAGTTGTTGTACTGAACAAAGCTGAAATGTTGCTTAATGGACATTTCCCTCAATAAATCATGAAGTGTGTTAAGAAATGCTAAAGCCACTTTAAGCAGCATACAATAATAAACTCACCATAGGGGAATTTTTCTCACATGAATTAGATATTCATTCTTAAGACTTATGACGAAAAGTTAGCACGTATTCCGGATGAATTTAAGTCATTAATAAGCCCAGTAATAAGGAAATTAAAAAAACTACCCTACCTGTTGATCAGAATTAGTTGTGTAAATAAAAAAATATTATTTCCATTGCAAATATTTCTTAAGTATGTCAAGGCATATGCTTGGATAAAAATACACCATTTTCAAATGCCAGAATGATGTCTGAGTAATAGGAAAGTAAAAATACAGGTAGTGTAGCAACACAGCGGCTTATGTGTAAAAGGAATAAAATCATTGTTAAGTTATAATATATGTTATAAAAATACTATTTCCAATGCAAGTAGTTCTTAGTATGTCGAGGCATATGCTTGGATAAAAATACACCATTTTCAAATGCCAGATTGATGTCTCAGTAATACAAAAGTAAAAATACTTGGATATGTATGTATTTAAGTAAGCCAGTCAGTAAAGTTAGCTTTGGCAATTAAAAGGGCATAATCAACATATCTATAAGTGAAATCAAAGGAACTAGCTTCTTCTACCGCTTTTGTCTTTAATAAGACTATGAAAAAGTAATTTTAGAAAATTACAGTAACAAATCGGAAAGTTGTGTAGCACATTGGACCCATGAAATGTAACTTTTTAAAGACGAGATTTGTGTTTGTCTAAGTGGTGTTAAGAGTTAAAAAATTAAAGTTTCTAATTGATAACAATATAGATAGTGATACTGATTTTAAATTGTCCAAAAGTTGTTAAGAATGTTTTGGAATTCAAATATGATTGATATTACTTCCCGAGTGAAGATATTAACAAAATACCGAACACCGAGGAAACTGTCCAAAATATGTTCTGTAAAATTTGAGGACCTAGCGAACGTAGATGAGCCGGCTATGTACAAGTATGGTACGTCTTCAGACGCTTCATATATTCAGAAATATTTTTTAAAAAAAAATTTAAAAAATTATGTAGGACTTATAGTGAGCCATCTTTGTCCAATGTAATTTGAGCGTTTATCACAAAACAACATACGATTAAAACTTCCAATTTGTGTTGCCAAAAACATAAATTTCTCTACTGACAATATTAGAAAATAAGAATTCACACGTTAATGCTCCACAATACTGTTTCTATAACATTAAACTTGATAGATAATATATGTTTAATGATGTTTTCGGTCATATTAAATTAAGGATGTTTCAGTATATCATTTATCTCGTTTGTGGAACATGTGTGAATGGTTAGGTATTCTTAATTAAAAAAAACGTAATAGGCGCGCCAGTACAATATTATGAATAAGGGAGCGGTACTAAGGAAGTCGGTTCGCAGGAAATATCTATTTTATGACACATTATTAGTGATTAATATTCGTTAATGTTTTAGAAACAGTTGTAAATTTTATAGCAAATTGTTTATTGATGTTTTCTATTCTAAAATGAAACTGGCAATTTAGTTGCCATTTATTAGTATAAAGGATTGTCATTATTGTGAAACATTATTTTAACAACTAAGGTTATTCAAATTTGTTAAGTTCTAGTGAATGTCATATAAAAAGTGATAAAACCGTTTATGATAAATCTCCGTGTGACATTTTATATATCTTTTAGATTTATATATTAAAACGAATAATGCATCACTACAAAACTGTCAAAACCGTGCAAAGAGTATTTTTTTTACAGAAATTGTGCTTAACTTACGTTTGACTGGTTTAGTTGTCTGAAATTTATTTAAAACGGAGATTGCCAATACAAACACTAAAATATAACGTTTAGATGAACACATTTATTATAATTATAAACATTTTATAAACATTTCCTTTCACATAAAATTTGAAGATCTGGCACAGCATAAAATTCATTTTGCATATTCCCAAGATACGTACTGAGTGACATAATCATGGGCTTGTCAGTGCCTCTATGGTAACAGTGATGGCGTAACTAAATCTGGTGACAGGAAATGGTTAAGATCTAAAGTTTTCTGCTATTACCCATTTACTACACTGCTCCCTGGCGTAAGGAACCCTACCGCCAACTGGTACCAGTTGCAGAGCTATACCCTGGTATTCGTGAGAAGACTTAACATAATTTACATATATAAATTGAAGATATCCATATTCATTCCGGGTAAACATTCTGTTTACAGCTATTCAAACCTGCCACCTACGGTGACATAGGTAAAAAGGCTAATAACCTGGTAAGAATAACCTTAGATCCAAACAAGTCCCCCAAGAATCCGCCACAATAAAGGTTCTAAAATCACACATAAAAATGTATCAGCTCTCAATCTTCGATTCTAAATCATTCATGAAAATTGAACTGCCAGTATCCAAAAATGTAACTCATCGTTCGTATACATTGCGACCTCATTAAATCAATCGAATAGCTGGATGTTTGATTACGGAACCAACTTCTCGGTTAACACACTTTTTGGCCTTATCGACTTTATTTGTTTTTTAGCTTCATGCCAGTATCTTCTTGGCAAAAAAGTTTACCAGACAAATTTTATATTAGGATATTTGAATTAAAGCGAAGTACTGAACACTTAATATTTCGAATTAGCTCAAAAGATGTGATGGCTTTTACTATTGACGCCAAATCATTAGAACTAAGTTGAATTATAACTATATCAGAAACACCATTAACAATTAACAAGGCTTATTCTATTTTCCGGTCTTAGCCCCCTTAAACGCATGCTTGATCTGTCAAACTACTTCATCCTTATATTTTTTCTAGTCTTAAACCGGCGCTTCCAAGTCATAACCGAGCATACACTCCTGCCCATTTTACTATAGACAAACCAACAATCCGTACAATTTGTGAACCAAAGTTACAAGTCCAAATCTAGTAATATTTAGTTTAAAACGGCCCAACATTTTAAACTTAATATCCTGACCTCTATCATTATGCGCTTCATTAATTGAACTGAGGGATACAAGATACAATATAATTTATTTAGCCAATCGAGGCGCCTATTTCTGAGCTGCAATTAGATATAACATGGAAGTATAAGAACATAATATAAAAGTGATTACAATGATTGATTATTGTTATAAACATACAATAAACATAGAAATTATAAAACGAAAATGAGTACAAATTTATACTATTAACATTGAATCAACAGATTTAAATCTTCTAAATTCTTTGATCTTTTCTCATATAAATCCGTCAGTATATTACATAGGATAAGTATAACTGGTTTATCCTCTTGGGTTAGTAGGCAATTGAATTTGTTTGTATCAGATAAATATTGAAAGGTTTTGCATAATTTTATTGATTTTAGAAGATGTTGATGACGAACATCTTTATATAAATTACAATTGATTAAAAATGAAATTCGTCTTCAGTTTCATTAACACATACTTTACAAATTCTATCTTTAACTTCAAGTCCAATATATGTACCTCTCTCTCTTTCAAGAGAGTGGTCACCTATTCTAAATTTAGTAAGCATTTGTTGTTGTTGTCTATTTCCTAATAATAAGTATAGTTCAAATTTATAAAGTCATTAATAAAACTTCTGTATGTTCTTCATTTATTTCCACTTAAGTTCTTTCTATTATCATTATAGAGATTATCTTTCCAAATGCTGATAAATTTGGATTTTAATTTAGTCTTAGCATTGTTAATAATAAAGTGCGTTTTAAATTTTTCAGGATTTTGATATCAAAATTCTAGATTTAAATATTTTAAAATTTCTCTGATACAACCAACCCAAGAGTCTTTGTGATCACTGTCCATGTTTTGGGACATTAAAAAAGCATCATAGAAGAGACATGTGGATTTAGTGTTTCTCATATAACACCAATATATATTATCATATTTAATAAAACAGAATATATAATTGGTAGGCTACCCAATTCTCCTCTACAGGCATCATTTGAAGATCTTATTCTAACTCCTAAAATATATTTACAGATTTTCGTATGAAGTTTCTCAGCAACTAATGAGTCAATTTTTTTAATATATATTTATCTTAATTATTAGAGAATTCATTTGGGGAAAAATAACCCCAGATCTCTGATCCATATAACATAATGGGTTTTATTGTATGCTCAAAAATGTGCATAATAATTTTGCATTTGGAATATTGTTATTAAAAGTTCTTTTTAGTTTGAAGAAGGCTTTATTACCCTCATTAAAAAGTTCAAACTCGGCCGCATAAAAGGAGCCTAATGCTGAGAAAACTAACCGTAAATAAAAGTATTGCTAGAAATTTTCAAGCAATTTATTGTTATATTTTATTTGTGTTTTGGATATTCGTCCTGCTTTATTGAATAATATGAATTTTGTCTTTTTAAGACTACTGTCATATTCCAGTCTTTTGAAAATAATGCAAGTTTATCAACACATTGTTGGAGACCTTTTTCTGTTGTTGAGAGTAGCACAACATCATCTGCATATAATAATGAACCAAATATGCATGTATTAAAGCATACTGTATCACAAGATGCATCAAAATAACTTAGCAATTCGTTTATATATATTTTAAACAAAGTTCAAACTTAGAGTGTCTCCTTGGCGTACACCAATGTTACAATTAAAGAATTCAGTTCTAATTTGGTCAACTTTGACACAATAGAGACAGTTTTCGTACACACTTTTGATAATATCAAAAAACTTACTGCCAACTTCTAACATCTTAAATTGGTATAAGAGATGAATATGGGATATTGAATCAAAAGCTCGTTTAAAATCTACGAAGCAGGTAAATGGTTTTGAGTTGTTTCTGACATACTTTTGTATAAGTGACCTTAAAATAAACATGTGATCGCTTGTTCGACATCCTTGTACAAAACCAATTTGTTCTTTTCTAATAATCAGTCTATCAGCTAAAAATTAGATAATCTATAATCCAATTCTCGGTTAAAAATTTTGTCAATATTGTCACCTGAAGGACATTTTTTTATTCAATACTATTGTCTAGTTTGGATCCGGATTTATGTAATGAACTAATAAAACTCAGACCCCAGGAGTCTGGGTATATACTAAAACTAAAAATTAAATTTAAAAGTTTTTCTAATAAAGGTAGTAAATAAGATTGACTATGCTTGATCATCTCATTTGATATTTTTGAGAATCTTGATGCCTTATTATTTTTTAAAGATTAAATTGCTTTAATTATCTCTGATTTATGAATCATCTTGTCTATTTCATTAAAGATCTTTAAAGGTCATTTTTTAGATTGTTAAATTTATTTATTATATATTGGTTATCTTTGATATTATGATGGTAAGTGCTTAAATCCTTAAAGTATTGATACCACTCTTGAATGTCTATATTAGAGACATCGCTTTTCTTGTTATTTTTATTATTTTTTAATTTATCTAACAGTTCCAAATATGCTTTGGGGTTTTCTTCGTGTAACATTTCTAATTTTTCTAAAAGTCCTTGTTCATATTTTCTTATTTTTTGTTATTTTGTTTTGCGAAACAATTAAAGAAGTTTAAAATAGGATCCTCGTACAATTGGATCTTTATTATATTTTTGCATTAGACTAAATTGATGGTTTAGTTCCCTTTTTGTAGTGTTAAGTTTTTTATCTATATAAAGTTTAGGTTTTTTCCTGTTCAAACATTTTATTAATTTTTTCTTCTTCTTCATAATCATATAATCTACTATGATAATTCCTAGTGGCTGGTGTCATGAAAATTTTTCCAACTAAATCTCCAAAAGTTCTCCCATATGTACAAATCTTCATTCAATTCAAAGAATATTTTACATAATTTTAGTCATATGAAGTCATTTGAGGCATGGGGTAAAAATGTTATCCCTATTCTTACATTATTTTTAACATATATTGATAATCCGCCTGATCTTTTCTCTATCTTTTTAGATTTGTGTCGTATAAAATTAACAGGATTAGATAATACATTTAAATCTGCACAATGTTCCTGATCATAGTGTGTCTCCTGGAGGCTAAAAAAAATGTTAATGTTAATTTATCTAAAAATTCATGGTCATCAAACTTTTTTAAAGCCTTTACTTTTATATCCATTAATGTGACAATGTGATATTTTTAAATTCTTCTAATGAAAGTCCATATTAATAAATTACAAATAATACTATTTGAAAATGGCATAATAAAATAATTTTATCTATTATTTAGTTCTTCTTTTTTGTTACTTTCCTATTGTTATATAAATATTGTGACTGCTATTGATGTTTTAATAGAACATTTATTGCGATATAATTCTTCACATTTGGGAAGATTGTTAAAATATTGAATTTTTTCCAACAAAGGAAAAAACTTGAGAATGTTATTATAATTTTAAAAAGCACAGTTTTGCAATTATATCAAATAGTACTAGTAACTAAAATTTTACAATGTCATTGTAAATACAATTTCAATATCTTATTACAATGTTCTAAGTAGTTTCTCTGTTCATATACTACATACAATTGAAAGTGAACAATAGTATTGAATAAAAAAATGTCCTTCAGTATATATACGTATCATACGATGGTCATCAAAAACTAAAAGTCAATCAGCAGTTAAAATAAAATGACACTATACACTGACGGATGTTACAACAATATTTCCATGATATAATTTTACGTTACATATGAATGATCTTGTACAGTGCATTTTACAGTACATAGTGAAAGTTAACACATTGTTTGTGTCTTGATTGGTATTTTGGAGGATAATACATACCATAGTCATAATAAGGATCATACTCATACTAATAGTTGATATAGTTTTAAAATCTTTCTTTCTTTTCTATTTTCAATGTTTTGAAAATGAAAAAAGTTAAGTTTTCGACAAACATGCTTGTGCCTACATAATTTAAATGGACCCTGTCATAATTATAATATCTTTAATTTACCTGACCTCTTACAGAGACTGAGGAGATATTGCATATACTAACATAAGACAAATAAAAACGTGTGTGTCGTAAAATAATACTACATTCTAGGAATTTTGCATTGTGGTCAAGATTGTCTCCCCTTGCTAATGGTAATGAGACTACAATATCGCACTTTGCCCATTTTTCATGAATACGATCAACAAAACCCACAAATTGATTGCAGCATTCTTGAGGGTTACATTTTAGTACACCTGCAGAAAATAAATGAAGAACTACTAGGTCATAAATGTATTTTTTATCTATTTTTTCTTGTGCTTTTTCAACTGAGTAACATATTTTTCTTTTCACATAATATCCTGGAATAAGTCCTCTTAATCTGATCTTTTTTAGATGCGAGTTCACAATCATAAGAACTTGGTTTTTTTGGAGTAATGTTTGGTTTGTTTAACGACTGGTTATTGTTGGCTGTGTTGTTTTCTCACATGTATGTCATTCTTTTCTGTTGGACTTTTAATGTGGTTATTATTGTAGTTCGTTTTGTGTCTTTTCTACTATTGTTTTTTCGTGTTGTGTTATCTTGAATGTTTTTGTTTTATGTGCTCGCCCTCTATTAACTACTTCAAAACACTCATTTTTATCAGTTTCTACATGTTCTACAACTTCTTGTAATGGGTGAAATCTATTTGATACACTACATGAATATGTATATTTATCATCTAAATTTTGAAAAACATTATACAATGTTTCTACAAATCTATCTATCTTTGAAAATACATTTGGTAAAGACTTTAAAAAATCTGTGACCTGTGGGAGTTAACTGTTATCTTTCAAGTGCAGGGCACTTTCATTCACTGTTTCAAGGCTTTCTTTGATTTCTTCTGAGATTTTTTGAGACTGTTTGAGTTCTTTTGCGCATTCAAAAATTGTGTTCACTGCTTCAGATGTTTTAACGATATCTTTGGTCACAAGTTGGACAGTTTTAATATTGTTTGTATTCTCAGAGATTATTAGGACAGTATCTTTGATGGTTTCGATCTTGCGCTCAAGGTTTTCGGTTGTCTCTTTTATTGTCTTGAGTTTAGTATGACATTCTTCAATAGTTTGTTTCTCGTGAGGATCTTTCTTGTAATCGTCTGCTTTCATATTGAGGTATGCTATTGTCGGTATGATAGTTGTTTCAAATCGTTTAACTAATTGTTCAACAACTTTGTTATCTGAAATGTCATAATCCATTTTGACCTGGTTTGAGAAAATTTTCTTAGCTATGTTAGAGTTACTTTTGTTGGATGTTTGTTTGTCTTCAAGTCTTGTACTGTGTCAGTTTGACAGGTTTGGTCTTCTAATTTTCTGGTATATACAAATCTTTCAGAAATTTCTACACATTTTGCACATGTTTATTTCCGTTTTGTATTACTGAGGGTGTAAATCATATATGGAGGCAAAAAAGTGCATGTATAGTGAGTCCATGATTTGCATTTTTCGCACAAAATCATTGCGACAGAAATTGCACGAGTTGAATTGGTATTCAGGATTTCTTTCAGCAGCGTTTCTTTATTTACAAAAGGGTCAATATCATTTCTTTCTAATACTACAGTTTTATCATCTTTGGTGTCAAAGTATTCTGAAATACCTGAAAGATCAGATTCAGTGTCGGAAATGTCAGTTTGTTCATGTTGGCTCAGGTTGTTATTTATGTCTTGTTGTTTATCTATATTATGTAATGTGCCAATGTCAGGACTGTTGCATTCATCACATGTATTTCCAAAAGAATTTGCAGCTTTTGTGCAGCCTTGATCATATATAGGAACGGTCAGGGAATTAAACGTAGTATGCAAAAAGTGTGGCGAAACTTTTTAATCTTTTTCCATGGAATATATATACACTCTTGGCGCATAAGTTCCAGGATAGAAAAATACCATTTGAGCGTCCATTGGCGACAGCATAAAATTCTGTTTCGCTTTTTTCATTTTATGGGGTTCTTCGTTGTGATGTGGATATATTTATTGTAAACACTAAATTTATATACCTTCTACCATGTTTTGATTGTGTCACTGTCAATATTGCAATTATAGGTCTTAGTGCATGCTCCTATTCTGAGAAGGATAACATCTTTAATTTCACAAAAATCTAGGTTTCTTGAGGACATCCTAATACCGATATCTTGTCAGCGGTTCACGATTAAAATTTATGAATTACGGCGTAGTGACCTCAACTGTAAGTACTGGTTTATCATAGCAACTGGACAAATTGATCTATGTTTTTTAAAGATGCGATAATGAGACTTATCAACATTTCTTTCTGAGCGGTCTTTGATTTACGAATTGTTATTTCCATAGAAAAGGAAGGAATTAATTTAACATCTTCAATGTCGAGTGCTCGTATAGAGCGTCGCTTTTTCTTCCTTTTTATAAGTCTACCTATTCTCATAAAAGCAAAAAAATGCTTATAAAAACGCAGCTGAAAACATTTGTACCTCATAACTTGATGACGTAGTAGATTTTAATTCAATCGACCTCAAAACGAAAGATCGGTGATCTGATGTCTTTGCGTTTATATTTACGCCTATAATCTTGGATAAGTTTTGTAACAATACTTCGTTACAAAAACAAAACCCTAGGATCTTTGGTAGTTTGTGTATTGGTTTATTGATCATGTAAACAACCGCTTTATGATCAACATGTGATAATAACCTTTTATTTTCCAGGTCAAGTCCACAAATATGCAGTGAAACAACCACAGGGTTAAGAATGTAATATTTCTCGTAAAAGATATAGCTTTCCACTGTTTCAGGAAGTTCTATAATCCCAGTTTGCAATAAAATAGATCCCAAACCCATTTTCGCCCGATGCATCTAATCTTTCATTCAAAGCCTATCATGTATCATTGTAACCCAATTAAATGAGGTAAGGAATTCTAACCAACCTTTAGGTCATCGCGAATTGCTTGGGTTATTATATTTCCATGGTGTGGCTTCGACAGATTAGTTGTAGAATCAATACGTCTACGATTAAAGGCACGGCATGGCCTAACTACACGACAAGCAAAGTTAATGACCATATAAACGAATGCATTTCTTTCAAGGTCATCAATTTCTTACTTAGCACTTACACAATGCTTTCTTGAATTCTTAAACTTTAGGCTTTGGGAGACGTATCCCCACTGTTTCGCATCCAGTTAAATACACAAGAAGGTTTGCTAAGTGTGTGGTAAATTGATTTTAACGTCCGTTAATGGAACTTAATAGAATTAGTGGCATTTTAAAACTGATAACATTCCTCAGTTCCAGCCCTTCCGAGGAGTGAAAATTCATCTAGATAATAAATAACACTTGGATTTCCAGAGCTTTTCGATTTATAGCACATTTCCCTAGCTATGCAGTTGCTAAGTGCTTGAATCATACACTGTATCAACTGCGTCGTCTATACTAGAACATTAAAATGAGTACTGGTCTTTAGCTATGATATAATTAACAGGAAATTATGTAGAATATGAAAAGTGATGAATCACTCTACAATCGACATCTTTTTGGCGTTCCAGACCTAGGGAGCTTATTAGATTAGGAAAAGGTTCTCCGATAAAAGGACAGGCTAATTCTTTTCGGATTTTTTTCCTGACTATGTCTGGAGATTTTTAACTTCAAATTATCAAATGAAAACGTAGGCCACTGTGTTGTAGAAAGAAATCCATTCTTAACACTATGATGTACATCTTTGAAAGATCTTGATTGAGATACAATTGAAAATAGTATGACAATGCTAAATTGGTGGGAGTTTCGGCTAACATGTTAAGTTCTTTTGAAAAAAAAACTATTTACTGTCTTTTACAGTGTGTTTCGGGATGTTGGTTTCCCCAGGAACTGCTTGAAATTATTTAACTTGCAGTTATGTCGAAAGGAGCATGTCTTTTTGTTATATCTCAAGCAGTACGATTTGCTTTGGATTGAGGCTGGTTGGGCAAGGTCTATTGTCATCAGATGATCTAGATGGAATTTTGAAGGACCTTGGATGATATATTGTGGTTGACATAGAAAAAATTCATTACTTGTTATCAATTGGTCCCATGATGACTCGGGATATCTTAACCTTTTCAACCCAAGCGGGTGAGGAAGGGGACCTACTTGCCAAAAAGCAACCATTTGTCATATATTTTAGCTATTCCTGTTGTCTGTTTATGCATTCCAATTCAAATTATCACAAAGATTAAAATGGCAGAATTCAAAGATTTTATGTTATATAAAGGGCTACTTTGAACCTGACTTTCGATGGTAAGTAACCCTCTTATCTTTAAGATAGATTTCCTGACATTCAATAGCTACTGTCAATTCCCTTGAACACTTTAGCAGTAAAGACAAATCAATGTATTCCCATCGCATATTTTTAAGATAATTGAATGTGACCCTAACGGAATTGAAGGCGCTCGAGATTGCCGCGTGTGTAACAGCAACCTCCTTACATGTAGTTCACTTGTTGTGAAATTTCATACTCGGAAGTATACCTTCATTTTTCGAAGTCTACTGCTGGGTCTCTCATACGATCAGTCCTATAAGCCACTTCCACATCATTAACACTGCTTGTTTGTTGTTAGCCTCTACGTGTCTTGTCGGATGCCTTAGCGTCTCTTGTGTCCTTCGGCGTAAATGGTTACCCCTTAACTGCCTTTTTATCGCAGGGTGTCATTCTGAGTTATGATGTAACGTATTTCAAAGCCCAAAATAATTTTTAAATGGTTCTTTTGTTCTAATATTCTTCGAGAAATGTCAAATTTTTGTAAACAGTTACCGCCAAGACCGTGCAAAAATGGGCAATTAAACCGTTGTTTGAAACTCTATAGATGCTTACAATATTCACGGGCTATCATAAATACCAGTGAGAAGCCAGCACTGCTTTCAAATAAACAAACGACCTATTGGCCATTCCCATTAAACGGTGATAAAACTTATATTGGATTACAACCGTCTATCATTAAAACATTACATTGTCGAAATAGAAATTATTTTCCACGCACTCAGAGGTACAATTTATAATAACAATGGGAAAAGCATAAAGCCTGATATGGGTTCAAATTTGGAAAATCATTTAAAAAATATAAAAAAATTACAAAACGATGGTCCAATTGTGTGACATTTTATAACAGATTGCAGGATATACATAATATCAGTTTTTGACTGCCTTGGCATCAAAACAATACACTGATATGGCACACAATGGATAAAAGATTCATTTATCACGTTTCTAAGCCTAATCCTTCTGGTTGATTGTCATGTCAGTAATACCGTATAGATGATTTCGTTATTTATTTTATATATCGTTAATTGTGTTATGCTTTCTGCCAATTATTCTTACTATTTCCTTTTAAAACATCTTTTGTTATCATTTTGCATCGTCGTTCTAGTTCTCTAAATTGTATTAAATTCTTTTGTCTACAAGATGCATTTTCATACATAGTCGTATACGATACTCAGCTTTTTATTGTCGTCAGTTATCTAATAAATAAAAAAAACAAAGGTCCATGCAATTAATTTTACTACGCCTGACGCGTTTTCTCTATTCAAGACTCATTAGAGACGCTCTACAAAAAATGAAAATGCCAAACACTATATGAATATAGAGCATAGAGAAATAAAATAATATTGACTTCCACCGAATGATTTAGTTTAACGCAGGGCGGTATAACGACTCTTAGGTGATCAGTGATCCAAGATTTTTTTGAGGAAAATTCATCACATATCTATTATGTATGTGTTTCGCCCAATCGTTTAAAAAATTTAAGACTACACACTACCATAATGTTGTTTAGACTAACCCGAACACAATAAAACTTAGGGTGTATTTGAGTGCTTCAGATAAGTAAGCAGTGCTTGCCTCTAATTAGATTAAACTTATAAGACGTACTAATCCGAACACCTGATGTTTGAATATTTGGTGATAAATTTGTGATGAGTAATTTTTACAAACTACATGTCAAATTTGATAATGTTTTATATTTTAATACGTTAAATCATCCATTTTGATATTTTTCTTGTATCCCTGCAGCACGCCTTCTTAGTCACACTTTTTAAAAAGAAATAAATCACAGATGTTGCGGTTTGTCATTGTTTTTACAAGAGATGCGACAGCTAGGTATAAACTAACGACATGAACATAAATCGTGAGGCAAAATATTAATAAACCACAACCACCGTGAGTTAACTTTATTCTATCAAGTCAATTACGATACATGTACATTTAGAAAATTTACGTGCCTATAGGCCAACACCATTTTAGAATTAAACTGGATGTTCCGACAATTTGGCACACACTATATTTTTATAAGATAACAGGTTTATTCGCATCCACATCCGATTAAAGTTACAGTTTTGTAATTGGAAAAGCCCTGGACGACTTTCCTTACTCGTCGCGTGCAATAAGCAATAAACTATATAATTTTTTATGACAAATTTTAACCACGTTCGATACGCTTGAAAATTTTAAGTGAAATCAAGTATACAAACTATAGCTTAGCTTACCGAATGTTCTTTTGCAAAAATTGCACTATATTTATCGTTACATATCTATATATCAAAAGTTTAATTACTTTCCCCGCCTAGTATATATTTTCTTCACTCTACATTAATGTACAACAGAAAATTTTAGATTTGACATCAATATATAATAGATAATTGATATTTTTCTAATTTGTTTTACATGTTGGCAGGTGTGAAGAGTTTGACATTTCACAATACCACAATACCGTTATGTTCTACGTCAATGATTATCACTGTTCCATTTCAGTACTTTATTTTAATCGTATGATGCCGTATGTCGTCGTTCTTTCCTTGCAATCTTTAAAATTTAACTGTTTGTCTATAACCACCGACAAACCAATCGTGGTCAATATATCCTTAGAGGGTCCACTACAAAGATTGTGTTTTTATTTTCGTGGGAAATTTATATTGCATGCCACCGAGTGATTTAGTTTAACGTAGGACTGTTCACGACAATTTTTTTCTATTTAAGCAGTTAAAATAGATCTGATAATACTCTGCTGCAAATATTTTCTGCCAGCTTGTGGACAAGCTGATCCAAAAGAACTTGGTTGTTTAGAAATAATTATAGTGTAAAGAAACGCATTAAAGAATTATACTATCCCGAATACGAATGTTTAATAATCAATTTGTGAGTAATCACAAACTATTTTATGTTTCATAAATACATATCTAGTTCATTTAGCCCTGTTTTTATGTTATTTTCACACACTGAACTTCAATATGAGGACCATGCGAAATGAACATAACGTTTACTAGTAGAACCGTCACGAATATTTGTTATTGTATTACTTTATTAAAAAGTTGAATTTTGATAATGCTGTATAATTTTCAAATGATAAACGTAAAAGGTCTTAATATTGAATGCTTGTAGGCATAACCGGGAATGTATTTCAGATTAATAAATGAGACAGAATTAAAATTTGTTTGAATTATATGTTAATTATCAAAAGAATTTAGGAAATCCCTTTTGTATTGTTTGACTGATCAAAGAAAGTACGGTACATAGTTTTTCAAGACAAAGAACAAGAAGCATTACAGTGGTTGTATTAAGATGTAAATTCATATGTAGTTAACGAAAATAACTAGTTATCAAAATTATTCCTGTTTCACTTTAAATTTATTGCATTTAAGTGTCGTTCAGTCTTAGTTTTAATAAAGATACGTAAATGCACAATCTTTCAGTAAGATGTGTAAAACACAATATTACATATTTCCATTAAACTTCTCTATATAAAACGAAATAGTCCAAAATGACTATGGCATGGTATTGGAGGAAAAATTCAATCATTTTTATTAATTATATTCAATTTTTCATGTTTAATTGGTATAATTTTTCATTTATATTGCATATTTTTGAGTTAAATTGTAATAATTTTCTATTGTAAAAATGTTCCATTCAATTGGCGTATTTTTCTTTCATATGGAATATTTTTTTGTATTCAATTTTCATTTGTATTCTATATTTTGCATTTATATGCAAAAAAATTGATTCAATAAGTAGACGTTTTTAATGTTATTGGGTTAAAAAATTGTTTTTTTTAATCACAAACATCGTTTTAGGTTTGACCCAGTGACGTTTAAAGTATTTCCGATCATGGAGTTATAGCATATGAATGAAAAAATATCGCATATAGTTGAAATTTTATACCAATTGATATAACTTATTCCATATAAAATTTAACCGTGTGTCTTTTTGTTAGATTTTTTTTAAACATTTTTATGCCCTAAAGACACTATACATAAATAAATTATAGTTTAGTTGTTAAAAAAAATTATAATATTTTTACCTGTCGTTTTCCATAAGGTGGCATTCGCCAATATTCGGCAACGTCTGTCTGGCCCGCAGACATCGCCTTCAATTTACACTTTATTTTCAGTTATATAGGCAATTATGAAAAATGCACTGGTGGAAAATATTAGACACATTACTATTGTATACAGCTCACATATAAATACCGATGTAAATTTAGGAAGACGAGTCTGTTCTGAATAATTGAGCTGTGGGCATTCAAAAGCACAGCAGCTTACTTCATTGTTGTGTCTTTAGATCCGTCCGTGGAAACTTTTATAAAGTTGTTGTGTTTATTGTCAATCAGAATATCGGCTTCACTTTTGATGACATGATCGAGAACGTTGTTATTTACAAACTTGTGCAAGTGTATACTAACTAATGGTTTTTTAAGTTTTCAGAGTGGTAAGTCAGATTCCTGATATTTATATATATCTTTAAGTTTTATAATTTTTAATTGCATTTATAGAGTAAATGTATTTGTATCACGAACTTCTATTTTTACGTAATGATTGTCATTATGACTTAGCACGTTCAGGTACATTTTTTATACAAGACCTTGTCTTTTAATGTTAAGCGGGGGTCTTTTATTTCTACCTTAATGAATGCAAGGGATGCACCCTTCATTGACCAAGTGCATAGTTTTAGGGCATGATATTGAATGTGGTCTAACTTTTTGTTATTGAATGTGAGGCGGTATTATAGACCTCACTTCCATAATCTATTTTTGATCTTATCATTGCAATATATTTATTACGGAGTGTTTTACTAGTTGCATCCCAGGATATACCTGATGGTAACTTCATGCAGTTTATTACTTTCATCGACCTATGCTGAATAAAGTCTATATGTTTTTTCAAATTAAGTTTACTATCAAATATGATACCAAGAAATTTAGTATCTGTTACCACCTGAAAGACATCTATGCCCAGTTCTATTGTTTTTTTTTGTAAGGACTTTCTTCTAGAAAATTCCAAATAGACTGTTTTCATCGGGGAAATATTAAATACTTAAGTAGTACACCAGCAGTAAATAGCGTTCAAAATTTGTTGGATTTTGTTCTGCACAAATGCAAGACTTGGACCTGATTTCCATATCGCACTGTCATCCGCAAATTGTGATATTTTTGAGTGCTTGATGGAATCTGAAAGATCGTTAACCATTATATTGAATATTGTTGGTCTGATACAACTACCCTGTGATGTTCTATTTTCAACATTATAGATATTTGATAAAGCACCGTTTGCTCTTACTTGTAATGTTCTACTACTTAAGAAGTTATTCACATATGCTAAAATGTTACCTTTTATACCATATTTATTCATTTTCTTGAGTAGCCCATGTTTCCACAACATATCAAAAGCCTTTTGAAAATCAATGAATACCCCTACTGTAATATGATTTTTAGCAAATGACTTTTGAATTTCGTTCTCTAATCTAAGACATTGTTCAACATTATTTCTTTTTTAAAAATCCTCTCTGATTAGGTGTATAAATATCCAGTTTTATTCTAGAAACCATCTAAATCTATTATTAACTATTTTTTCCATTATTTTGTTCAGATTGAGATGAGGGATATGGGCCTGTAGGATGATGGATCACTGGGGTATTTACCGGGTTTTGGTGTGGGTATTACAATGAAATGTTTCCATTCAAGGGGTAACACTTGAAGGGTCGAAATTTGATTGATAAGGCGCAAAATAACACTAAGTCTACTGAAAATGTATTGAAACATTTTATATGAGAGTCTATCTTCTCCCGGGGCACTGTCATTTGTGTTATTAATTGCCTCTTTAAAGTTATGTAATTCAAAGTTTTCATTTCATCAGAGTTATTAACAAACTAATTTTCAAATATATCTTTTTCCTCTATTTCTATTTCATCTTTTTTATTCTTAAATCATTGTTATAGTTAGCTGAACTACTAACCTTGCTGTAGTTTTCAGCCAAACTATTTGTTTTGTCTATATTTTCAGTGTAGCAGTTATTGTTTGCCTTTAAAGTTGGAATAGAGGACTGTTAGGATTTTTTCCCTGTCATTTTTTTAAACATTTGTCCATTACTCGGAATTTTGTATCACTATTAAGAGAATCGCAATAATTTTCCCACTATTCTTTTTGGATATTTTTTATGATATTTCTACAATTCAATTGTTTTTCTTTATAATTATTAAAATCCACTCCGCTACCAGTGTGTTGTGCTTTATTTCTAGCCTTATTTGATTCTTGGAACATATTGTCTACCTTTTTAGAGTTACCATGTTTTACCGGGATACACTCACTATCAATTTGTAATATTGTTTCACATAAAATTTGGTTTGACTGTTAAATATTCCCTGTTACCATACCAAGGGTTATTCTTATACCAATTTCTCTATTAAACATAAACCAGTCAGCTTTTTTATAATTCCATTTATGAATAGAGTCTTTGTTAGCATTATCTGAGCTAGTGAGTGTATCTAATAAAACAGGATAATGGTCACTGACATACGTAGAGTTATCTACCTTTCAATTAAATTTATGTCCAATGGACATACTACATAATTATATATCAATACATGACTTAGTTAGATCTATAGGATTTAGTCTTGTACCTGACACATCATTAAACAAATACAGATTTTATTAACAATAAAATTGTATAACTATTTTCCCTTTGTACTATTATCACTGCCCCATAGTTTGTGATAGGCATTAAAATCACCTAAAATTATGAAATGATTGTCTAGTTGAGTGACCATGTTTTCAGAAAAATGTAGTAATGAACACGTGTATGAAGCTAAATAGACAGAGAACAAAACATAAGAAGAATTAAATCCCCACACAAAAAGATGAGAAGCAAAACACTGTCTATAATTTTAAGAAATAATTCTTAGCTAGAGTCTATAATTTTATTTAAATGTATGTCAGTAAGCTGTTTTGTATATAATTGAGACTACCGTTCGCTTTTATATATTTAAGAAATAATTCTTGGCTAGAGATATTAGGTGGTTATTTAAATATTGTGTGAATTTTAAAATGATCAAAACTTATCAACAGAGCTGTATTTCTGTTTAATATTTTAACTGGATAGACATGTTAAAGCAATCAACAAAGGATTTTAAGTGTCTGTTGAAATATCTTACCTTTTTGGAAATTTCCTAATTTTCCTTAAAATCACAAATGCTATCTAAAAACAAAATAAATATGGAAAATAAAATAAGATATGGCCTAACATGTACCAAAAGCTCAAAACGCGGAAATGAGGGCAGGAGGAAGAGGGAGTGGGGGTTTGCTTATTCTACTTTTGGCAATGGGTGTTGAGAATCGTCTGCCAGTTTATGCTTGTTTAGACTTTGATGGTAGCAGGTGACGGCATTTTGCCATACAGGTCCGAGTCGGCATATTTCACAATCTTCCGATGGTATAAAATTTGTGTGTGGTTTAACTACATTCTTTATATAAATCGCTACTCTAGATATGTGTCTTCCGAGGATTCTCGAGTCTCGAAGAAACACAAAGCGTTATGGGAGCTAATTAATGTGAAATGTTCCGACTAAGACCCATGTCGCGAATTTCGATGCTCTGATTATGAACAGCTCTCAGTCGTCCCATGCCCCCATCAAAGTATAAAAAAGCGTTGGATGGAATAGGATTTTCGGACTAGGGTTTGATATGTTCTTGGAATCTTTTCAAGAAAATGGCTTTTTCTGCTAACAATTTTGTGGTAAAGAATAAACATTAAATTCTTTAGTAAAAACTGAAAAAATAGATATAGTTCTTTGTTCGGATAAGTAAAAGCTTTTTATTGATGGCAAATCCTGCTATCAATAGAAAAATATTTTAATCCGAAAAGTCTTGATTAACTATTTTTTAAATCATAGTTTTTGTGCTTTAATTCCACTGTTGTTTCGTTCTTTTCTTTTTTAATGCCAAAGGCAAGATTTTTCTGAAAAGTGTTGTAAGAATTTACAGTTCATGAAACAGTTAAATCATCAGGTCATTTGCTGATAAGGTAAAGTGGTTTGCTTTTCTCCACGTGTACATTGGTACTTTGGTAGGCAGAATATAACTAATTAATTTCCGTCTAAATATTTTAATTGGTTTTGAGATTAGATCTTTGTGAATGAAATCAAAGATATTTTATGATTTTGAAGAATTAACTTCTTTTGCCAAGTATTATTTTCTGCTCTTTTTAAAGATACCTAATACTCATATAATCTTTTACTATCAATATTTTCAATCACTTGCATCATATTATGGATAATGAGCTTGCTGTTTAATGTTCTGTACCTGCAATAGTTTAAATATTCGAAGCAAAATGTTTAGATATTGTTGTACTAGTTAAAATTTGGCTATAAAATTGGTTGTTTATATTAATTTATTCAATCTGTAATTTTCTGCTCACCAGTTATATCTAGTTTTGATGTTGTGATATTTATCGTCCAGTATAATTTCTTTGCACCGTATTTAACTGACCAAAATTTCTACTTCTGTGACGAAAAATAAAGAAGAGAATGGAAGGCGTTGGAAAGCCATAATGTTCAAGGGATTGATACATAGAATTTTAGTTTATTATGTCGAAAGCTTTTGAAAGCTTTAGACTCTGCGGTCTAGTTTGACTTGTATTTGTCTCATAATAAACCCTATATATCAATTTTAATGTACCAAGATTTGGCTGAATAGATTATAGAACTTAGTAAATTTTGTTTCTAGTTGCTAAAGTATATGACCCAATTTATAACAAATATTTTTTCATATTAAGCTCAGTATACCCTTGTCTTTAGGAATATAGTAATTGTCTTATGGTAAAGCTTCAAGACTATTAACAGTAATGAAGAAAGTGAGTTTTAAAACTTCCTATAAAAGTGTGTAAAGGCCCATCACATCCAGGACTTTTTCAGGTTCAGTTTGTTTACTGCATTTTTTATCTCATTAAGTGATATTTCATCATCACATAGTTTAGGTTTTTTCCTCTCTGAATTTATTTTACATTGCATTGTTTACTGTTAAAATTGTTTCATTAGGACATTGCTTTCAGTTGAAAAAAGTTTGGATAGAAATCTGGTTTCTATTTTAAAAATTTTTCCTGTGATCAATCGTTATATTTTCCTTATCGTTACTATTTGTTTTGTTGTCTGCTTTACCACGGCGTAAAAAGTATTTTGTGCTTTCCCCCATTTCACACCACTCTATATTTTATCTTATTTAGGCACCTCTTGCCTTATACTGATATTATTGTTCTTATTTCACTTCTAACAGTGTTTGCTAACTGAAAATGTATTATTTATAGCTCATTTTCCATTTTCGTAATTTGTTAAAAATTAATTTATCTATATACACTAGTAAGCTATATTCTTTTTTGGTAGTTTTTTAAGAAATCCAATAATCTTGTTATGCAATTGGGAAATGACCTGCCCAACCCTTTATAAATGATATCCAGAATTGTTTTGGAGTATTTTCAAGATAATGCACTTCCATTTTTTTCGATGTTTTTAAATAGGTTTTTAAATATGTTTAACATGCATAGATTTTTTTTTTCGTTTTGAAAGTATAAATGATTTTTGTCAATTTTATAGTTGTGTTCATCAAGACTTGAATTATTTATTTTTTAGAATCCTGGAACTTTACTTGCTGTTTGTATCTTGATTGATGAAGCTTGATGGTCGGTTGTTTATATGATATAGGTTTAATGTCACAGGATTTTACTTTGATAGTTAAGTCTTTAGTAATAAGAAAGAAATCAATGCAGTTTGCCTGATATAGATTTGAACTTTGATAAGTAAATTGTATTGATTTTGAATTTTAAATTTTCATATATCTATGACCTTATATAATGTCATCCATGTATTAAGACTGTTTACTAATTTACTTATTTTACTTTTATTTGATGACTGGCTTGATTATTATGTTTAACATAGATATGGTTCTATTTTCTACAAGCTACATATAGATGCATTTAATTTTTTGCTTATTTGTTACAACACACTTACCCTAAATGATATACATATAAGAATGTCCTAGTGAATGGTTTTTAAGGCTTTCAAAGTAGTAGCTTGTCACATGTTTGGCAATTTGTTAACCTGTTGTCTACTCTAACCCTTTTTCAGTACATAGAAACGATTTTTGTCTTTTTTGTATAATGTATGGGCTTTAATGATCTTGTCATCATCAGCATTCCTGATTCGGACCTGAGAAAGTTTTTTTTAATTCTTCTTAATTTTTTTATACTGGTATGGTTGTCTCTCATTACTATGCTTTGTGAAAGTAGATTGTCCCTATCGTCCTCGTTGTCTACGTAGATAATCCACATTTTGAAAGTTCTTTGAAGGCTTGTTATGCAATGGGGAAATGACCTGCCCAACCCCTATACAAAGTTCGATATATGATATCCAGAATTATTTGAGTGTGTTTCATGGTAATGCGCTTCAGTTTGTTTTCCATGCTTTTAAATAGGTTGTAAATATGGTTTACATGCATAGTTGCAACAAATTGTATCGTATTCTGAGTCTGTGCAATATTCCTGATAGACGCCTATATTGGAAATTTTCATTAGTTTGATTTTGGTATTTTGTAATTCTGAGGTTCTTGTGGTATCACTGTTTTCATCTATTTTAAGACTTACGTTCTTTGCTATTCTAGAATTGTATTTTGATCGTAATTGTTTATATGTCTCGCTGTTGCACTAAAATTATATTACAGCTTGTGAGTATTTCAGATATAAACTAATCAACAGATTCATAGATGAAAAAACAAGTATAAAAGTGTAACGACTAACAGAACACTCAAGAACATAAACTAAAGAACCCTTAGGTGATTGTACTGCTATAAATATCTCAGTCTGAACACAGTACTTAAGTACAAAACAAAAACAATATGCCATAAATAACAGCACACTTCATGTAAGACTCTGAACTCTTTTATCACTTAGTATTTCTATTTGCCAATAGATGTGAACTTTTAAGAAACACTTCAGAAATAAATATTTTTTACTAAATGAATTGATAATCCATTGTGTAAAAACATTTTGATGTTGAAAGGCCATTGGTCATATTACGAACAAAATAATCTCATGTGTTTGTACACAAGTGAATACGTAAACTACAATCAATACCCAATAAATACAAATAGTTTTGTTTTTAATTTTCAATATTTTGGGGGTCTTTATTACAAATATTTATGTCAACACCAATGGTTAGTTATTCATTAAATGTATTCAATATAAGTAATTAATATAGGTTTGTCGTACTCGATATAGATAATCGTGTCAATATGTCCAGATCTATTATGTAGTGAAATGGATAAAAAAATGTGATGTCATTTGATGCACCAATAATATTTGTTTATTAACTAGTGAATCGCGGGGATAAGAAAAAGACTTATGCAAAACTGAAAGTCTTATATTTTAATGTAGACAGTTTAAGGTTCCAAATCCAATTTATATTTTTAATTTTATATCGTAAATGGGACGAATTCATGTGCAATAATACTAATTAAAAAATTGTGTTTTTTACCCAAACAATCCAAAATAAATAATTCTAAGCTGTATAATTTACATTTACATTCCTTTTTTAATGTCGATGTCTGATAAAAACACAAGATAATGTCATCTTAAGTGTGCAAAAAACCCACAATATAAAAGTACCACACGCAAAACATAATATTAGAAGACTGAGGATTGCTTTCATGGACACTGCGGTGTACATCTATTATTTTGCAAATATAAAGTCTTTGAACACTATCCGTGGAATCAATGGTTTAATGAGATAAATCGCTTATACGGCTTTATTGCTTTTAGAATCTGTTTTTAATAAGTAAAATTGAAGAAAAACAACACCAATATTTTTCAACACTGATGTTATGACCACAACAAAAAGCATTACATTTTGATAGAAGCAAATCAATATTTTTTTTGGCACACTGTATGTCTATTTATAAATCAAAACAAAACAAAATAATATTGTGAAAACCTGATAAGAAAAAAATGTTTATACATCTGTGCTTATTTTTTCACTCATTAGTGAGGTACAATCACATATTTAATGTTTACCAACAGTCTAGGTTGGCGGGATCACACATAGGTCTAAGCCATGGCATCCTTAAAAAGTGAATTTAATATCATCATAGATAATAATCCAAAGTAAACATTTCACCTTGATAAATGATACTTAACATCTGTTTAAACGAAACAAAAGAATACAATTTCCAAATATTTTTTGAGTATATGATAGTGTGATTTGAATTTTGTGTAGATTCAGCTTACCAAAAATGAAGTACCTATCAATTTAGAAAAAATGTAACGTTTGTTGTTGACGCTACATAAAATAGCAAGTAGTAAGTTTGATGTTGTGTTGTTAGGGTACCATTTTTTCTGTGAGGGTTAAGCAAATTTTGTTTTATCCTGCGTAACTGTTTAATGTTAAGATCTTTTAAATGGGGAAAATATTGCTTGTTTTTCTTTCCTTGTTAGGGAATCCAAACCCTATAGGAATAAAATTGAAAGACGTACACAGATATACTGAAAAGTGCATCCTATAAATAACTCTTGATCCATTCCTTACGCACATTGCACAATTCTCTCGATAGTTCTTTCGATAAACGTGAGAAAAACCTATATTTTTAAACATAGTTAAAGACATGAAAACATAACGCACTGTTGCGTAGGAAAACTGTTTCAATTGTGATAATGGGGCCTCGGTGGCAGAGTAGTTTATTAAGTTCGCCTACTATTGATCACGTGGTCTGTCAACACTATTGCAGGTTCGAGTCTCACTACATGCAGTGTGTACTTGCCTCCAATCCTAATTAACAAGGATTACCAGTTTTCCTACCGAAGGTCGGGGGTTTTGTCCGGGCAACCTGCTTCTGACCCTAATAAAAACTGGATGCCATGATATAGCTTAAAAATTGCTGAACATCATTTAAACAAATAAACAATCAATTGTGCTAACAAACTATACAAGACAGGTCAGATATATATTAAATAATCATATCCCCGCTCGTTAGAGAGGGGGCTAAGTTGCAATCACCTTGTTCGTCCGATAAAACTGTCGTAACAAATTTCAAAGAGTACACAGCTTTAGCACACTGAGTAATATCGTTCTTCCCCTTCCAGGTCAGTCGGTCATCTACTTCCTGTTATTAAGCCGACTGAGACTGTATTAAGGGTCGAAAATACAAAAAAAAATTCGTAACAGATTTCTCAGCTTCAAATTAAAAAATGTTAACATTTATTTAGTATGATAATGAATCTAACATTACTGATATATCAAACAATTTCAAAGTACGTAAAAAAAAACTTAATCTAGTAGTTGATACTAAAGAAAATAATTGCATTTTATTTCAGCATGCCTTCTCCAAAGTGTTATCCATGTGCCTTTTGCTCTAAACGAACAAAACCTGTTGAAAGGAGGAAATTAAGTGGATAAAAAATAAAGATTTAAAAAAAGTATCTTATAAAACTGTTTATTCTACCACATAATGTAAATGAGGGTGTCACATGTAATAAATGTAGATTTTTTGTACTAGGGAAATAAAGCAAAAACAACTTTAAAGAGAAAGCAAAACCAGTACAATAATGATCCAGATCACATGCCGGCTGTCAATATCTGCCGACCAAACAGTTAAGGTTTACCCAAAACGCCTCCTAGTGTACATTTATAAATACCGACAACTACGTCTAGTCATTCTCAATGCTTTGTATGCAAACGCCATTAGGCTAAATTATAAACAGTTCCAAATTCAGCACGATATAACGTATTCTTACAAAACTTATTATTTTGTCCCAATGTGCAAGATGCTGCCCAGGACATCTTACAGGAGAAATATTGTCCAATGATGCATTTGAAAAAATTACAGAGAAACAGAATTTTTATATCCGACTAAAATAATTAATTTATTAAAAGCAGATAAGAGATATTGCTGTACAAAAAGGCAAGAAACGCATTGATATTGATACACACAATTCTTTGTAAGATAGTGATATCTACAACTTAACTGGTTTGACACTAGATAATTTCAATGACTTATGTTCTAAAATCAAAACAACATCAATGCAAGATACACATTGTCGTAGTATTCGTACATGTCTTGGCATATTTTTGACGAAACTTAAGAAGTGTGAAATGTCCAACAGATTATTGGCAGATCTTTTTAATCTTGCAACTAGACAAATCTTGGATTCAAACATATATCTCGCGAAGAAATTATTACAAATCATACTCGACCTTCATCTCTGTCATTGTTCGGTAATGAATTCAATCCATCAATTCTTGTTGTCGACGGTACCTATGTATATATATTTTTAAAAGAGCGGACATTTCCAATGTCAACGCAGGTCCTATAGTTTACATCAACATAGGCCATTAGTAAAACCAATGGTTTTTGTTTCAACAGGGTATATTGTTAGCGTGATGAGACAGTATTTCAGTGATTCAAAGAACAATGACTCAAACATTTTAAATCACATTATCAAAACTGCCATGGAAGAAATTGTAACCTGGCTCCAGGAACATGATGTGTTAATTGTAGAAAGGGGATTTTGAGACTCACTTGATTTTTTGAGTGATCATGGTATCAAAGCTGAAATGACAGGTTTTTTTTACCCGTGGACAAAAACAACTTACTGTTGAAGATAGTAACATAACACGACTTGTTACTAAACTACGGGGATTGTCGAGTAAATTAATGGCCGAATGAAGTTCTTTAGGTATCTGGACAACTTTTTCCCTACAAATCAAATCGCATATATAGATGAATAAGTTACAATAGCATTCGCTTTAATTAATATGTATTTCAAGCCAATGAATTAAGGCGATCCACAAGCTGATGAAAACACGAAATGCACACGTAAGTTACAGAGAAAGGCTTATATAAGCGCAGCAACAAGTGGTCAAAAATTGATGCTAGTGATATTGATGTTGTCTTACCCCATTTAAATGAAAATGAATTGCGTAACTTAACGTTAGGGTCTTGTCAGATTAAAATGGCAAAATCATATACTGACGAACAGATGGATGCAGATTGAGGCTATGATGTGTTTATTTTTGCTCTAGGTGCGCCATTACTTTCAGCAAAAGTCCAAAGTAGACATGTCAGTTCAAAAAGTTACCAGCTATGGATTCGTTTTAGCAAGTGTTTGATACTTGGTTGGTATTGTAAGCGTAAGATCGGTGGACGTGTAGTAGACATGGGCTCACATATAGCATCTGTAGTCTGGTACCTAGATTATGGTAGGCATTCCGACAAACAGTTCCGCATCAATAATTGGGGACAGTATTTACTTGATGCCAAAATTATTCCTGTCCCTTACGAAAGCGAGGACGAAATCTGTCGTAGAGGAATAATGTGACCCTTATTTATTTTCTCAAGTGACACTTCATGTTTGTTATTATCATAAACGTGTATTATAAAGTAGCTTATAATTATTTCCAGAAATTCTTGATTTTATCATGTTTTTACACATTTTGTCCCAAAAGTAAACATAACAATTTCTATATAACTAGAATCTAATTATATTAGGATATAGTAGTGTAAAACTTGAGAAAATATTGTTCGACAGAGAGCTGAAGTATCGTATACAGTAGCTGTTAATTATTTCCAGAAATACCAGATTTTCGATAATTTTCACACTTTTTGTGCCTAACGCATACATATTTCAACTAAAGAATATCTAGAATAAAACTGTTTTATGATAAGGTGTTGTCAAAGTAAGGAAAATGTTGTTCAACAAGATTATGGTACTAAAAAGGTATTTGATATTAATTATTTCTAGAAATCCTTGATTTTTATCATTTTTCACATTTTTCGTCCCAAAAATACATTTTACAACTTTAGTATATCTAAATACAGTTATGATATGATAAAGGTGGCTAATTCTGATAAACTTGATCTTAAACGTTATCAAAAATTGCATTTGAGTACTTTTTAAAAGTTTTTAAAATTTAAAAAATCCTCAGTTTTTCTTCATTTTTCACATTTTATTCCCAAACGTACATTTTATAACTTAAGCATATCATAAATAAAGTTATGATATGATAAAAGTGGCTAATTCTGGCAAACGTGTGATTACAAAATTGAAAATTTAAAATTTTCAGAAATCCTCAGTTTTTTTTTCATTTTTCACATTTAAAAAAAAATACATTTTACAATTTTAGTATATCTAAAATACAGTTTCGATAAGGTAAAGGTGGGTTATTTTGATAACCTTGTGCTTAAAAAAAGTTGAAAACGGTATTTGTGTACTTTTAAAATTAAAATTTCCAGAAATCCTCAGTTAGCTTCAATTTTCACATCATTTGCTTTAAAATGAAAATAAATGCATTTTTTGAGTACAAATGCAATTAAATATTGAAACTATGTGTAAAGTATAAAAAAAACTAGAAACAACTATTTTTGAGTTTGAGCCAAAAATGGCCTTATCACCCCTACTCTTTTGCAAACATTTTGAGTTATACAGTGTAGACTTGGAACGAGCTCTCTGTTGAGATCAGCCGTTAATATCAATACCATGAAGAAAATTTGGGTTTTTAGATCAGCTAATTTATATATTCTTTGTTAACAACACAGATAATTACATCGTTTAATTTAAAGTAGTGTTTAGGCTTGAAATTTGCGTATCAAGTTTTGTTGAGTCAGTGTTATGATTTCGTTGCTGGCTGTCGTTAGCTATATTTCTCTGACCTTTCAATGCTTTAATGGTAAATTAGATGCTACATTGAGAAACTGCTATATAGTAAGCCAGATCTTTTGATTGACAACATGTATGTTACTTTCGCGAGATATGTTGCTCAACAGGTAATCGGAATTCCTATGGGTACAAACTGCCCCACCTGTTGTCCCACTTAATGAAAATTAATTTATTCAACGTCTTACTGACGATAAAATGATAACTAAAGCTTTGTCCTTTAATTTCACGTTAAAATATATTAATGATGTCATTTCAATTAACATCTCTCAATTAGCTGAGTGGTTTCCGTTGGTATAGCCTACAGAAACAAACCAGAAACACAGCTTCATTGACATCATTTACAGACAACCCGATTATAACAACAATGATCATCTAAGCACGATAATTTACGACAATTTTAATTTATCTTTTGGTGCATATATTGTATATTTTTCTCATTTTATCAGGTAAAGCTTGTATTGCGTATACCAATTTCTTCAGGATAGACTTTTAACCCAAGGTTGCAAAATACACGGCTAGTCCGAGCATTTAAGACATTTAATTGTATATACTATTTCCTTATTCAAAAATATTCTCGTTTGAAAAATGATTGCAGATAGTTTTCCCAATGTTTGAATTCAAACACAGTAATTGTGTTGCGATAATTATTGGATATACAAGTAACTATTACTGACTAGTGGTGAATGATCCCTAACCATTTTCATAAACACAAAACTCTCACACTACAGTATTGGAAACGGGATGATTAGCATGCCATAAGATCATGTTTAACCCACCATTCCTCTTGAAATGTCTGTACTAAATTTAGCCCATTGCTGCACTTGCTATAATTTTGTTTGTTTGTTCTCACGTTTACAAGTTTTTAAATTGATTTGTGAATTGTCTTCTTGACAATTTCCATGGTGCTTGGCATTTAGGAGATAACCGTTAGGTACCGTATAGCGGGTTATTTTAGCGGGGTGCAAATTTTGGCGCATTTTAGCGGTCAAACTGAAATCGCCAAAATAAAAACCGCTAAAATTCACGATTTCCGAAACTGCGGTAAAATGTTTTGTAGACGATCGGTATTGTAAATTTAATCAATAACATGGTCATTTGTCAAATATTGGTTTTACCTAAAATTGTGTTAATTAAAGGGTAGATTTAATAAAACTATTCATTAATGTCCTACGGCTAATTTGGTCAATATCTGCGCAAAATGTCTTAAATTATTTTGACTAATCAACAAATCTATTCTTCTGTTTTACCTGTGTTTAAAGATCAAAGGACTGATTGTGATCTAGTTGTAAAATTGACACATCGATTAACTGTCATTTAAGCCGTTAAATAAACATGCGGATAAGCATTGCATCAAACCACACAATTAATAAATCTGTCATAATTACGACATAATTGGTATGCAACGTAATTTTACTTGAACATACAAAATTAAAATTATCAATTATAACTTATAGAAAATTGGTAGATTTGTAAAACATATGTTTAAAAACATTGGAAAACTAATCACTTGAACAGGATAAAATCGTTTTTATTGCAGGAGAATGTCTTCCTCCTCAGATTATTTATGGAAGAAAAACAGATAAATGCAATCCTTTTTATAAGTTTCCATCCGTAATTAGGTTTTTGTATTTGTACGTGAAATATAGCCTGTTTCCTTTCCCCTTCCTATGCTTACCATCCAATTGTAAAATACACAAACACATGTTATTCGAGATTGCTAGACTGCTAAATTTTTTCTATGGTTTTGCCAATTCGCCAAAATTAAAACCACCAAATTTTTTGCAATACATTTTTATCTAAAAACCGCCAAATTTTACACCCGCTAAAATAACCCGCTATACGGTATCTAAAGATTTGCCAGGATCATGAATGGGTTGTTTAAGAGTCGAAAATTGAGTTTAATGTCTAAGTGTACGCAGAGCTAGTAAACAGATATTGCCGACCATCAAATCACAAATTGAAGCCTTCAACAAATACATTACGGTTATCTCCATTCTAATGCCACAGCAATTACAAACTGAATAAGGTGTCTAAAACGGGAATTTATTATTTACAAGAAATAACGTCTGCGCTTACGTTAAATTCTGACACGGCATCAATCGTGTAATTAATGCCATGAAATTATTTACGTTGTGCAATCAGAATTGAGGTTACGTGAAGAATAGCATTAGAATTTGTTATTACCTTCATTTATCTATATGACTTTACCTGTAAATTTGTTTACAAGTTTTAGTTAGGTGTGAAAGAAAATGTACGCACAATAACTAGAATTGTTTTGTTTTTATTTTTTATCAAAATATTTGAAATTCAAATTCAAATAAAATGCTTGTAATAATTATATGTTGATTTACAATATGCAATCATGTTTGTTGTATCAAGGGGTGTTGAATGGTTAGTGTACGTCCATGCAGGCGGTAATGTTAAAGCTAGAATAATGGCTTGAGAAAGGGATAATTTTGAATAGCAGATACGTCTGATTACTGCATTCTCTTTCTACAAACATTTGCAATTAAATTCTTTTCATGTTCTCGTTGTCTTGTTTCTTGCAATCAGTTCTTATGCCTATATATAAAATAAAAACATGTTTGCAAACTCACTTGCATTAAATGTGTTAGGGATAAAAAGAAACAAATATATTTAATATCATACAAAACAATGATATTATAAAATATCATCTTTTAAATATTATTTTAAGTAAGGTCTTACACATCACAATTAAACGTAAAAATCTGGTTGTAAGGCGAAAACACCGGATTTATTTTCACCACAATGTACACCACATTCTTGATTTAATAGCACCAACAAATAACTGTCAGGATAGATGCTAAAAAATGTAGTTTGCAGTGAGGCTGCAACTAAAAAGATAAAATATTTATAAAACATATTACAAGTATATGATCAAAAAATAAGTCTTGCGTAACATGTATTTAATTACGAATTGTCTTTGCATTCTTTAATGTGTCCTCTCTTGTCTTTGGTCTTGATGTACGGGCAAAACGTGAATCCTTAAACAGACATGAACAATGTTAATTAGTTTAAATAGTGCATTGTATTGGATTGATATGTTAAGTGCTTTGTAATAACTGTAAGCAAAAACTGACAGATAAAATACGGATTTCAAACGTATCATTTGTATTTTCAACGAAGACACTGAAGTGGTCTTTTACATTATGAACGGAAATAATGCATAAGGAATTCAGGCTGCGTATCTAATATCAACAAGAACAATGTGGAAAATGTGTTGTAAGTAATTACATTTCATTTAATTATTAACTGAAGTCGTTTTCGGAAACAATTATGTGATAGAGTAGCACTAGTAAACATTGCAATTTACATGGTATTTTGTTTTCAATTGTTGTTTTGCCAAGTGGTAATGTCAGAATCATTTATTTAATAACTTTTTAATTTTTTTACTGTAAATATTTTGTTTTTTTTGGAACACAAAAACGTTTATAGGAGCAAATATGTCATTTTTAGCAATTATTTAATTTTGATGCTTTAAAACACTTAGATACAATTATCTGTTGGTTTTTGATAAATTAATAACGTGTTACCTGTCTTTTTCCATAAGGTGGCAGTCGACATGATTCACATTGTCCAGTTTGCAGACATGACCTTATATTCCTAATACATTTATTTGGACACTGACACTCTGTAATTATAGATGGCTATTAAGCAGGAGCAAAACATTTGAACTTTTTAACTAGATAAGGAACACATGGAACAATGATGGAATTTAAAAAAATAATTGATTATGTGTAACAACAAATAATTGTGCAGAAACCTGTAGTTCTGATTATTGTATAGATGACGATTTTGAAGGAAGGGGCATATGGAAAAATCACTCATGGCAGAATGATACAAAACAATTGGAAAAGAAATTTTTTTTTAATTTAACATTGTTTTAATTTTTGTTAACTTTATTATTCTGTAGTAATATAAATAATGCAGCAGAAGAGCACAAAATCATACATTTTATGCACAATAAGATAAGGTTTTATACATACTGTGGTTTCATTTATTTTCGTGGGTATCAATTTTCGTGGTCGGATGAAAAAAGACATTTCGTGGGATTCTTAAATTCGTGGTTCGCGGAATCGGAAAAAAACATTTTCGGTATTCACATACAATGTTAGTCTGTATATTTTCTAATACATCATTTTCAATCCACATAATCGCTCTCGTGAGGTGACAATTGTTATGCTGATCGCGGGATTTCAAAGAAATTTACGGTACTTTAGTGGAAATTGTCGAAATAGTACGGCTTAAAAAAGACGATGCAAAACGACACCTGTTTTTTGTTGTAGCGTGGGGCAAAACCCAAACTAAACATAAACTAATGAAAGGGGTTTGTTTTATGTCGTTTGTAAACACAATTTTAAAAGACGGTGCGATGAGTTAATAAAATCACGCAATAGCTTAAATCTCGGATAGTGTACATCTAAAAACCTGTCTTAAAACGGGGTATTGACTTTTTGTTTTCAAAGGAACATGAAGTAATAAAGATTAAACAGATTTTGTTTTGTAGCCGTAAACATAATTAACAAAATTAATAAACATGTCATTGTATTATAACCAATCCAAATAAACAGTTCATTGTCAATTCATCATACGTTCCCTGAGGCAAAGATTAAGTTTGTTTGTTTGACAATAAACTTGAATATATAATTAGTGGTTTTTAAAGATGGAAATCGGTATAAAATGTGTTACAAAAAAGATTGCTTTTTCGATCGTTATTTCAATTAAAAAAGTTACTAAAATATTTGTGTATGCATCAACACTTTATAACGAAAAGACACAACAAGAAGTACGTTCATTACTGACGGGATTACCCAATTAAAAAATAACAACGATGTTTCTTTATCAATTTTATTTCTGTTTAGTGTCGTAAACACACTAAAGTTGTTCATAATGCAAACTTGTCATATCTATTGAAAACATATCAATAAAACGATGCATCCTGAACATCAGTCGTCATTATCCATGTTAACAACCGTCCCATAGCAGTTTCTCATGTCAGCTTACTGTCATTATAGATTTCTAGAGGTTATTATTCGTTGAATTCTTAATTTCGTGGTCTGTTCCCACCCACGAAAACGACGAAAATTAGTACACCACGAATAAAAATGAAACCTCAGTAATTAAGTTAGACAACAGCTTAGAATACCAAGTGATTTAGATTTAATTTTACCAATGAACACAATTTCACAGTTTATTACAAACAAATACACGAGACGATAGACAAGGAAACAAACGTCAATTTACTCTGACAAAGATTTGTAAGTGTTTAACTCTTACAACAGCTTAGAATAGCATTTAAATATTTTATTTAAAATGTCGTCTGTAAAAGTTGTCAAATTAGCTAGACTTAACGTTACCAATGACCATATTAAGATTTTAACAATTTAATACACAACAAACACAAAAGAAGATTGGCTTGGAAAACAAACCACCATTCAAACTGACACTTTCTATTAACACAGAAAGGTAAGTTCAAAGTTTCAACGGTTATTCACATAATATTAGAGAGCGATAATTTATGGCTTCTATACTTTATTTGCTATTAGTTAACAATATTACAAATAGTTTTCCAGCAGATAAGAAATGTGATTATGATTATTATACAAGCTAAAGAAGTCAGTAGGTGATAAATTATATTATTCAGCAATATTTAATGACAATTACGTGGCCAAATTAAAACTAAAAACGACAAACAATAATTATAAAATTTCAACACAGAAAACCAGAAAGTCAATACAATCACAGTGTAAATCTATATGAATGTATGCTGAGCGATTAACATTTATAATAATTCATATAAAATTGAATTTGAATTAATAATATATAATTGTGCGTCTAATGTTTTGTTTTATATATTACGTTCTCTATTGCGTGAATGTTTTTGTAATCATTATGTTACTATTTTATATGGTTTTCACTAATTCTTCTCCTCAATTAGCTATTATGTAACAAAATCGAAAATGTATCATAATTAAAATTTAACACTAAGATTCGATATTCAAAATATGTATTTTAATCGTGACCTTCTTTTAATGTATTTTGTACCCACAAACACAGACGTAGACATTTTATTTAATACTATGTATTTGTTTCGAAATATGATACATATTTCCATTTAACCGTTTTAGACTACAATCGCGTCATCTTTCACAACGCGTTGCTGTTTAACTAGACCTAGCAACAAAATTTACTCAATGTCACGGGCGATCTTGAGACATTATACAATTCAATCTTTTTGCAAATTTTGATAATAATTTAAGGACTAAAGTTTTGTCCCGCACATTTAAAAGTATTCCTATTTCTAGCCTCGTTGTCTTATCTATATTATACTGTATTTTAAGAGCATTTAAGTTTGCAATAAATCAACAGATACATGGAAGTTATAAAAGAAATAAACTCAATTATAACAGCTAACTTCAAACTAACGAACACAACAAAGGACAAACACCATGCAACAAACAATTTGAATTCTGGGGAATTGTGCTGCTATAAATGCCTTTAGTAAACACATTAAATTGATTCGCAATTACAATTTGCCATAAATAATAGCACATTGCATGTATAGCTTCTACAATTGGACTACACGTCGAGCACTCTGAACACTATTCCGGTTATTCATCAATACATGGACTGCAAATGACAGCATAATTTTATTGTTCAAGAAACATTAAAGAAATTATCATTTGTTACCAAAATGAATTTAGAATCCATTTTTTTTAAACCAAACATATTTTTATAGGAAAGTAAATGATTTTATAAGTTGGGGAAATTCAAAACAGCCTTTGAAAAATTAAACTACATTGCTTTAATGTTTAGTATTGTCTACAACAAATGAACATAGTTTAAGATTGCCAAATTTTCTGTATATTTAACTAAAGATAAGCATTATAAGCGTAAAATTCAGTATAAAAAGCTGTTTCTCTAGTAAATCCATATCAAAAGAGCATGAATTCTTATGAGAACGCTTCCTTGGATTACAAAATAAATTGTCTAAAAATTGTTACGTAAGTAACAATACGAAAAGAATGTTTGGTTATGGCATGTGTTATTCATCAGTATTTTATAAAATAATTTTATTGCAAATTGACCAAACGAACAGTTCGCTTTATTCAATCTTTCAACAAGCTTTATTAAAACTGTTTGTTTTGATAATAATCAATCAAAAGCTTCAACAACATGTTGTAAAATTGGCAGTTCTTTAGAGATTAGTTTTTATTAAGAGTAAATATTAAAATAGAAATATAAAAAATATATCCAAAACAGTAAAGTATTTAAAACTGTCATTTTAAAAGTGTCATCGCAGTACTATAATTATATTAGAATTCATGTCTGTTTCATAAAAGCAAGAAAACAGACCAATCAACAATACCCAAACAGGCAATCGCACAGAACATGAAACAAAAATCATACGCAAAAAGAAAGTAATTAACCCGGACCCCCGAAAACCAAGGGTGCAACAAGACGAATAAGCAATGCTCACCGCCTGCAATTAAGTACCAGTTGAGTCAATTGGGAATAACATAAAACGATGCTGCAGAGATGCCTCTATTTATAAACGGCATTGGAATGTTGATGTTATCAAGTCGGTGGCAGAGGCTAGCTTGTAGTTTATAGTTTTTTTCGAGTTTATAACCGTAAGAAGGTGTACGAGATTGAACATGCAAATAGTCACAGTGCTCGCCATTTTTCAATAACAAGACAAAATTTATATTGCGGAATTATTTTTACCTTTAAGTTAATTAAATAATATGTTAAACTAAAGATAGTTAAATTTCTTCTATTAAAAACTACTTTTTTATTTAAAACCTCATCAAATTAATCATACTAAAAATGAAATATTTAAAAGAGGCTTCTCTAGTGACAACTAAAGGTATCCTATATATCAGTGTGTACAAAATGTTTCCATTTATGATATAGTGAAATGAATAAATGTCACTGCTGTCTTTAGATGCGAAATGTAGCTTATTTAAATTTTAATCGTAGTCATAACGAAAATACTGCTATGCAAAACTTAAAGTCCTGTGCTTTAAATTGAACCGGTCAATTATCTATATTTAATTTACAGTTTTTGTTTTCATTCATATCTTTAATGTGACGAATTTATACTTACGATGTAGTAGTTGAAGAAGTTCTGTTTGGTATCTCCGTGGTCTGCCTAAAGCTCCGAGCAACATAATAATAAGACTAAAAACAATTGTTAGTTTCATTGTAAGTGTTATCACTAGCTCCTCTGATGCATCTTTTGCTGCCGAAGTTCCATTCCTTATATATGTATCTAACTCTTCACACCATTAGCAACTTACACCTACTTACCAGACTAACCTACGTAGCAATTATCGTCGTGTGAACAGCGATCACATGCCTCAATATCATAAAAGACATTCTTGGTGCTTTATTCATCGCGCAATTTAAATTAATCTATATGAAGTAGTACTAATAAAAGTTATGTGGACCTCAAAATCCGTATAAGCTTTTGTTAAACAGTATTGTAAGCCTGACATTTAGTTCTATAAATTATCATGTCCTAACTTTTCATTTCAGCTCACTGTTTTGAAATATATTAACCTGTAATTATTTGTTCAATACAAAGTACGATAAAATCCAAAACGAATAGGTTGAGCTTCCAAATTCTTTTGCAAGCTGAATTTTTTTTTTTTTTTATAGATTATTATCGGAAATTTCTGAGACAAAATTTGGCTGATAATATTAATTAAGGTACTTTTTTCCAATAGAGAGAAATATAATTGCAATAATTGGAAATAGTAATTGAACGACGTCGTTTCATTTAAGATATCTATTACGAAAACAACATAGTGTCGTGTTTTGTGTGCAACACATGAAATTACTAATTTCGATAAACATTTTGAAGGTAATTTACTATATATTGTACCATAACATTTAAAAATCAAATATTATAGTTTATCCAAATAATAAACACAACTTCCTACATTCAAGTAATAAATATATGAATTAGTGTTATCCGTCCTCCAACAGTTTTAGTTGTTTTAAATGTTACACATCCTACTCAGATGACAATTTCTACCGTTATTACTCTCGCAATTACTGCACCTTGCACGACTAAAAAATTATCACGCACCTTTAGTTAATAAAGTTTGCTGTTCAAGCTTATACTTGCAAATGCTAATCTATTAAGTTTGTGTGTTTGTTTGAATTTTGTTTAACTCCATATTTAGCAATTTTATTGGGGTAGGAAGCCGGAGATCCCAAAGAGAAAACCCCTGACCTTCGGTAGCTAATCTATTAAGATAAAAATAAAATTGTAAATAAAGTTCTATAGAACACAACAGTCGAAATTGTCATATGATGAGAAAGTATTGCGACAAACCCGAAATATCGTTATGTTGTATGCCACTTAAAAGGTAAATTGGTTTGGAAATTATTACGAATTTTTCACTTTAGAAAATAGTCAAATTTTAACAAACAAATTTATTAGTAAACCTGCTTGTACAGTTGACCTAACGTGAATTTTTAAATGAATAGAACGAGGTAATATAAATATAAGCAGATATCAAGCTGGAAATCAACCAAAGTTTAAAAAAAAGAAAACAGCTTAGCCGAACGGTAAATTTGACATTTGTCATCGATGTAGAAAATCTAAATATCTAATGTAATCAGATGTTTTTACGAAGCTTTCCATTTCCCGAATGTAACTGTTTCCTAGGCATGATCTTCAGTAAATAGACTGATGCCTTACTCAAAGGTGACACTGCTTACTCATCCGGAACGCCTTTGTGTACCAATATTTTGTATATGGTTAGGTTTAGCATTTGATATATACGGCTATTTTCGTTTCTTCTTTGGTCTGGATTTTTTAACTCTCCAATGATTTCGATTCTATTTTGACTGATCGTTTTGTGCACCTTTACTGAATGATTTTTTCCATTACAATGAATGCTGCAATAAGTTAATATTAAACATCCGCAATTTCTCTACAATTAGCAGTATTAACAAATACTAAGATATTATATATTGTGTGACTTATTAATGGGTTCCATTAATGCTCTAAAGCGCTTACATTATGTGGCAGTTTCTTGGTAAGGAATAATTAGAAACGCGAAGTTGGTAGGTGATGCAATGTTGTAAAATTACTCTTACAAAATTGAGGTTAGAATACATTTCCGTTGATTAATTTTGGCTTAAATTCTTTCTTTTTCTTTAAATTGGTAATCAATTTCCATTTACTGTTCTCTCTGTAACGACTTATTTATTGGTAGTTATTGATTAAAAATAAATTGTGTGCATAAGTTTTGGTTTTTCTTTATTATATCTCCCTTCATTTTACTATAATTCAGGTCAAATATAATGTGTTACAGTATTTTCAATCAGAAGTATTAGCGAGTGGTAGCAACTACAACATTTTATGTGACATATTGTTCGTGATTAAAAACTATTAACAGCTTGAGTGCGTATAGAGCGTTCTACTACTTACGTATATAAATTTAGTAATAATTACTTCTAACAGGGTCGATGGGGGTAACATTCAAATAGTCAGGTATATTTGTTAGGAGTGTCAATATAATTTACAACCATTATAATTGACAATGCATAGATTACAGATTTTCTATAACGAAATCAAATACAGAAACACTGAAATTATTAGATTAACCACCACTAGTCACATCTGACAATTCGTAATAGTTATTAATAATCAAAGTTGCAATTATTATTTCCATACATTGGTCCGGAGTTTTGTTAATAATTTCGCAGAAGAAACACGCAATTAGTGCATTATTGAGAAAAAATCTTAGTTTTATACATTTTAACAATTTAAAGTTTTCAATTTCTTTATGCTAACTAATGACCATTAAAAGAATCCGTAAGACAAATGCTCGGCAATATTTGTGTCACATATCTAGTTTTGTTGTTTATTTATTACTGGGAAAACAACTACACGGAAAGAATTGTTTTATCATTCTCTATCAGACCTAGATATTTAAAAAAAAACCTAAATTGTACCGGACGGACATTTCTTTTGACAGTCAAGGGGTTCCATGATTGGACCACTTCTAGCTACTGGTGCATATTGAGATATTTGCTTGAGTTAATACAAGAAGAAACAAAGGTTACTATTTTAGAACAAAGGTACAGCAATAAATAGTTTGATAATTGAAATTTTAATTTATTTCCAATCTGCGTTCTTTTAGTTTTGTTTCATAGTGTTTGCAAAATTGTCGTCATATACTACTTTAGAATGTACGTTATTTCCTTAGTTAGATCTATTTTTGAATTTGAACATTCATTTACTACAATTATATTAATAATGATAATAATTTATTTACAGACAATTTAATGCATTTTACTTTTACACCGATTACTGATTTATTAAATTCTATCAAGTAATTATTCAAAAGGATTCAGATATTGTAAGAGCACATACATTTTAATAAGAGTTGACAAGAATATCGATATATATCTTTGTTGAATCTGTGGCAAATTCAAATATTTATTAGAATTAATCCAGCGAATACTTAAAGACAAAACAAGAAAGTATGGTAACATAACTGTAAATACAAAGCACGATACCATTAAACTATTTTCAAAGGAACATTGTTCAACATGACCTGTTGAAGCTGTTGTGCCTAAAGTAAAAATATTTTAGATGGTTAGCAAATAGATATGCTTGGATTAGGAATACAAAACGTACTATATAACCGTCTGCTTTGCAAAACATGTTGATAATGGTTAACCGTTTCAACGCACTATAAAAGTTTGCGAAGACTTTGCTGTCAAGTGAACTAGAGTACCTCCAAATTGTGACAAGATATTTACTAAATGGAAAACCTCCATTAGTGTTTTTTACACGGTAAATTCATTGTTAGAAACTTTACAATTGAACATAACAAAATCTTTCAATAGCAAAATGTGTTCATTTTAATTTTTGAAAAATATATTAAATTTTCCTTTTTTTACGAAATTTACCAAAACTTTCTAGCATTTGAAACTTGACATATTTTTTTTTAAAAACGTACAATTTTTCTATAAACAAAATCGGGATTTCGAAGAACTTTTCTTTGTTTAAATCATATGTTAGAATTAATATTATTGAATTCGTTAAATTTAGAAAAAAAATCATAAACTACTACATGCACTAGTTAGGTAAGTTGTTATTTACTCGAAAAAGACAACCTGTTAAACTTTTTACTACGAGCCATTTTTATGCACATAGAAAGTCCGTTTTAATCCGAAAAAAAGTATTAAAAAATATGACAAATATGACAGAAGAACAAAATAAGGAAAAATGCTAACAAAAATAATACTGAAATCGATGAAATGTTGATGAAAATTTTTAAAGATTTGTGTGTGTGTGGTAATTTAGTATTGCACTATAAAAATACTGTTCCAATGTACCAAGTAAAACCTATTATTCGTTTACACTTTTTTCCTTCAATAACTTTAGGCAGCAATAAATTAACATCGTCACGCTTACAAAGTTTTAAGTTTATATTTACACGTGTAATACCATCACATAAACTACCTCTTTATTTTCTGTAAAAAAAAGTTCATTGTCATATGTCTCCGAGCGAATCACTTTTTATCCTTTGATAATAGAAAATTTCCAAGCAAACCCTTTTCATACATTATCAGACAGTAAGTTATTATCATTGTATCCATGCATTCTAATGTTCACGGTATTAATTAAATACAAGTGCAATGACAGATGTTACAGTTCAATCATGTAGTACGTGTAGAAAAGCCATTTCCTTTGAAAGACATATAGAGGACATATTGAAACCTATAAATTGAATGCGCTATTAGCGATTTGTAGATTCTGTAATACATCATAATATAATGATATGATTCATTTAACTGTTAAAATTGGTAGCCCTGGTATTTCCTACAATGGTTATAATTTACATGCAAACCTCGTACATATACATTTCAGTTATATTATCTTGTGAAAAAGAGAGTTAATGTTCAATATTGAGCTAAAAATGCAGTTAAAGAAATGAAATTCGTTGTGTTTTAAATATATTTAAGGAACAATGCTTATTATTTTTTAATTAAATAATGATTTCCGGGTTCTGTAGCCTGTGTGGTAATAACTTTGAGCAGATTTCATAACCGTCTAAAACAGAAAACGTATCTAATCTTGGGACAAGCTGTTTTGATGGAATTGTACAGTGTATTGTATAGCCAGAAATCATATTGATTTATAAAAATTTGGTTAAGTATATTATATTTCAGATTAAAATTATAATCTTCTCTTCATTTAATATAAATTGCGATGTTAATTTGCTCATTCAAAAATTGCAGAATTTTTTTATTTAACCTTTGTATTTAGATCTTATTATATTATATTTTTGTTTACACATGACACACATTACACATAGCTTCATAAATACATTAGTATAACGATATGCAACTATATGCATCTCTATTTGTATGGGTGTCATTAATTGTACAAAACTTCTACTTTGTACATAGCGTGCTACATGTAAAGGTTGGCTAGAATTTTTTGTCATGCAGTCACGCATATCAGGACATCAACTGTTTGATAAAAACAATATCTAAAATGTTTCATCCGCGAGTCTCAGTATCACAGTTAAGACTCCAATAGCTGGGATCATTGTTTACTGCAAAGAGTGACAGAGTATAGAACATTAATTTGTAATCAATTTAACATTGTGTTTTCTTATTATTAAAAAGGCTTTTATTCAGTAACAGATATCGTTTGATTGACTTATCGATATAAAATGCTAATCAGTTCATTTTCTTTATTTCTTTTGCTTTTATCCTCAAAACTTGAATTGCGAAATTTAATTTAATTTCAAATAAAACAACACCGTTTTTAATGTCTTTGTAAATCTATTTTATACTACTTATAATGCATTAATATTACTCTAATGTTGGTACAAAGTGATATTTCTCCATGCACATGAAGTGTAAATGATTGTCCTCGTTTTATCAAGGGATATGCGTGTTCAGCCCGGTTAATGTTTCTATGGCATCTTTTACGTTATCCAACAAATTTTAAAACTTTAAATAACAATAAACATGTAAATGTTGATGCTTTCAAATGAAAGTGCTCTAATTTTTTATGAAATCACGTGATCCCTTAACGAGTTTGATTATATCTTGAAAATGATGTATTACCAAGTCGAAGGGAGTGGCTTTGCTGCTATAATTTTTGCAATTTCATATAAATAGGATTTACAGAACTCAAGAGCATCTTTGGTTTATGATAGGCACTTGAAACTTAAAATCAGTATAGAGACGTCTGAGAACATTTCTTTAAAATCTGCCAAGCGGTTAGTCTATGTTTTTTAAAATTATTTTTAGTCAATTTAGAGAGCACAAACAGCTTTTCGTGGAGCAATCCACGTGAATTTCTGATAAGATAACTCAAATATGAATAATAGTTTGAGTTAAGTGTCCACTGTTAATCTATGTTCTCAAGTTGACAGCCTTATTAGATTTAGGCTGTTCATCAAACATTTAACATTTGTAGAGGCCCATCTGAGAAATATGTTGACGTAATAAAAATTCAACAGGCAAATCGAGATGATTTGTTTAAATATCGGCGAATAAGAAAACATTAATTACACTGACAGCAGTATCAACACAAAATTCATTTTATTTTAAGTACCACTTATTTTACGTTACTGCCAACTTTGGTTTGATTCGGCTAGGTGTTTGGGAAAGTACGTGGTAAGAATAGCTGAAAAGACCCTTTAAGTAATGTGGCTAGCATAATCGAATTAAAACATATCTTGTTAAAGTAAGTAAAAATTCACGGAAAACCAATTAAGTATGTAACGTTTCTGCTTTTCACTATTCGTTTTGACAAAAGGAACATCGCGTGTCTTGTTATATTTAAGATAGTCATTTTTCATACTGAAGATTGAAAGTTTTAAATAAAATATAAATAGGGTGTTAAAGCACTTTTGGATACTTTATGTGCAAACATCCTCTTGAGCCCGTAAACACATTTGTTAAAAAATGGAGACAGAGAAAACTTTAATTTACATTTACAAAATCAAAGCTGATATATTTTATTGTTTTACGTTCGCTAAAGACATAATACCAAAAAATATCTATTAAAATTTGATCTTGTGATTTAAGTTTATTTGATACGTTCTGTTCTCTACCGGTGACTTTTGTCATATTTATATCAATTGGAAACTATATTAAAAAACTGTGTACTAAGCAACCACTAAATTAATAATTGGTGCACTGCATTTGATTTACAACACTTGATGTCGTTTTTAAACTTCAAGTTAAAAGGCATGAAGCTCAACGCGTCGTGCAGGGAGGGTGATCTACCTCAAGCTTGTTGTTGATGGTGAGCGCGCAGCAGTAACAGTAATTGTTTTACCTTAGCCATTTATACATATACATTTTATATAAGCAAATAAATATTATTTCTTGTAAAATAGCAATGCCCTACAGGTTGTTGTTTGTCTTTCTTTATATTGCTCTCTATACTTGTTCATTCTGTGTGGGCTACAAAAGTAAATGTGTTTGTGAAAATAATGTTGTGTTTACATGTAGTTTTGCAAACTGCAATAGTTCAAAGTTCTGTTATTGTTTCATATATCTATTTTGTATTCATCTTGTTTTTATGACACGAACTCTTTAAGTTTGCAATCCTAATATTAAGTTTGGCTTTTGTTAATAACCTTACAAGGTTGGAAATAGAATATTTCGCAAAATTTACCATCATCATTATTCACTCCGATATCTCATTGCATGACGATTAAGTTTAAATTTCTCTGTACAGATCTTGAATACGATGAAATTGTTTAGGAGTAGAGTTATGATGGCTATACAAGAAACAAAAGACTACAGATTAAACTTAATGATATTGATTCATTTGTAAGATTTGTTCTGTATGCTTCCTACAGGTAACACGTGATTTGCAAGCAAGTTTTTGTATCATCAATAAATCCTCATTTTCCCTTCATCGTCAAAAATATCAAATTAAATCAATTATTTTGAACAGTTATTTATACTCAAAGTCATAATAGAAATTAGAACTGTATTGCTAAATAGCGTGTCATATACCTCTATTACCATTATAGTTATACATAGTATATGCATGACGTTATAATGTTTCCTCTCTTTGTAGCGAATCCTAATAATTAACGTGTGACTATGAATATAAATGGCTTTTAGGTCAATGACTTTTTATTTCTGTTTTTTTTATCTTGCTTTGAAAAATAAGAACATGAGTTTGAACACATGGCAACAAGTATGATAAAGACCAATTTACATTATACAAAATATAAATGAAATAGATCAAATGTTAAGAGTCTAACGTTACAGAGCACGTAGAACAGAAAAGAAGCATCCCAAACACACTAAAGCTATGGGTGCACTCAGGTGCTCCCGACATGTCTGCAGTACGTCTCTCTAGATTCCCGATAAATATCTCATTATCATGTCGAGTGAAAAGTAAAATAGAAGAAATAAATTTACAAATAACTAAGTAAAAAATGTCTGACCATATTTGAGAGATGAATTTCCTAAACTGTCAACTATTGGTTAACCTACAGTTGACAGTTCACAATTGGAAAGTTCAAATCATCACGTATGTCGTACACTTTAGGTTCGTCGAAAAAAAACGATGAATAATATTTATTCTAAATTAGCTGAATTACCTTAATGATATTTAACGTTCAATGAGCTGCAATTCACTTGCAACGAAGACGAAAACTAATTAGGAGGAAACTCAATCAGAGAAATAGGACGAAACTTTCCACTGCTATAAGAAAAGTAATAGCATAGGAGTCTATTTACTTTAAACACGACAACAGCTATCGGAAGGTCTGACCTCTCACGTAAGCGGCCAGAAAAAAGCAGCAATAACACAGATTTGTTCTATGACTGCCTTGGTACAAAACTGACAAAGTCATAATTGTGTATGTTTAAGAGCTGCCATAAAGAAGAGCTGCTCTTAATTATTCTAAATATAGCCGATCTAAATGATCAACGCCAGATCCTCGTTGAAGTCAAAATACAGCCGGTTGCAGTTAACTAATTATCTCCATATGTAAGCCAAAGAAATATTACTCTGCGAAAAGTCATTAAGGGAATTTCAATAGAATTATATGTTAGATCAAACTAAAGTTAGAACTGTTTTAAACTATTTTAGGGTAGAGCTGATTGTGTGATATCATTAATTTGATATGAACAATTTAACTAGAAGCACCACTCACACCGAAGAAGCGTATTATTATATTTAAATAATGTTCTATGACACTATAAACACTCTAGTCCAGTTTTCATAGATAGTGAAGCCGATTTAAATAGTGAGACTTTTCCCTTATTCTTGAAAATATGGCTTCCCTTGTTCATTAATTCATTAATGTTGAAATGGAGCACACTTTGATTGGATTTACAATTAACATTCAGATTAAAAAGAGACACAGCAGAAAAAAGTTTTTATTTAGTTCGGCATATTTTGGTTGTATTGTTCTATTCTTCATATATTGATTTTCTAAAGGCATTTATTACATCTAGTAATATGGCAAGTAATTGTGCACTTTGCAAAAACTTGCAATTTAACAAATCATACTACACAAAATGTTACATTATTAATAGTCTTCCGCTTTCTGAGATATTAATAACACAAAACAGATATGCCAGAAACGCTCAATCCATGTAATCAAAAAATATGCATCTTACATGCCTATCATCATTCACAGGGAAGTAACCGATTTTATTATGCCATGTAACCATTTAACGTGAAATCATCGACCAAGCATCTACAAAATATGTCTGGTTACTAAGTTAAGACTATAAATATATATGTTGCTCCTTGAAACAAAGGTAAGTTAGGCACTCGCATTATACATTTTTTATAATATATAGTGTCTATCAAAATTCTTTGAATTAGCCATTTCTAAATTTAATTTAAAAGCGGAATATTTCATATTCAGGCTTTCAAGCTACTTTTTGCAAAAAAATAAGGGCTTTTTTAGGAATTTTACCGCATGTTAAAGAAGTTAGTACCTTGATCCCCTGTATAAAAGACGACTGACCAAATGTTGCCCACAATTCATTTCTGTGATTAAACGGTTTTATGCCATCTCTTGTTTGAAAATATGATTAGCATATATGTTTCCAAATTTTTTTAGTTCAGATCGTGCTATGATGATCATTGGATACACCTATTAAAGATTAGTAGTGTATGATACCCAACCATTACCATCTCACACACTACAGTAATGGGTTCTCAAGTTTGGTCTCAGATTTCACGCTCATCTTTCTCAACACTTCATTATTCTCTTATTGCCCTCGATTTACTCATTGTAAGCTTAATTCGATTATTTTCTTTCATCGAGTTTCATCGAGTTTCTATTTGGGGACCAAGTGGAAGTAGCCAGTAAGAAGCCAAGAATTTTGACATAAAAAATTACTGTTAATAAAGGTTGCAATAGAGCCACTTAACCTCCGACTCAAAATCATAACCCTAGTGTTAAACATACAAGTATCAACATGACCAGCAACTTAGACGCTCATTCAATATTTTTTATCCTAAAAAAACACTTGTCATTGTGCATAGCCTCTTTATTTCAAAAGATCATCTCCCATGCTTGACAAAACATCAAAATATATATAATATTTATTAAAAAGCTACAATAAATATGTCAATCCATTGCCATAGCTTTCCTATACAAGTAGTCTGAGAAATAAAAACATTCAACTTTCCATCATATAAAAATAACAAAATAAAATAAATATTAGCACTTATTCCTCTCAAATTGTTACCAGTTAAACACAATAAACAATATACAAAAAAAATATTCTTAAATCATGTACATATTGTTGCATTAAACAAATTCAACATCCCCTTGTACCCCCATACAAACTTGCATTAAATTACTCTGCTCGGACTTATTACATGTATGCAAAAATAACTGTTTATTTGTTACAAAAAACTTTAAACACCAAAACATCTACCATAAATTTTTTTTAACATATTAATTCCAAAGGATATAATATCTAATTTCATGCAGAATTTCCTCACTTGTCAATAGACTTCATTGCATGTCTTTCATATTCTGTTCTTTTATTAAAAAAGGGGTATTGTTCCAACTTTTTCCAGATCATAGTACATCATTTAATGTATGGTCAGGTGACCTCCAAGTGTAAAAGTAAAAAGAAACAATTAATAAATGAAATTAATTATTAAATCTGAACAGTATTTGAAAAAAATGTTGTTTTGAGTATAAGCAAAAACATCAAAGAAATTTTACTACAATCAAGAATTTAAGGTAACTCTGGTTGTACAAGAAATATTTAATTTTTTACTTCTGATATGCTTTGATACTAAGCATGAACACATGTCTAACAACTTTGTGTTTGAGATAGTAACTTCTGTATATTCATAAACTTATAAAAGGCACATATTTGGACTACAAAACATTTTTTATACAAACTTACGTACATATAGCCTTAAAAAATATCATGCTAAATGATAAATATTCTCAATATTCTATCATCAAGATTGCTACAGTATTGTTAATAAACAAATATATTCAACGATATTTTAATAGGCAAATCTCATTTTAGGTGTATATCCAAGTTTGTCAAGGTTCGGAAGGCAAGCGAAGTTGATCATAGCAGGGGGTCCACACATCAAAATTAAAGTATCCTCATCTGGTGGTGGTAAATGGTCCTTGATCATGTCAGCACTCACAAACCCCTTACTGTACTTCCAACCTATATTAAAAATAACATAAAAATCCTTCAAAGACAGAAATGGCCAGATTTCGTTAAACAGGAAGTAGGTGAGCGACAGACCTGAAATCGTATCCCACGTTTTGGGAGGCCATGCTGAAGCTGCATTTCAAGAGAATGTGATTAGTAGTTGCTGAGAAAAAGTTACGAACATTTTTTACATGACTGCCCAACATTCAACACATCATCACCCGGATTTTCACTCCGTGAAATCCAGCCAAAAATTAATAAATAACAGATTTTATTAGTACAGAGAATCTTCCAAACAGGAAGTAGGTGAGCGACAGACCTGAAATCGTATCCCACGTTATGGGAGGCCATGCTGAAGCTGCATTTCAAGATAATGTGATTAGTAGTTGCTGAGAAAAAGTTACGAACATTTTTTCCATGACTGCCCAACATTCAACACATCATCACCCGGATTTTCACTCCGTGAAATCCAGCCAAAAATTAATAAATAACAGATTTTATTAGTACAGAGAATCTTATATGTATGACATTACAGTCATGTTAAAAGAACTTCAAAACAATAAAAAGTTGCATACCTTCCTCTGGTCTGTCCAATGTGTACCATAGTTTAAATCTGTTTGGCTGTTCAGCAGCTATATCTTCTAACTCGGTCCTCAATAAGATATCATTCTCAGTCTGAAATGATAAACAAATATATAAAAAAACACCTTAGTGATGTTTTTTTTTATAAAGTGCTTGAGCCCCCAATCTCCATGAAAGTTGAGTCTGTTGGCCAAAATTACAAATTATGAATTGAATAATTGAGATATTGGTTGCTATGGGTTCAATCTTTTCTATTCTTATTTCCAAAGTATAAATAAATGTTAACAAGTTCAACTGTAATTATTTACTCATGATCACATGTCTCTGCTGCCAATGAAATAACAAGGCAATTTTTAACACAGTTTAGTAAACTGTTAAGGAATTAATTCTATAAGAGAGATGTTCTTTGGAGTTTTATGGATTGTGGTAAAGTAAATTCGTAACCACCCAGGACATGGTTCTTACTAGGTTGTGGCATATACACATGTATAAGAAAAAATTAGATATTCTTGAAGAAATAAATGATATTCAAGACATTTTTTTGGCAAAATAAATTTCTAATAGATCCATGTTTGTTGTTGAAGCATTAGATTTTTTTGTATTTACCCTGTTAGCAAAAAGAAGTGATATTTCTGTGTTGTCAGTCCTGTATTTACCTTGTAAGCAAACAGAATAATAGATTATTTATGTTTTTAAAACAAGATCCATTTTTTCATCCCTATATCATCGACATATGAAATGAGGAGAAAATGCATTGAGTTTCATAAATTGTAAATAATCTGTTTAATGCTATTTTGTAACATTGTGACCTCACGGTGTTCACTTATGGTGTCTTGATGGGCCCATCTCACGCAAGTAGAGTGAGATGGGATAATATCGCACATAAAGATCAAAGGAATATACTTCAAAACAGTGATAACTTATATCTCTGTGTTGTCAGTCCTGTATTTACCTGGTTAGCAAACAGAAGTGATATTTCCGTGTTGTCGTTCTTATCCTTGAAGATAGCCCTGATGAGCTGTAACATGGGGGTAATGCCAGTCCCTCCAGCTATCATACCCAATTTCTTGGCAATTACAGTGTCTGGGGCTGCTTTCTTATCAGCTTTGACCTGGAATACTCCTTAAATTATTCAAATTTACATTAATTAGAAGATTAGAAGTAACAGCTAAAATCCAGGAACATGTTTATACTGTTGACATAATTGATCAAATCATTAAGGACATTTTTATTAATTAAGAAACAGATTATTTTAAGTGGGCTCTGTGAAATTGGAATATGGTCAGACCTTGCATGTCAGTATTTTATACCAAGGTTGTAAGTTCACTTCAAACCAATTAAAATTGTAGCAAGAAAGATTTTAGCTATATTCATATATAAATAAGAAGTTACCTGTTTTTCCAATGGCACAAGAGAAATAACTCTTACTTAACAGTATTAAAAATTATCAACAATAAATGTCTCTAGTATGTTTAACACAACAGGGCCCAGCGCCATAAACATTTTCTTTGCTGAGAACTTTTTTATTCTCAATTTCATCCAATCAAATCTATCCATTTCCCTTGTTGTCATGGCAGTTGAGTAAATTCTCATGCTGAGCAAATTTTTTTTACTCAAGTAGGTTTTATGGCGCTGGGCCCTGTACATGTAACAGACTTCTCACAAGTTAAAAACCGGGCAAATGTTTGCTGGTTACTAATGCTATTTTATTGCAACTTTTAACATTTTGTGCCAACCATTAGGTCGGACAACTGTGCCTAAACAAAGCAACATTTGCCTGCCAAGACCTCTGGTCAAACATATCTTGGAAGACTGCATACTACATGTATACATCACATATATTCCATTAACAATGTTTTGCAAGAATACAATAATAAAAATCTATATGCACAGGGGTGCAAAAGCTGAGTTGCCATATTTTATTAACCAAAACTTTCCTTGTCTTCATTTCAAGGTTATTACAGGCATTACATGTAAACTGGAGACAAAGTAAGGAAGGGTTTCAGCAGGAAAAATGTAAGCTCTATCAACAAATTTTCAAAGTTGCATAAAATATGAATGTGTGAATCCTCTAACAGTATTTACCCATTGTGTAAAATTTCAGATATGTACTTGATGTAGTTTTTGAGTTATGGTCCGGAAACCACTAATTCAAGAAATTTTCTTACGTTTTTCTGTCAGTGACCTTGACCTTGAACGGATTTACCCCAAAATCAATAGGGTTCCTCTTCTTATGGTATGTAACAATATCCTAAAGTTTCATTAAAATCGGTTCACAACTTTCTGAGTTATCATCCGGAAACCAATTGTTGACGCCAGCCATCATCAAAACAATAGCCGAGTTCAACTTCATTGCAACTCGGCTAAAAATTACAGACAAAATGAAGCAATTGAACAATTCTTAACATTTGGGTAATATTATCATTTAAGGTTCCCAAACTTTTTACTGAATTTAAAAAACAAATTCATTGACCAGTCTGTGCAGATTAAGCTATGGAAAATCAGTGTCCTCAGACATTTTTACATATAGAAATGCACATGGACAAGAATTACTACAACAACAAGGCAAGTGTTCCACCAATTAATTGTTGTATTTAATGTGTTCTGCATTTGCTTTTTCTTTGTTTGGAGTAAAGTCACATCTTTAGATGTAGGTTCAATAATAGAAACACATGTCTCCGGAGCTCCAGATAAGATTTTCTTCTTTGGGTTTTTCACACATCTGATGATTTATTTCATTGGGTATTTTTATTATATATCACTTTTATTTTTTTTTTAACCCACTCAAAAATAAGTTAATTGGGGTTTTCACCCATCTAAAATTTATTGAATTGGGTTTTTTATGCTGACAAAAATGTATTTGACAATGGTTTTATACATGTAGATAACCTTTTCTAGTTTTGCATCTTTTCTTGTGAAATAAATCTCCATACCTGGAGCACCTTATGCTGCATGAAATATACATTACATTTGGAATACCTTGGTTGTTACGTTGCAACGTAATGGGAATAGTAATTACGCAACTTTGTGTATTTATTTGAATGAATTAACGTTATCACTGAACAATTTTATGCACTCAGTGAAAAAATTAAGCATGTTTCGAAAAATTGATTGGGTTTTGGGCCTTGATATTGCGTTTTGCAACACAAAGCTATAAATTAATTGGGTTTTATGAAAATTTAATTGCATAATAACGCAAATACGCAGCTTATCTAGAGCTCTGTGTCACAACAACAATTCAACTACCCCTTCTACATGAAACACTGCAAACCCAAGACCATTACACAGCTTTACTTTGATTGGTTACAACTCTCAGCACACATTTGCACAACATTATTTATTTGGAAACCAGAAAAAGAATAGAAAGCTTATGTTAGACACTCCACAGCAACGAAAGAAAAGGGGCAGAAGTGAAACATTGTATTTTATTTTGACTGGTTACCAAACCTACCCTGTCCATCATATACACATAGTCCACTGGGTCCTCTTACATCAATGAATTCTCCTATCTCCATGTTCTCCAAATACTGAGACATTTTGCCTCCTTCTGGAAACTTGGGGTGTACATTTTTGAAGTAAACCTGTAATTAGATTATTAAAAGTTACTACAATGACTATATTAAACCATAACAAAGCTATGTATAAGTACAATGACTACTATAATATAAGGCTACAGGAAACGGTATTCTACATGTTCAAGCTATTGGCCAGAATTTCTAGATATTTGCCAAAGGTAGGTATCAACCCAATACCTACTAGGTGACATAAAATTGCAGAAAATACTGTGAAATTCCATTTATACAAACAAAAAACAAAGAAAATGGCATCATTCAGTCTTGAATTTAATTGATTGGATGTCTGCTTTACGTCCAGCGAGCAGTATTTCAGCTCTATTCAGGACGGGAACAAGTTAAACTATAAATCAACAGAAAATGGGGTGGGATGGGTCACAGGGAATACAATTTTGACTGCCACTGGAAAAGTATGGAGTTTTGGGTAGGGGGGAAAATTTAGCCTTTTGTAGCAGCTACAATTAAATGAGCCTAATCTTTTTTCGAAATCTACAAAAGGGGTCTTTATTGTGCAAGGAGCGTGGCACTCTCCAAACACGTTACCCATTATGGTCCGTGGTCAGGCTTTCAGGTCTTGATTTAAGTAATTTACACTGATTTTTTTTAATATACATTGTATAAATAGGCAGTACAATTTTGTTCCTTCTTTCAAACAAAAAAAATTATAAAGAATTACATGACAAAGTAACAAAGTTTTAAAACAGAACTAATAACAAAGGTTTAAAATAATATCACTATCTCATAAAATGAAGTACCTTAATGACCAAATCCATATAACCTTTATCATCATCGCTGGACACGGGAGTATACGGTCTGATGACTAACTGACCATCAATTCGGGCAGTCAGATAAATATGTTGGCCTGAAAATAAAATATATATAAAGTTAGAATAGACCTGTTGTGTGTAATTACTAAAATATAAAAAACAGGTATTTATACACACACAGACCAAAAACAGTGAGTTTACCAGAGCAGAGGTTTAATAAATTAAATAATATGACATGATCCTAGATGGTTATTCACAAAATTGCAGTATTGCATCATTTATCACTTCAGAGAAAAGTAAGGCAGATGATAAAATTTTAATACCATGTTCAAAAAGTAGAAAATAAAACAAAAACCCAGTAAATTAAAAGTATGTAGGATTCAAGAGGTCCTAAAATGAAACCCAAAATATGGCATGATCATACAAAGCTACTGATTGTATCACTTACTAGTAACATTGCTGAGAAAAATGTGATGGAATACGATTACACACTAACACACCCACATATAAAAAAACTGTTCACCCGCTATCCCCCATGGGAAGTGAGGTATAAAATTCAGTGTATCAAAATGTTTCATAACTCATCCTCTATTGACTAACTTTATTATGGGGTATCAGGGGTCACCAATCTCTAAAAAAGAAGGGAGAAGTGACTTGTCCCTGGAAGCCAAACAGGGAGAAGTCAGGCCCTGATAGGGCGACTTTAAGGAGACACTAGGGAGACGTCAGAGGGGTCGTACAAATAATTAATTTCGCAGTAGTTACTTGCGTTTTTAAACCATAACACACTTAGATTCAGTTTTTAGTTTTTTCCTTTCTTTTTCATTATTATTCATGGTATGCAATATCAAACAGCACATAACCATTATCATTAGTCAATGAAAAAAGCACCAGATATAGGGACAATTTTTCTATCTACTTCAGTACTTGTAGCTATAGCCATACAAGGTATTCAGATCTTTATTCTTTCAAGTGCACAGTACTTGTAGCTATAGCCATACCAGGTATTCAGATCTTTATTCTTTCAAGTGCAGCTCATATTTATCAAAGAAAATTGTTAAAGTACAATACACTCTGAAAGAACTTATTTTGAAATCAATTAAAAGTGTTTATAAAAAAAATTATGATTTTTCATTATGGGCCATTGTACTTTTCTTCGTTGTTTACTTCCGGCAATTAGTCACATTCGGTAAATAAATAAATGGCGCCTAATACATGCATTGAAAGACGTAAATCATTTGAAAATATGTTAAATATGCATATGATTTGCGCCCCGTGCGGGATCCGGGTGGCCAAATGAATAGACCGCAGTCGTGCTAGCTTGTCGTAAAAGGCGACTAAATAGCGCCCAGTACCCTGACTGGCGTGTCAGGTTGGTTTGCCTAAAGACTGACTGGGATGTGTTCTCCAGGTGGTTGAATGGGGTACCCCTGGCAAGCTGGGGTTGTCAGGCCATAATACGGAAAACCTGACCGCAAACCATATTAGTGCACCGTGTTGGGAAAAATGCCACGTTCCTCGCAGGTTAAAGAACGCTGCTGTAGTATTCTCTGAGTAGGGATTTTGATCCTGCTACAGGAGGCTGAATTGCCCGACCCTATCCATCCTCCCATTTGCCAGTGGCAATCTAAAATCTGTTACCCCTATTTTTCCTTGTGTCCTATCCCATTTTCATTCATCATCATTTCATGTTCATTTTATCATCCATTTCAAGTTCATCGCCTGAATATAGCTGAAATAATGCTGCTCAGGCGTTAAACACCATTAATCAATCAATCAATCATATTATTTGCCGTTTTTTATTGGAATTACACATTTACTGATAACTTGATAGTCTGGGTGAATTATCTGGACCAGATTTACAAGTATCTTATGTGAACCAAAGGGTGACTTAATGGAAATAACTGGGCAACTTTGACTTCGTTTTTGAGGCGCCTTAGGGCCCACTTTGCGCAGTGTGTTGAGCCCTGGGGTACACAGCAGTGCCATTTGACCGTAAAACATTGGGTTACATTTTCAACAATAGAATAGAACACCATTTCTCCACATGCAAAAAAGATCTGAAGCATCAAGTTGGTGAAGAATGATTCATGTAAATTTTCTGACTACCAATCCTGCCTCCTTTTTCATAAGGCATTCATTACCTCACTATTGGCCTCTTTCATCCAATTATTTAGGGATACCAATAAACGAGATTTATTGTTTACCAACCTGTCCTCATTCTGAAATTGCCTAATTATAATATTGATTGCTACATGTAAATGCATGCCAAACAACCATTTGGGGGGGGGGGTGGTAACTTGGTAATTTTTAAGATGGTGATGTGCCACTTTTGAATTGAATTCAATACCCATATTTATATAAAATTTCCAATTTTCATGACCCATATTTATATAAAATTTCAATTTTCATGACCCATATTTATATAAAATGAGCAATTTTCATGACCCATATTCATACAAAATGAGCAATTTTCTAAACCCATATTTATATCTAGTAAACTTAAATGAAGGTACACAAAATGATAACATAGTGAAGAAGAAAACACAATGTCATTATTAAAATTACACTTTATAATATTATAAACATGACCCCTATTAATATGAGGCAACATTTTTTTTCAATTAAGATTAAACAGCATACCCATTTTTATATAAGATCGTTTTAAAAACTATACCCATTTTTATATAAATTTTCAAAAAAACCTACCCATATTTGTATACCTTTATATACAAATGTAGGAAGTCACCCCCCCCCTTGCAAACACAACATTCTGATAATATTTTAATAAAGAATTATGACTTACCAACTGGTAGTCCAAGAATATGATCAGGGCTAGGTAAGGCAAACCGAAATCTTCTGGTGTCTGGGCTCACTTCCTAAATTATCAAGTATAACACCTAATTACATGATGTAATACATATACATGTACTAGTATAAAGCCATATAAAATTAGATTTAAGGTTCTCAAGCCTTTGAGCATGTGTTTTCACTCCTCATAATTTTAGACTTTATATATTTGCAAAAATATACATGTATACTAGTATATATCAGGAAATGTGGTGCCATTTTCGTACAAAAAATAATCACGAAATCTTCATTTCATGCCACAGTATTTATTTTATAACTTTGCTTACACGTATAGTAAGGCATGATAACTTTCAAATTGTTTTATTGTAAAAAGAAATGTGAAACAATTCAAATGTGTGAAAACAGTTAAAGAAGCTTGAAGGATAACATGAGATCAAGGGAACAACTTAAATATCTTTGTGTATGTAAAGTTTCAGGGCTATAGATATAGGTGGACAGCTGTAGGAGGAGTTGATTTAATACACAAAATTGGTACACCCTCTTCTGTAAAACTGGCTGAACAATTACTAATAGTGAATTCTGAAGTCTGGAAAAATGAGTAAAAATTCTTCAACAAAATCCCATTATAGCAGGTACACGACTTCAATGAGTGCATACAAGTAAAGTTTAAGGGAAACAGTGGTAACACAAGGGAGGGGGGGGGGGCCGGGGGGTGATCAAGAAAATATGTGCCAATTTATAAAGATAGAACACATCCCAAACCAACGATTTTCAGTTTTAGGTAAAGCTTCAAGAGCCACAAGAAGCCTGTCCTAATGACATGTAAGTCATGTACTAGTAGTTCACAAATACAGATCTCTTTTAAACAGTTAAATACCAAAAGTTGTGGATCAGAGAAGCAAGTAATAAGACATTTTTGAACCTCCATCCTTTGAAAAACTAGAGGCTCCCAGGAGCCTGTATTGCTCACCTGAACCTGAAACCAAACAACCCTTTTTTATCCAGCTTTTCGTTGCTATAAGGAATTGCCCAACACTTCTGCAAAAATCATTAATTTTGACCTATTAAGGGAAATAACTCCTATAAGGAGGAGCTTTTGATGCTTAGAGGGAGAAGGGAGGTTCACTTTAAATTTGCAGTGCCTGTTATACTTTTTTAACTATCAGTCGAAAACTCTCTCCACTCCCACCCCCTCCCCCCTTTTTTTCATTTTTTCTTTTTTAAGCCAACGTAGCTATGTAGGTAGTCAGGTGTCATTATTTGCACAATTTTGGTAGAGGACGTCCTAAAGATGATGTGTGCAATGTTTTAAAGCAGTCCTTTCATTTGTTAAAGAGGAGAAGATTTTTTAAAATCAAGTAAAATTGATTAAAAAAATTGAAGAGTGTGTCCATGGGACACGGATGCCCCCGCTAAATGAAGTCCCAAACAGGAAGTAGTTGTCCGACAGGTCTGAAAGTCGCTTAGGACGTACAACTTGTGATACTGAACCACCCTGCCAAATTTCAAATTGTGCTGATGTACGGTTTCTGAGAAAAGCTTGACGGAAATTTTCATACTCATGTTAATACATTTTCATATCGGCCCAGTCGCAAACAGGAAGTAGTTGTCTGAAAGGTCTGAAAGTCGCTTAGGAGGTACAACTTGTGATACTGAACCACCCTGCCAAATTTCAAATTGTGCTGATGTACGGTTTCTGAGAAAAGCTTGACGGAAATTTTCATACTCATGTTAACACATTTTCATATCGGCCCAGTCGCAAACAGGAAGTAGTTGTCCGACAGGTCTGAAAGTCGCTTAGGACGTACAACTTGTGATACTGAACCACCCTGCCAAATTTCAAATTGTTCTGATGTACGGTTTCTGAGAAAAGCTTGACGGAAATTTTCATACTCATGTTAACACATTTTCATATCGGCCCAGTCGCAAACAGGAAGTAGTTGTCCGACAGGTCTGAAAGTCGCTTAGGACGTACAACTTGTGATACTGAACCACCCTGCCTAATTTCAAATTGTTCTGATGTACGGTTTCTGAGAAAAGCTTGACGGAAATTTTCATACTCATGTTAACACATTTTCATATCGGCCCAGTCGCAAACAGGAAGTAGTTGTCCGACAGGTCTGAAAGTCGCTTAGGACGTACAACTTGTGATACTGAACCACCCTGCCAAATTTCAAATTGTTCTGATGTACGGTTTCTGAGAAAAGCTTGACGGAAATTTTCATACTCATGTTAACACATTTTCATATCAGCCCAGTCGCAAACAGGAAGTAGTTGTCCGACAGGTCTGAAAGTCGCTTAGGACGTACAACTTGTGATACTGAACCACCCTGCCAAATTTCAAATTGTTCTGATGTACGGTTTCTGAGAAAAGCTTGACGGAAATTTTCATACTCATGTTAACACATTTTCATATCGGCCCAGTCGCAAACAGGAAGTAGTTGTCCGACAGGTCTGAAAGTCGCTTAGGACGTACAACTTGTGATACTGAACCACCCTGCCAAATTTCAAATTGTTCTGCTGTACGGTTTCTGAGAAAAGCTTGACGGAAATTTTCATACTCATGTTAACACATTTTCATATCGGCCCAGTCGCAAACAGGAAGTAGTTGTCCGACAGGTCTGAAAGTCGCTTAGGACGTACAACTTGTGATACTGAACCACCCTGCCAAATTTCAAATTGTTCTGATGTACGGTTTCTGAGAAAAGCTTGACGGAAATTTTCATACTCATGTTAACACATTTTCATATCGGCCCAGTCGCAAACAGGAAGTAGTTGTCCGACAGGTCTGAAAGTCGCTTAGGACGTACAACTTGTGATACTGAACCACCCTGCCAAATTTCAAATTGTTCTGATGTACGGTTTCTGAGAAAAGCTTGACGGAAATTTTCATACTCATGTTAACACATTTTCATATCGGCCCAGTCGCAAACAGGAAGTAGTTGTCCGACAGGTCTGAAAGTCGCTTAGGACGTACAACTTGTGATACTGAACCACCCTGCCAAATTTCAAATTGTTCTGATGTACGGTTTCTGAGAAAAGCTTGACGGAAATTTTCATACTCATGTTAACACATTTTCATATCGGCCCAGTCGCAAACAGGAAGTAGTTGTCCGACAGGTCTGAAAGTCGCTTAGGACGTACAACTTGTGATACTGAACCACCCTGCCAAATTTCAAATTGTTCTGATGTACGGTTTCTGAGAAAAGCTTGACGGAAATTTGTACATACAGACGGACGTATTTACGTACAAATGAAGTCCCAAACAGGAAGTAGTTGTCCGACAGGTCTGAAATTCGCTTAGGACGTACAACTTGTGATACTGAACCACTCTGCCAAATTTAAAATTGTTCTCATGTACGGTTTCTGAGAAAAGCTTGACGGAAATTTGTTCGGACGTACGTACGTACGGACGGACGGACGGACGGACGGACGGACGGACGGACATGAGTAAAACTTAATGCCCCCCGACATGTCGTCGCGGGGGCATAAAAATCGAAGAATGTGTCCATGGGACACGGATGCCCCCGCTAAATGAAGTCCCAAACAGGAAGTAGTTGTCCGACAGGTCTGAAAGTTGCTTAGGACATACAACTTATGATACTGAACCACCCTGCCAAATTTCAAATTGTTCTCATGTACGGTTTCTGAGAAAAGCTTGACGGAAATTCGTACATACGGACGGACGTATTTACGTACAAATGAAGTCCCAAACAGGAAGTAGTTGTCCGACAGGTCTGAAAGTCGCTTAGGACGTACAACTTGTGATACTGAACCACCCTGCCAAATTTCAAATTGTTCTCATGTACGGTTTCTGAGAAAAGCTTGACGGAAATTTGTTCGGACGTACAGACGGACGGACAGACGGACGGACGGACATGAGTAAAACTTAATGCCCCCCGACATGTCGTCGCGGGGGCATAAAAATGTTCAAGGAGAATAATTCCTAAACGGTTCATCAGACAATCTTGACCCTAAAGTCATTTTTGTAGCCCTCATAGAGCAGAACAATTAAGCAATGCTATCTTTTTCTCTAGTTCTAATAAATTTTAAGATTTTGAGGCAAAAATGTCAAAAATAATCAATTTGGACAATTAAAGGGCAATAACTCCTATAAGGAGTCATCATATAACTTCAACCCAATGGAGTGTTTCGTAGAGCTTTTGATGCAGATGAAGGCATGTCTTTTCTGTTTTCCTGTATCTGTTACACTTTTTTAAATATAAGCCAAAAACTGTATTTTACCCCCCACCCCTTTTCCATCCTATTTTTAGCCATGGTGGCCATGTTGGTTAATCTGCAGCCATGGTTGGTACAAACTTGGTTGAGGACATTTGACGGATGATGTGTACAAAGTTTCAAAGCAGTACTTTCAGTTGTTTCAGAGGAGAAGATTTAAAAAAATCAATTAAAACCTATAAAAAAACAGTTCAAGGGGAATAACTCTTAAACAGTTAATCAGACAATCTTGACTCTTAAGTCATTTTTGTAGCCCTCATAGAGCAGAACAATTAAGCAATTCTTACTTTTTCTCTAGTTCTAATAATTTTCAAGACTTTGAGGCAAAAATGTAAAAATCATCAATTTTGACAATTAAAGGGCAATAACTCCTACAAGGAGTCATCATACAACTTTGACCCAATTGAGTGTTTGGTAGAGCTTTAGATGCTGAAGAAGGTAGGTCTGTTCGGTTTTCCTGTATCTGTTATACTTTTTGAACTATAAGCAAAAAACTGTATTTTGACCCCCTGTTCTATTTTTAGCCATGGCAGCCATGTTGGTTGGTCTGAGGCCATGATTTGGGCAAACTTGGTAGAGGACATTTTACTGATGATGTGTGCAAAGTTTCAAAACAATCCCTTCAGTGGTTTTGGAGGAAAAGATTTTTGAAGAAAAGTTAACGATGACGACGACGGATGACGACGGACACCAAGTGATGGCAACATGACCCTTCGGGTCAGGTGAGCTAAAAAAGGGGGGGGCAGGCTACATTCTTGCAGCTACACAAACACTGATACTTTCAGGTCTAAACTCTAGATCTTCTACACACGTGATTCAGATTCTCGTTTTTTTCTATTATATATTACCTCTCTATCAACCAGTTTCAGTGGATACTTCTGGTTTGGGTCCTGTAGAGTCACTATAGGTTTCTTCTTTTTGTTACCAAACAGGAATATCTTGGCAAGGATAGCTGTAACAGCTACAATGCCCACACCAATCGCCACTGGCACACCCTAAAAAAATTATAACATGAAATTAACAAGGTACATGTAACATAAGCTAGTAATTATTTTATATATGACAATTTGACTTCAGAGAAATGCAGAATACACTTTACTTGTATGCTAAATGAGAGCAGTTCATTCATTGTTTTTATTTGATCTTACAAACTGGTACACAGGATCCCGGAGCAGCTCACTTCATATATGCATGCCTTTTCATATATAAATATATTAATACATGTACATATACCAGTAGGCTAAATAACCTAGTTTTCTAAATTTGAGTGGTGAAATGAATATTATTTCCATTTTAATAGTGAAGATTCTCTTTTCAGTTTGTACTTTTGACATCGTTTTGATACTTTATTCATTTTTTTCTTATTTCAATGTCTTCTGTTTTGGACATCTAGAATTAAGTAGGAAATTAAAGCTGCCTATGGAACTGTCCATTAATGTGTAGAAACTCCACTAAAGGTTCTTGTATATTTGTATGTTTAATATGATTGTTCTATACTGGGCACAACATTGAATCCATTTCTGGTTAATCACTATCCTTAGATGTTTATTGCAGTATAATTATATTGGTAAAACAATTATATATACAACAGCTTGTATCTAACCATGACTTAGAAAAATTATAACCTAATATGTGTCCTTTTATGTATCATGTGTATGTCTGGTTGTTAGTTTGATATTGGTAAACAGAGCTAGTACTGTACTGCTATATACTTTGTATGCTGTATTCTGAAGGGACAGCAATCTGTATGTACATGTATTGGGACCTAATGATATCAAAATATGGCAAGTGTGTAGAAAATGAAGCTTATTTTTTTTTGTGGTCACAAGTTTGTCAAATTTTAGAAGCTAATATTGATTGTTGTGACAGAAATGAAGAGTAAAGATGTACCAGTTCATTGTAATGTGTTTGCAATAGTCAGTGCTTAGGTACTGACATTTGTGAATACAATAATTTTAATAAATTATTCAGTTCTTTTAACAACAAAAATAAGGGTTGCATTATTCAATACAACTTCAATTTGCATAAACCTACTTCGATTACAGCTGAAAAACTTCAGTCATGCTTCACCACTCACATACTAATACATGAAATAGCTATGGCTCCAAGGTATTACCTTGTCATTAAATTTATGCATATGTTTGTACGCTTGCTAGTGAACTGTTAACCTCAATTCACCAAGGCCAAGGATTAAAGTAAAATGTTATTGTAAGATATAAAATTACCTGTATTCAATACAACCCAGTAAACATTATGCTTGGTATAAAGTGAATTACAAATATGCTTTCTTGTAATTTGTGTTACTATATTTTTTTAATGCTTCCAAATTCCTTCTTTTTTTCTCAATAAGCTCTCTTTGAATTTTGGGAAAAACATGTCTTCAATGGAAAGAAGGGTGGACGAGTTGTTAAGGTAGTTCGTCTACTATTGATCACGTGGTCTGTCAACACTAATGTTGTGGGTTCGAGTCTCACTTCAGGCTGTGTGTATTCAACTTCAATCTTAATTGACAATGATTGCAAGTTTTCCTTCGTCATTCAAGCAAACAAACCAAAAAAAATCAATGGAAATAAAAAAATCTGTCAAACAAGTATTCCCAACAAAAAAAACAATAATAAAAAATAACTCAGTGTCAAACCCCAGCCAGCTGCTAATTATAATATAACATGGTATGTTTTTTGTTTAAATGGTGTTTAATTCCATTTTCAGCAATTTTTCAGTTACTAGTATATCATGGCATCAGTTTGGGGGGGGGAGGAAGTTGGAGAACACAGAGAAAACTGCTGACCTTTGGTAGGAAAACTGACAATCATTGTTAATTAAGATTGGAGTCGAGGACACCTACATGTAGCACAAAGTGAGGCTTAAACCTGCAACCTAAAAGTAAACCAACTAGCTTAACCATTTGGCCTTTAATATAGTGTGTGAAGAAGTACAGTGTACCATGTTAGCACACAGATGTCAAACTTGAAATCCTTTTAAAGGACAGGAGTAATAGAAGAATTTATTGGACCTTCATTGTTTACAGGACCTATTATTTTGTAGGAAAGAAATTAAAAGCAATTGAAGTGAATATTCTTAATCAGTTAAGAACTGTTGTAATCTAACTTCATCCCATTGGTCATTTTTGTTGATGAGAATATAAATAAACAAATGAAACATAAATTATAACCAATTTTCATGATTTTGAAACACAAAATTAGTTAAATATGCACAATCTTTAATTTTCCAATTTTATATTTTTGTTAATTTTATAATACTGCTCGCTAAAAAGTCATAGGTCATGAGGTCCAGTACTTTTTTGCAAAACGCCTGACCTCTAATGTTAACGAGTAATTAATTAATAACGATCTAATGTTGTTTGTGTTGGTACTGTACTAGTATGATCACATTTTATTTTGGCTAGCTTTTTACTAGTATCAAATACATGGTAGATGCAGATAGCATTCCTGTGACATGCCTCTCTCAACATGCTCAATGAGGCTTTCATTCAATCTTCCCCCACCTCAATTAGTCATATATCATACCAGTATGCTATGCATGACTCCCTTCAACACTAAGTTACCCTTAATAGCTCCTTTTAACTAGTTTGGCCCCAATCTATCAATACAAATATATTTTTTGTCTATCAAAATGACACGCTCTTTTTGGCTTAAACATTTCACACATTAAGCTCCACCAATGGGGCTAATTATATAATGAGCATTTCCACAAATGAAGCTTGTGGTAGTGAGTCATAAATCCTAGATAGCCCAGGAAATGGCATTCCAGTTGCACTTGAACAGCCTGAACACCTTCACAACCCCACCCCCCCCCCCCCCCCCCCCAGAGAATTAATAAAGATACAACTTAAAGATATAATGATGTTTTAATATCAAGCACGTAACCAATATTATATATATTTTATGCCATAAACTCCATCGCCTAAAGCTACAGACCAGTCTCACACCAACCAAGGTCATCCCTCACACTATGCGCCACAGTGACATTTAAAAACACGAAAAAGTTAACAACAAGCAATTGGACATTTGTTTGATATAAACACATATCTTAAAAAATTTAAAACATGAACAAATCATTCAACTTTCATTAATCTTACTATTGTTACGGCTTTACCCATGCCTAGACTTCAGGTTCGGTGCAGGCAGAAAAAACGCATAGAAAAATAGACCATATGGATACATTTCAATTTGTGACTTAATCAATAAATCTTGCACATGTTATGTACGAGTATAATACATATTTTATCTGCATTAATTGTGAGTGAAATATATTTTATAATATAACATAAAATCTTTAAACTAAAAAATCCGGAAATATTTCAGAACATGAAAAGTTATATATTTCCATAATGTCCACACTACACTAACTTTGCTAGTCTGTGATGCCAAATCAATTATGCTCTGGGATGAACCTATATTTAGGCAATTAGAATGTAGAGTGCAATATTGTCAGTACAATTGTGTACTGTGGTTTCATTTATTTTCCTGGTTTGAGAAAGATTTGGTGGAGTACTTAATTTCATGGTTTTTGGGTTGGTTATTAATTTTTTTTACATCTATACTAGTATATTTGCCAAGTCTTTGAAAAGAATTTTAACGTTTAATGTATATTTCTGTTCTGTAGATATTGTATCTGCATTTTGTATCGTGCATCAAAAATATCTGATAAAAGTTGGGACCATGTTTTATCATACAAAAATGTACATGTTTGTTAACAAGGATATTGCTGAAAACAATAAGAGGTACTGATATATTCATGTCAAGATAAAAAACAAATGACAAGCAGATTAATTAACCTATTACTGACAGTTTAACATTTTAATTAAAAGATCTTTACACCTTTACCTGCTTTTATATTTGGTTTTATATAAACAATTGATGGTAATTATGAAGTAATTAATTTGTCTGGATATATTTACAGTCAAAAGATGTTTAAGGTATCCGGACCACTATTGACCACGTGATCATATTTGATGTCCTGGATGTCCATTGATTTCAATGAAGCATGACCACGTGATCATATTTGATGTCCCGGATGTCCATTGATTTCAATGAAGCAGACCTCGGTATTTTTCGGCAAACATCGGAAATACTATTTGAATAACTAACTTTTTTTGCTCAGAAATGTATACATTCATTCAAAATATTTAATTTGTATCATTAATTGGCAATACATTGATTGAATAAAGCTGTATTTTTTAGTCGAACAATAAAATGAAACAGTGACTTCAATTATGGGTCGGATACCTTAAGAAATAATTTATGAGGGTTTGCACATGGGATGGGTATTTACAGTCAGTGGTAGCATCCCAGATTTCCGATTCCCAAATTGCCGAATCCCATATTGTTGAGTCCAGTTAGTCGATTCCCAAATTGCAGACATTGAAAAAAGAAAAAAAATGTGTTATTATTGACTTTAGAAAAAAATAATGTTTTGTCGGAGAAGTGTTTGTTAATATATATATCGATTTCTTGGAATTAGTTTCATGAAGATCTTTGTATTGTTTCGTATAGACGTACTAGTAATTATTTTAATAAAAAAACAATAGATAGACCTATAATTTGTTTCGTTTATTTGCCATCAAGCACTAGATTTATAACAAAGCGAAAAATATATAACCATCTTAAGTTGTCAGCGTCGAATAAGTGTTGTACACCTGTCCTCTCTCTTTGACAAAGCATTTTACTCCAGAATGTCCAGTTACTCGTTGAATTCAGAATATCAGCTTGTGTTGCGAAAAGGTTATGTTTTCAGTTACACAAAATTAATCAATTTTTGTTTTCACTACCGGTAACCAATTTTAATTGTTATATTGCCGAACAATTAAAAAACTTTTTTCGAATAAGTTGTAAGTAATTCCTTAAATAAAAAATATTTTAGCATAAATTTGTTTTATTCGGCAATTTGGGAATGGGCAAATTGGGATTCTGCAATCTGGCATGTAATCATTTACAGTTAATTATTTTATACTGAGGTAGACAATAAGCACATCATACACAGAATGAATTATTACAATTTTAATATGCATAATCCTGTGGGTTTTTTAAATTCATTTTTATGATTTTCTACCTGACATTTTCATGATAAAAAATTTTCAGTCTAGAAATCATTGCAAGTTTGTGTATTAACTGTAGATAAAATACAAACATGTACACTTTAACGTAACAAGTCTTAAATATTTTACCATGATCTGCACTGGATATATATCTTATTTATAGAAAACTAAATGTGATCTTCAACTTTCAGCTGTTCACAGATATATCAAGTATTATATTGTTTGATATTGAAATGACTTCAAGTTTGAATTTTGATCACTTACATGTAAACTTTGAGTAAAATATAAATGAATAAAGATTTTTATAAAGTGAGACAAATACCACAGATAGTTTATTTGTTCATTTAATAAAGGCTCATACAGTTATAAAATAATACATGAATGATCTAAACATTATAAATGGAAAACATTTAACACAGACATTATACTTCATTCAATTTTTAATTTTGTTATTTGTCCTTAGTAAAAAAAACTATGAAAATGTGATCTTCTACCAAAAAAAAAAACCAAAAACAAAAACAAACCAACAGTATTTGCATGAGAATCTGACCTTAGCATGCCAGAGGCTCTTAGAAGCCTATATCACTCACTTTGGAAACGTACCTTCATTCATTGAGAGTAAGCTTGATAGTCTCTGCAGCCTGTAGCCCACTTCTGAGAACCCGACCTTAGTGTGCCAGAGGCTCTAGGGAGCCTGTATCACATATAAGAACCTGACCTAAGCATAACAAAGGCTATTTGGAGCATGTATCACTCACTTCTGAGAACCTGACATTGCAGCCAAAAGGCTCTTAGAACCTTCTATCCCTTACTTCTGTAAAGCTGACCTGAGCACACAGAAGCTCATAAACTCCAAAATGACACTCTGAGAAACTAACCTAAGCACCTAGAGGCTCTTAGAACACTATATTACTCACTTCTGAGAACCTGACCTAAGCATGATATAGGCTCTTACATGTGAGAGTCTAAATCACTCATTTTTGAGTAACTGACCAAGCATGCCATAGGCCTTTAGGAGCCTACACTGTACACATGTACATCATTTACTTCTTAGATACTGACCTAATCATGTCAGAAGCTCTCAAGATTCTATATCACTCATTTTTGAGAACCTGACCAAGCATGCCGGAGACTCTTAGGAACCTGCACCATTCACATCTGTGAACCTGACCCAAGCATGTCAGAGGTTCTTAATTATATAAGAGTGTATCATTCACTTTATAGAAACTGACCTAAACATGCAAGGGGCTCTTAGAAACCTGAATCACTCACGTCTGAGAGCCTCATCACCTAATCATGCCAGGGGTTCTTTGAAGCCTATATCACTAACTTCTGAAAAATGGACCTAAGCTTGACAGAGGCTCTTAGAAGCCTATATCACTCACTTCTGAAAAATGTACCCAACCTTGACAGATGCTCTTTAAAGCCTGTTGCTGACTTCGGAGAACCTAACCTATGCATGTCAAAGGCTCTGGGAAGCCTGTATCAAGTATAAAATCTGCATATGGCAGAGGCTCTTTATAGCATGTACATGTATCACTCACTTCTGAGAATCTGACCTAAGCATGCCAGAAGCGCTTAATTAGGAACCTGAATCAGTCACTTCATAGAATCTCACCTAAGCATGCTAGAGACTATTAGGAGCCTGCATGACTCAATTCTGGGTATGCCACAGGCTTTTAGCAGCCTGTATCGTGTGGATGTGGACTAGTCGAAAAAGATCTATGTGTGTTACATATATACAGTAATTGAATGACGTTAATGTGGTTTTGGCTAGGATTTTCATAGGCAATCCTTTTACTGTAGAAGCAGTAAAATTTACCCAATTTTCTTCCGCCGACATAGCTTTAAAAGCAAATGTAAGACCACCCAAATCTTAAAAATTTCACTTAGCACCGGTGATCATATGCATCCTAAATCCACTTATGCTGTATTATTCAGACGTTTTGAAAAACGTTTATCTGACTTCATAGAAAATGGAGAAAGGAAACAATCCCGGAAGAATCAAAAATTGCGAAATACTCTTTTAATAAAGAAATGGTTTATATTGTAATTGTTCACCAACAGTCCTACCATAATTGTTAATGAGTTTTGTGCCAATAAATTATTTGTATCTGTATAAGAATGCAACCACGCATCGACACGAACCTATAACATTAAATCGTTTACAATGTATTAGTAAGACTAGATATGGCAAGAAAACAGTCCATGTTAACGATTTTTTTTTTTGGGGGGGGGGGAGGGGGGGTAAAAGGGGGTTGGGGGCTTGTTTTGTAACCAGTTACAAAGTTAACACGTGTTTGATAAAACTCAGTAGTTGCATATTTTTTTGCCTTGGTCTTCAACTTGATTTCTAAAAAGAGTTACAATTGCTTCCACATATTTTTAGGGTTTCATTTTATATAACGATTACAATGTATGTAACTGTGATGTAACCAGTTTGTAACCATTTTATAAAATGAAAGCATAAGTATATTTGTAACTAATTTGTGACTTTTTCAGAATCATATAGATGTTATCAATGTGTAACTGTTTTCCGTCATGTGCAGTTATGTAACTATATTGTAATCGTATTTTCTTAATGTAACTATGATAGCCAATATCTTGGGAAAAGTAAAATTTTTGTTAACAATAAGAAAAGGTTATATCAAAATTGTGTATATAAACATTACCGAAAAATATGTAGCCGAATCGTGTGTGGAAATTATTCGCTTCTATGGACTAGTTAGTCGAGAATCTAGCTATGCCTTCAATGCTTTTTTGCGTAAAAAAAGCGTTGGACGGCAGAGGATTCTCGGACAAATAACTAGTGGGAAAAATGTCTGATTATTAAAATTGAGTGTCCTGCGCCATCTGATTCTTGGATTTTCATACTAAACATTGAACATTTGATATGACTTTGGGGGAACATTAGCAGGGAATATAAGAAGATAGCGAGAGTGCAATATAAACATATTTGAGGCTCTATAGGACCCTTCAAGATATTGTACAAACCCGGTGCCAATTTCGCAGATAACGACCGACAAAATTACTGACAAATCTACACCCAACATCATTTTCTAGTTCGGAACGTGCGAACTGACTATAAAAGAGGGAAGTATAATTAAATTAAGAGAACCCTTTTCAAAATGTAGAAATTTGTATGACCGAAGCTAGAATTTCGACAGACAATATTTTAAAAGTTAACAAAGAGGCAAAGATTATATTTCTTGAGTGACCATACTACTATATTGAACCAATTAATACTGCTCTGCAGTCCAGGGTTACGGATAAAAAGGACGAAAATAATAATATTGTCGTAGAGTCGGTGGGGAGGCAGAGCAAACTAGAGGCTCCCAGGAGCCTGTAATCGCTCACCTGGAATCCAAATGACTTAAACTATAAAATTGTTTTTAGGCATTGTCCTTTAGGGTACTTTAGAGTTTTACTCTACTAATAGGTGTGTTATAGACTAATTTATAATTAAAAAACTTTTCATTTGTCCGAATTCATAATGAAAGGTCAATAACTCCTATAAAGAGTCATCTTGCAATTTTGGACTAAGCAATCATTTGTAGGGCTTCTATTGCTGATCATTTGTGCAATTTACAGTTTTAATCCAGCTACTATAGTTTTCAAGTTACAGGACAAAAATGGAAAATTTCATAACAAAATTGTCATTTAAGGGCAATAACACCTATAAGGAGTCATCTGACAATTTCAGACCGATTAAATGAATTGTAGGGCTTTTTTTTTTGCTGATCATTTTTGCAATTTATTATTTCACTCTAGCTGTTATGGTTTTTAAGTTACAGGACAAAAACGAAAAATTCATAAAAAATTGCAATTTAAGGGCAATAACTCCTATAAGGAGTCATCTGACAATTTCAGACCAATCAAGTGAATTGTAGGGCTTGTATTGCTTATCATTTTTGCCATTTACAGTTTCACTCTACCTCGTATAGTTTTCAGGTTATATTGTAAATACAAAAAATTTTGTCAAAAATCGTCAGAAAAGGGCAATAACTCCTACAAGACGCCAATACACAACCATCTTGAAACTAGAAACCCTAAGGATGATTGTGGCCAAGTTTGAAAAAAAATGGCCCAGTGGTTTCAGAGGAGAAGATTTTTGAAAAAGTTTACGACGGACGAAGGACGACAGACGACGGACGCCAAGTGATAGCAAAAGCTCACATGGACCTTCGGTCCAGGTGAGCTAAAAACGAATTGTGAGGCCAAAACCGGAGTGTAGGAATGAGCTATATGCCATAAAGTGCTATAACTGGCAGGTAAGGTTGCTAAACACTATAAACACCTAGACTATCACAAGATATCATAGCACAAAAAGGGGAAAAGACTTAGAAAAATTAGATGTACAAAAAAACTACAAACTGCATGTTGATGGCGTACACCCCAAAAGGGCCCTATGAAAACTCTGGTTATATAAAATCTTCAGGGTTGCCAAGCAGTTGGACGACAGGAACCCGAGAACCAGAGCTAGAAGAGACAGAAAAAACCTAAACCAACATCAGAGGTACTAAGACAAGAAGCTTGCCCTTTAGTAATGATTTTTTGGCAAGTAGCTTTGCCTTTGGTAATAGACATAAGTATATTAATTAAGCAGCTAAGTAATAGACAACAATTTTGGCACTAGGACAAGATGCTTTGCCTTTAGTACAGTACTGGCACCCGTAAACGCAACATTTTGACTGACTGATAACTAATTGCTGACGGATTTTGGAACGCTGACGGATCGTTGACTGATTAATAGGGATAACATCAGTCCAAAAGAATGAGTCCGTCATTACCTCGGTAACCGTCAGCGATCAGTGCGATCAGTCCAATCAATGCGATCCAAAATCATGTAATTGTATACATAAATCGGTCAGTTTATTGACGGATACGGATATCTTAATAATTTGAAGATGAAACGAAATATGTTTCATTTTTATATTATATATACATTTATAGAACAATAAACGCAAGTATTTAAAATAATAGTTAATACAGAAGAGACGTCGCGTTAAAGAAAAAAAAATGAATATTAAGTAAAAAAAAGAAAACAAACAAACAAAACCAAAAAACAACTATTTTCTTTATATTACATAGTTAAGCAAATTTCTTCAATGCATGCAGGACTTCACTGCGGGTCGAGCCCTGTAAAATCTTAAAAGAACTCCTTTCAATTTAAGGCAGATCATTAGCGACGAGATAAATGTTAAATTTTCATAATCCATTATTGATCTTTTTTTTATTTCCTTGATTCGTGATTTCGGCTTATTTTATTTTCTGTGAACTGTTACTGATATATTTTTTGTAAATATTAGGCCGACCCGTCCCCCAACTCAGTAACAGCTTTATTTAACGGTTAGCAAATGGCACAGCCCCGTTTTGACAGACATCCTTTTTACATGCAGTTAGAAAAAACAAGTTACTTAAATGTATGCCTGCATGTTTTAATTTAGTATACAACATTTTTAAATTCAGTTATCAAATTGTTATGCATAAACAATCGTTGAACTGTTAAACAAGCATTGTCAATCAAAACACATAGTTTACTAAACATAAAGTTTAAACATATTGTAAAATATAAAGCGATTCTTGTCGAAGGTTTTATTTGACATGCAATTAAAGTAGTACCCTTACAGTTACTTTGGATTGTTTTGCAGCAAAATTTCAGTTATTTCATGGCTTCCAGTTTTTATTGGGGGTGGGGTGGGAGGAAGCCTGAGTACACGTTAAAACCGACAATCCTTGTCAATTAAGTTGGAGTCGAGCACACCCTACCCGCAGTAATAAAAAAATCCGCAACCTCTTGAGAGGCATGTGATCAATAGTAGATGACAACTATTTAGCCAAAAACGCTGGAGAGAAGAGTCTGTGAATACTGCAGTAATAGCGTAAACGTGTGTTACACATAGACAAGTTTTATTGTAAGAAATAGTAATATTTTGAAAGAAACGTCAGTAATTCTATAGTTCTTTAAGATAGGTTTAAACATTGTCATAACAGTCACATCGATAAAACAGAACCTTTTCAAAACTTGCCCTTTAAAAGATCGTCCTTCAATTTGAATAATAACTTATTAGATTGATTGGTTGATTGATTGATTGATTGATTGATTGATTGATTGATTGATTGATTGATTGATTGATTGATTGATTGATTGATTGATTGATTGATTGATTGATTGATTGGTTGATTGATTGCTTTACTTTGGGCGAGCAGTATATTCAGCTTTATTCGGTTATTCCCAAAACGTCTACTTGCAAACTAAACATCTAATTAAGAAATGGGGATTGAGAGGCCTGTTGAAGGGTATGACTTTATTTTTACCTTACATGTAACAAAATTCATATGGTTTAAAAATGAAATATGAACACAATTTCCAGTTTAAAATAGATATTTTAAAAAACTGTATTTAAAATAAAAAGATTGGGTTGACATTTTTTGATTCACTATTTAAAAGTATGTCCAATAGAAATTTAATGAAATATATATAAACAATATACATATTAAACTTTAAAAAAAATTAATAATAATATTCAATAATATATGAGCGGCATCATTCATAAAGGGACCTAAGTAGAAAATTTTTGCAGAATTAAGTGTGATCCTGATACATCGAAATAATTCTATCAAAAGTTGTATGTTATTCTCTCATAGTTAAAATCCGCAACGCATATGAAATCTGCAATCACTATTATCTGACGTCATCAATTTTTAAGATTTTGCGAAGAACATTCACATTATGACCTCGTTTTTTTAGGTAGTCTGTTAAATGCTTTGATTTGAAAATAACTTAGATGATGGTAAATAACATATATCCACAGTCGTCATTTTCTAATATTCAGTTCTGTTCGGTAGGTACCTTGTCATGTTTTGAGATTTCTTCTAGTTTCACTAAACGAAATTCCAACGAAATTAAATTTGTACAACTTTGATTTTAGACACCAGAAAAAAAGGAATGTGACCTAACCAACTAGTGGTGGTCAAAGACTTTCCCTTTATTGTTTTCTAAGATATTTACGAAAAATTTGGAACAAATATAGTTTTGTCGTTCTCTTGATAATTAAGCGAATCGGTCCAATAATTCTAAGAAGCGTGATAAGAACAGCATACCGAGTTAAATCCTGTTTTGAATAAAGAGAAACATTCTTAATTCATTCTAAATTGCTCAACATAAATAACGTTACTTTATAAATTTTACGAAATAATATAAGTAAACATGTTCCCTGGATATACAATCCATAGAAAGAACTTTACACTTTAATTTGAAACCTATGTAAAGAGCAATATTTATTTATGAAGTAATGAACATTTTCCTTGTATTCCAGTAAATTTTTTCTTAAAGCACAATTATATTTCCAGTTGCAGATTTTAAAGATAAGTTCAACGATCATTAATTTTAATTTTTCATGTTTCAAACGTGTATAATGAGAATTTACAGAAAGGACTATCGGTCAGGGATTCGCCTCCTACTACGCTAAAATCCAAATATAATAATTATCATAAATAAATATTTCCAGTTGCTGATTAAAAGATAAGTTAAAAATCATTTATTTTAATTGTTCATGTTACAAACGTGTATAAAGAGAATTTAAAGAAAGGACTATCGTTTAGGGATTTGTCCCGTTCTATGCAAATAATCCAGGTATAAAATGTTATCATACATAAAACGTAACCAAATGCATGCGTCATTTGCTTTCTGTGTGTTAAAGAGAACGATGATTTACACACCATGACTTGTGACAATCCAAACTGATAAATACCCCCCACCCCCCCCCCGGTCATGTTGTATAGGGGTGTCTAATTCACGGTTGAGATAAGCACAACCTCGGTATCAAGCATTTCGCTGCACATGTGAGGAAATCATTATCCATTTAGATCAAGACGTGTAAACAGGAATTTAAATAAATAAATCTCCAGACTATTATGCTGAGTTCTGTGTGGTGATGTCGATACTTCTCTCACTAATTTCTAATTCAAAGCCATAGGAAAAGAAGGGGTTTCGTGTTGGATCGTACCTCCTATTACAAAAAATAATGTTATGTTACCGATAATTCTGAAAACATTCAATCATTAACACAACAACGAACAAACGCGTGATGAAATAAGCCATTCATTTCCTGACATTTTGCGTTTGATAAATATTTTCAAAGTTTTGTTTGACGATGGTTTCGTTGGGTACTCCAGCTCTTCCCTATAAACACTCGACGCAATATTATAGGTTTTTAGGTAAAACGAGCCATAAATGAGGAAATAACACTTGCAATTTTTAAACTACTATTTGCGAGTGCAACAAATTTTCACATTTCGAAATATTAATTTAACTCACCTAAGGTTGAATGGACTGCCTGGAGCGATCAGACCAACCAGTACGTCAGATCATTCAAATCGTTCCAAATCCGTCAATTTGACCGATGGACGGATTGGGAACGACTTGACTGATCTGACTAATCTGACTGGTTGATAACTGATTGCGGACGGATTCTGGAACGCTGGCGAATCACAAACGGATTGCTAAAAGTGTTGGGTTTTCAATCTCAAGTACTGTTATATACAAGAATATATGGAAATTAGGTAGCACTAAGTCAAGAAGCTTTGCTTTTGGTAATATACACTAGGATATTTAAGCAGCTAAGTGGCACTCAAAAACTTCGGTACTAGGACAAGAAGTTTTGCCCATAGTAAAACATATTTAAATAGTGTTAATAAATTGGTACTAAGGTAAGAAGCTTTGCCTTTAGTAATTTACTTAAGTATATAACTTATAGCCGGTAATAGGTGATAGATGTCAGGAAATTAAGTTTATCGAGGCAGCTAAGTAGTCGACCAAACTTTGAATCTGGGGCAAGAAAATAATAACCCGTACTTCGGAATAACTAATCCTATAAGCAACGGACTGATCACCTCTTTTCCCTACTGAAGTCATAGAGTGAAGTAGAAGTGGGCTTTTAACGTTCTTGGCCACCGTAATATAGTTTTGCACAGACTTTTGCCAAAATGGCTTCAGTTTAAAACTAAAGACATTTTTTCATACTTTTGAGGAATTTGAAAAAAAATCATTAGAAGTATTTCAAAGAAATAATAAAACAAAATAATAGTAACATTGAAAAAAGCAGAAAAGAAGATGATAGAGGTTGTCTACAGACCAGTTGGAATCCAGCTGAAAGCAAGCAAACAATATATAGCTTCTGGGGGATCGTGTCAGCGGCTCGAACGGCTACTTTTATCCAATCTTTAACGTGTCCGATTTAGAATACTGTACACAAGGCATCAGTTTAAATCTTCAACTGACAGACAAACAAAAAATATTCAGTTGCCAAATCGGTGTAAAAAACTAAGGAAGCCCATAAGTGGTATGTTGTGTTTTATTTTTAAGTCGTTATAACGACTTACTTACTGGTTATAATGAATTAGCTTAGAGATAGTAAGTCGTTATAACTAGTAAGCTACGGCCGTATGACCAGTAAGATAAGTCGTTATAACGAGTAAGCTATATCTTTATAATCAGTACGCTAAGTCGTTATAACCAGTAAGCTAAGTCGTTATATCGAATTAAAAATAAAATACTACATGGCACTAACGGGTTTCTTTAGAAAACTAATGAAATGATAAACCCGAATTCGGAAAAACGACAAATTTACAGTATATATTTTGTAGTAGGCAATCAAAGGTACTCGTGAACAGGACCCCTGCCCGTTTTTTTGTTTTTGTATTATCTTGCAAGAAATCTTTAAAACATCTTAAAATACGATCTGCTGTTTATTATATTTATTTCTAACGAAATGATAAAAGTTTCCACAAATTCTTTAAACACCAGTCGACCGGAAGACGTATTTTTTTTTACGGTACTATACGATCAACGTGTTGAAGAAAGGGAATATGTTAGAACAGATACCTGAATTATAATAATAATATTTTCTCACGACAAGGTAAATATTGACGATATATATCTGTTATTTAGTATAACTACTATTTTAATAATCATAGGTTTAGATGTTAAGCTCTTGTTTTAAATAAAATTGAAATCAATTTGCTAGTAGATGTGCAATAAACGAGGACGTCGGTGTAGTAGAGCGATCTAGATTTATATAATAAATGGATATTAAAGATGTCTTATAAACTTTATGAAATCATCGAATGAATCTTATACAGGAGACAAAATTTATTCTCGTGACAGATTAACTTAATGTAGATCCTACAACTAAATCTCTAAATAATAACACTTTATGCTAAATTTTATACTGACAATTATGTTCGGCAACTGTGTTGTTCGGCATATCTAGAAAAATGACCTCTCCGTTAAGATAACTGTGTATACATACATTTGGGGATTTATCGATTGCAAGTGATTTACGAAATGTTCTATGCATCAACAAATATACAAAATATAATACAACTAATTATCGCGCTGAATAAAATGTGCTCACAGATACATCTAATTAATGTGTAAACTTCAGCGTTTCCATAGTAACGGAATTTGTAGAATTAGCAATGGAGGAATAATGTTATAAAGAAGAAATGTGAACGTAGCAATTGTAAGTATATTTTATTACTTATGTGTGAGTTTTTCACTATTTCTGATGTAAATGTACTCATCGGTGGATGACTGATTATTGATTTGTGTACACGTGTACAACAGTGTCCTTATACCTTCGATGAATTATATTCAATTAGAACGACATTGCCCTTTGAATGTCAGACACCGACACGTTTTTGTTTATTGTATTTTTATTCAAAAATCAAATAATAAGAGGGGATTTATGATTGTCATTCTTGTGACGAACCACCTCCTCCCCCGCAAAAAACTGTTTTTATGTGTAATCCAGATGTAAATTTATTTACAAAACGATTAAAAAGTATTTAGATAATCTGATAAACAATGTAACTCACTTAAAAGTCAATGTGCGACCTAAAGCTTCAAGACTTCCTCTCCCTTTATTTTATTTGCATTATATAGTGTCTATGGTCTTTTATTCGCATCGCAGCTTTTTTCATTGTATTTCCCCACCCCTACTTCCCCTTCATGTTGGTTTAACTGTCCTCTTTGTCTTCTCCAATCTGCTCTCCAGATAAAGAAATGTTACTACTGAAGTTCAACCAAACTATTTTTGTTTACCATAGAAGGCGTTCAACCAGTTTTCCGTCCGGACGCTTTTAGATAATCAAGTGCAATATTTTAATATAAATTGTTGCATCTAAATGGTCTAAATGATCTTAATTAATTTTATTTAATGACTTTTATGTACCCTTTATCGTCGCTTTTATGTAGGCCCCTAGTCTGATATTGGGTTCTCATGTACTAAATTATATTATATCTATGATACTTTATTATATGGTCTTTATATATTGTATTATAAGATCTTCATGTACTCTATTATATGATATTTATGTACTGTATTATATGTATATATCAATGTTAGAAAGGTATGCAAAGCACATACACAGTGGCGGATCCAGAGGGGGGGGGGCGTACGTCCCCCTTTAAAAAAAGAAAGGAAAAAAAGAGAACAGGGAGGGTAACAACCAATGCCAAAGATGTAATCCCCGCTCGTCCTTGCAATAAAGTTATGCATTAACTATTGTATACTTTACCAAATAAAGGTTACTATAAAAAAAACCTTGTGTTAAATAAATTCATTTTGATGCTTGGAAATTGCGAGAATGCAGGATTTTGCACCATTTTTTTCGAGAGCGTCTGGGAGCCTTAAGCGGCACCCAGACTCCCCGCCGTAAATGCGCATCTGCGAGGCGCGGGAGGACCACTTCGTGGCCCTCCTTTCCGATATCCCCTTTTTACGCCCCCTTTCTAAAATCCTGTATCCGTCCCAGATTTTTTGAATATGCATTTATTACCCTTCTACCTTTAAGACCATAGGATATAACAGAATTTTAGAATCTAACAGGAGATAGTACAGAAAATTAAATACATGCAATTTATGAAAAGTCGAAGTTTGACATGTTAATCACATATAACCAACACCCTTGGGCCTCGGTGGCCTAGTGGTTAAAGTCGTTAGTCATGTACTATTGATCACGTTGTTTGTCAACACTTAGGCTGTGGGTTCGTGTCTTACTCTTCATGTTGACATGGATTGCTAGTTTTATTGATGTAGGACGGCTTACCCCTAAAAAAACGGGACACCTCGATATAGCTGTAAAATTGCTGAAATAATATTCAAACAAATGGATTTTGACAGTATAGTTTTATAGTTTTGTGTATTGCTTTCAGATAGCTGTGTTTTGTATTATTTTTTACCACACACCTCACATACACTGGTTATTGATTGGAATTATTGCCATGTACCATGCTGTGTCTATGCCATGTAAAAGTTATATTTGAATTTTTAAACTTGAAAAAAATGTGTTTTTATAAATGAGGTGGTTAGCTATCATTTTGGATCAAACGGAATTCGTACTATCGTAATCTGTTTCGATAGAAACTTTTTAAACGCGCCCAAAACATATAATTAAAGTTTCACAAAAAATTGTCTGTATTCATTTTTAACTCATTGTACAATGTCATATCGATTGTGTTTAAAGGGAAATTGCAGGAAGGATTGACCAGGGATTTGTCTCCTATTAAATAATTTAAAAGAAACAACTATTATCATCAATAATAAGTAACATACTGGTATTATATGCGTTTCTGCATGTTTAATAGATGGTTTAAATATCGTGATCTGTGACAAATGGAACCGAAATAAAATAACTATTAATATTTAATTATAAGTTTCGCAAGTAAATAAAAATGCATTGTTGCATGTATTTTCAGTTTTTGCCGATAACTCATATGTAAATTTATACCATTCTGAAAGATAATAAAACGTTTCTGCGCACTGAATATAAAATCATTTTAATTATTGTGATTAACATTATTTAACACTTGACCGAAGAGATTTTCCTGTACTGAAATTGAACAGGATTTTTTCTAATTCTGTACTAAATTATGTTAAACATATAGAACCCGTTAAAAGTGGTTAATATATTCCTCTAGTAAATGTTAAAACAAACTCATCGGTATATAACTTAATTTTATTTATAAAAGGGAAAGTTGTCAAAAAGTGACTGGAAGGGTGGTTCATTGGAATATGACATACAGTGAAATTTCAACTTTGGACTCAAATTGTAAAAACATGCAAAACTCCGCACGAAACTTTCACTCTACGTCATATTCCAACGAGCCCCCCACCCCCTCCCAATCGATTTCGATCAACCTTTGAAACCTTTCCTTTTATGAATTAAATGAAGTTATATATCAATTAATCTGCAAACTAGGAATCGGCTATCTGGAATACCACCCCAAAAACGTTTACTCGCGTTTACTAGGCGTTTTTTACCTGTAATTTACGTATTTTGCTGGTAGACGTTTCAGGAGTACACGTATAATAGTTTAATAATATTTTGTTGTTGATAATAAAGCAAATTGATTTGATGTTACAGTTATACCAATTTGGCAATAGTCCTCTCAACAACCATAAAATACATAAATATGTCCTTTAAAGGGTGTGGACTATACTTCAGAGTAAAACTGTAGACGGCACAAATGATTTTGCATAGATAAGCGGACTGTTATCTAGTTGTCATTTTTTCGAAGATTATATTACTGTTTACAATCGAAACTTGAGGTGGCAGGCACTTACTGAAGTATTCGGTGCAAATATGATGTACATTGTATTAAATATGTGCAATTTTCTGTTTTTGACTCTCTCATTCAAAGAATTCCAACCAGTTTCCCCAATATTCTCATACACACTGTTTATACATGTCATGACTGTACAATAATTTTTATTTTGCGAATACACGTTTCGGGAATAATGCATATATGACAATATTTATTTTGAACCTTTAAGATGTTTAAAGATGAAACATCAAATTATACAAACATAGCTCTAGTAACGCAATTAATTTTAATTAAAAATATAAACCTGAAAAATTGTTGTTAACTTCACATTTTGAGGTTGATGGTTTTCACGAGATATCTGGAAGATTGCTGTCTACTTAAGTGAAGCAGATGGGAAGCTGAATCAGCATTTTTCATTTATAGGTATGTGTTTCCATTCGGATACCTTTCATTATGCACAGCAAGACGCCTCTTAATGTTTATAATTCGTGGATTTTGGTCTAGTGGCTCCATCCGCCTCAAGTTGTATCGTATGTATTTTGTGTCTTTGAAAAGTAGTATAGCTGTGACGTGTTATTGTGGGCTTACATTTTGATGCTTTTTTCAAATTCTAAAAGGCTGTATTGCTTTTTTACTAATAACCTTTTAATAGATCCATAAAGCCTACGGTAACTGAAGTGAAAATTTCGCGGAATTTGGACGACGACGACGTCATAAACGAATTACGAAACAATAACGTTTCAAAATGTTAAAAAAAAACCAATAGTAGGATTTATCTTTAAGAGACTTGATAGGAAATACGTTAAAGAGATGGTAAGGACTACGCAAGAAATACTAATAAGAATACGTTAGAGACATGACAGTAAACTGCGTTGACGATATTCTGGTACCCTGACGATGATATCATCATTAGCCTAAGCGGCCTTCGGATATATTTGAAGTGAAGCTTGCGTCAATGAAAAATATTGCACCAGGAGACCAGGTTACGTTGACGGGATCTGCGTTGGAGACATGACCGGAACTGCGTTAGAGCAGGAACCTATAAATCAATTATACTAGTCAAAGGTTAGAGACATGAAGGGAACTGCGTTAGAGACATGACAGGAAATGCGTTAGATAAATGATAAAACACTACGTCACAAACGTTAGTAGGAACTACGTTAAGAGACATAATAAGAACTATAACTAAATGCCAACCCCCCTTGGAAAAAATTGTTTGCTAGCATTTTTTCATTATTTTATATTTTACCTTGTTATTACGAAAATTCAGTAGAAAAAACGTAGATACAACAACCTGTCCATGTTTTATAGTATGCCTCTGTATTTAAGTTGTTACAAATCGTCCTTGACTTTTGCTACGGAAATTTCACATAATAAGTCAGCCATTTTTGTTTCTTAAGGGACCTTACGATGTTTACAAATGTTCGTCTGCTTTCGTGACGTTCAATGGTATTCGGACAAACCGCGTGACTTTTCCCGCCTAAACTGCAGACGACATCACCCGAAGGATTTCGAGTAGACAACAATCGATTGTTCCTAAAGTACAGTTCCGTTCTAATTAAGGTCAAATTTTAGTATGAAAAATCGCCCGTTCAAAACTAAAAAACCGCTTTATTTCAAAACGCTGAATATCTCGGGGAAATAATTATTGATTTCAAAAAGGTCCCTTCTTGATCTAAAAAAGGAGCATAAGCTGAACCATACGCGGTAAGCAGTTTTCATTTGTAACGCAAAAAACACTATACAACCTACGTCAACACTTACTATAAGAGACATGAACTATGTAAGCGACATGACAAGTACTTCTTATCAATATGACATTTATAGGGAGTACGTCAGAGACATATATGATAGGACTACGTTAAGAGACATGATTGGGACTACTTAAAGATACATGAGATGTTTCGGTTAAGTAAAAAAAAATGTGACAACTACGTTAAGAGACATGATAAGTACATTTAAAGACATGTTTGGAAATGCGTTAAGAGAGAGCCGTGAAACAGAAGCATGAACTAGGTTTAGATACATTACAGGAATAACGTTTAGAGACATTATGGGAACTACGTTAAGAGACATAATATGATTTACATGAGACATAATAACTGCGTTTAGAGGCATGACAGGAACTACGTTAAGCACATGATAGGCACTACGTTTAAAGACATAGAAACTACGTTAGAAGACATGATAGGAACTACATTAAAAGACATGATAGGACATTTTATTAGTAACTAAATTAAGATACAAGTACCACGTTAGACAATATGATAATACTTTACGTCATATACATGATAGGGATTACTTCAGATACATGAATAGGAACTACGTTAGAGACATGATACAAACTACGTTAAGTGACGTTATAGAAACTAAGAGACTTGAACTACGAGAAGAAACTTAATGGGAATTACGTTTAGAGACACAATAGGAACTACGTTAAGGGTCATAATAGGAACTATGTTAAAGAGATGATAAGGACTGCGCCAGAAATATATATTCGTACTACGTTAGAGACATGACAGGGACTGCGTTAAAGGCATGATAGGAAGTACGTTAAGAGACATGATAGGAACTATGTTAGAGACATACACATTACATACATTCCGTAGAGATAAATACATTCATATCATTACGAGACGCGTAGCGTCGAGTTGTGATGCGGAATGTATGCAACTGTCGAGACGTGATACAGGGAGTTGTACCTACACTTATATGTATGTTATACGTTTATCTAAAATTAAGATGTATAAAAAGGGCCGAACAAAACAGAAAGTTTAAAATATCAAAATTTAACATTCAACGAAGCATTTGTTTATAAAATATAGTCCCTAACATCTCACGTGTTATGACGTCATATCTCATTCATAGAAGGAAAGTCATTCAACGAATTATTGGTTATACCATTCATGGTGACGTCAAGAAGTAGTTCCGACAAAAGTACATCTTGAATCCCATATACAGATGATACAAGGTTTTGTATCAATTGCTAATTTTCCAGATTTTGACGAAATACGTTCTTAATTTTAGATAAATGATAGGAAGTACGTTAAGAGACATGATAGAAACTACACGTTATAGAGATGATAGGGATTACGTCAGAAACATTTATAAGAACTACGGTAGAAATATGATAAGTTGAGGGACATTTTTAGTAACTGTATTAAGATACATTGATAGTTATTCCATTAACAGACATGATAGAAACTACGTTAAGAGACTGATAGTATACGTTAAGAGTCTGATAATGACTATGTAAGGAGACATTGATGTAGGAACTACGTTTATAGTCATTGACATGGTCTGCGTTGAGCGTACGTTAGTAGGGGCTAAATTAAAAGACTACGATAAAAACTATGTTAAAAGACTTATTACTTTTGATTTTTTGTTGATTTTTTTTTAATTTCTTTTTTGTTGCGTGTCTTTGTTTTTATCCGGGTTTATTTGGTTTATCTCATCGAACATCGTCAGTTGGTACAATATTTTACAAAAATGATAGTAAAATTGAAACACAAGTACTGAATACATATTTAAGGGTAACTAATCGCAGTAATCTTTTTTTGAAGTTAAAATTTTTATTTTATTATATAGATTGTTAAATAAATAAATAAATAAATAAATAAATAAATAAATAAATAAATAAATAAATAAATAAATAAATAAATAAATAAATAAATAAATAAATAATAAATAAATAAGTAAATAAATAAATAAATAAATAAATAAATAAATAAATAAATAAATAAATAAATAAATAAATAAATAAATAAATCAATCAATCAATCAATCAATTAATTAATTAATTAATTAATTAATTAATAAAAAATAAATAAATAAATAAATAAATAAATAAATAAATAAATAAATAAATAAATAAATAAATAAATAAATAAATAAATAAAGGTAGGTGTAGGTAGGTTCTTTCGTTCGCTCTTTCTTTCATTCTTTCATGCATTAACATTTAAATTGATATAGTGGAAAAAGATCCTAAGTAATTTTCTATTTTAGTAAATATCAACCCTTGAAGTTATGGGTCCTAATCCCACGCTCGCTCCCTTATTACCATACATATTTACAAACATAACATAGAGATCGAAGCAACTAATCAACACTTTCAAATGTACACCCTCGTAATATATGGAGTAGTCAGTGAGCAAGTGTGGTACATGTATAAAGACATTCATAGGCAGACCACGGACACGACAGCGACATGTTCTGGTACATGTATAAGACATTCCATAGGCAGTCCGCGGACACGACAGCGACATGTTCAGGTACATGTATAAAGACATTCCATAGGCAGTCTGCGGACACGACAGCGACATGTTCAGGTACATGTATAAAGACATTCCATAGGCAGTCCGCGGACACGACAGCGACATGTTCAGGTACATGTATAAAGACATTCCATAGGCAGTCCGCGGACACGACAGCGACATGTTCAGGTACATGTATAAAGACATTCCATAGGCAGTCCGCGGACACGACAGCGACATTTTCTGGTACATGTATAAGACATTCCATAGGCAGTCCGCGGACACGACAGCGACATGTTCAGGTACATGTATAAAGACATTCCATAGGCAGTCCACGGACACGACAGCGACATTTTCTGGTACATGTATAAGACATTCCATAGGCAGTCAGCGGACACGACAGCGACCTGTTCTGGTACATGTGTAAGTCATTCTATAGGCATACCAAGGACACGACTGCGACCTGTTCTGGTACATGTGTAAGATATTCCATTGGCAGTCCGCGGACACGACAGCAACCTTTTATGTGCATGTACAAGTAATTCCATAGGCAGACACGACAGACCTTTTATGGTAAATGAAATTATAGTCATTCCATACAGTTATTGTATTATTAGAAGATTCAAGTCTGTTTGTTAGACTTTTTGAAGAAACTAAATTATAAAAGTTATCATTCCTGGTGACAAAGTCAGCATAGTTTTTTTACACATTATGTATTTACTTCACGATTTACTTTTTTCACGCGTTTTTCTCCTTTTTGCATGAATTTGATTGCATTTTTATTATTTACATATTACTGAAGACGACTCGTGGTCATTTCATTTTGAGGAGTTCAGAGAATTGTTATAGAAGTGAACAGATAAACGTCTAATGTGCATTCATAAATCGTTTTCATTTTTTAGATGTGATGTGCGCAAAAGAATGAAGTTGACGCCACACCGATGAGATAAACTACGTCGTTTACCTTGTTATCATAATGTGTAGTTTTTTGTGTATTTGTTGAAAACAAGTTATTTTTGTGATTAATCCGGATACAACAAGAAATAAATTACAGAAATAGGTGTAGATACGATCAAATACGCATACTGTTACAGGCTATTTTACAGTATTTAATAGGTGTGCACTTAAAGGTAAGATATTATTTAGGCGTATATTATTTTATCATTTTTTTCCGAGGTTATGTTTGCTATTAATACCGTAATTATGGACGAAAAATCGCTTCACATTTTGAGCTTTATGTAAAATGTTATGCAAATTGAATTTCCTATAACATAAGACGCACATGACAGTATATGACAAGTTTAATGAACAAATCGGATGCAAATCGGAATTGCTTCTGTAATTGAGGGAATCTGGGGCAACATAATTTATTTTCAAAGTTCTTCTGTGATCTATTTATATTAGAATGTACACATCATTATCTTTTTATGACTATTTTTTTTTACAAACAATCATTCATTTACACGTATCCATGTTTTATAATTAGTTACACATTTAAGTATTTGTTGTTCGTGTATAAGTATTCTCATTTAATTATTTAGGCAAACAAATCTAATATAAAACCACGAAGTTTTGTTTAACCATAATCTATGAAATATTTTATATATAATCAAAGAGACATTATGTAGAGTAAAATAGTGTTTTTCTATCTAAGAGGACTTAAAAACACAAAGTATCTCACTAAAAAGAATTGTGAAAGGAGGCATGGGCGTATAATATTTTTAGCGATACAAATTTCCGTTAGAAATTGGAGATTTCCCGTTCATCTTAAAGCTACATAACGGAATAAGGAAATAAACTAACTATTCTTAGTTGTACTTTTCTACGAACAGATGAGACGGTAAATGGTATACATTTTTTATGATATATAATTTTGAAATCTAATATTAAACTAGGTAGTTAAAATATACTCTGATTTTACATTTAAAAGTTTATTATTCGTGATTTATGTAATGTTTCCATTAATCTCGCTCAGATGTCTTCATAAAATTAGAAAGAACACCGTACATATTTGGCACTATATAAGATCATCAATCAAGAAAACCGATAGCACAAACATTTGGTTGGCCTATTTATTGTCAATAACTGATTCCAGCAAGAACATCTCAGATTATTTTGAGTTGAACTATTGATTGACTTGATGATGCATTGATGTCTGACCACAGATCGAACGCTACATACGAATGACCCGTGATTATTATTCAAAACGAATTGATCGTCAGATCTATTTTAGCTGACTTAACCGTAGGTCCTAGCGAGCTATTGGCCTTCCCTGTTCATGAGTTCTGGCGAGCTATTGGGCTGGCCTGACCATATGTCCTGTCGAGTCATTGGGCTGTCGTGACCAATGGTCCAGCGAGCCATTATGCTGATTAAAAATTGTCAGAAAATATGTGTGCAAAATACCAAATCTATCGTTTGGTCATCAAATTTAGTTATTTGTATAAAGCACATGGTTTGGAGTCATAAAACATATGGTTGCTAAGGACTTTTCGTCCGTTGCTAATGACAAAATGCCACGTACGGTTGTATAATGACATATTTCAAAAGACTAGGCCATCAAGATTCTAACAATATGTGTTACTTGTAGAAATATGCTATGATATGACTTTGACCTATTGACCCTTTATCTTGGGCTCAAATTGACCCTCTTTCTACTGATCACTTTAAGAGCATGTTTACTATATTATCTCTTAATGTGCAAACGTTATTCAATAGAAACAGTTAGTTATGGTGACCATATTGAAAATGGCGGTTCACAATCAATCGACCTTGGTTTGTAGTCTTAAACTGAAGGTTTTAACATATTGATCACGTTAAAAGCATATGTTTACTATATTATATACAATCGTTTTCAAGTTATAAGCCAAAAACAACAATAAGTCGAAACAGTTTTTTTTTTCAGACCATATAAACTTAATAAAGGTCTCGATGATTGAGAATTTTCTAAAATATTGTCTGCTTCTAGCTTTAATGGTTGTTATGATATAGTGATTACAAGATCCAAGGTGACCTCTCACTTTGACTTTTGACATTTTACCATGACATTTTTAAATGCAACTTAATTTTACTTGGGATCAATAATGGTGGTCCCAAGACCACAGCCCAGGACTTTGGGTTTTACAAATTTTTACGAGTTGTTATAATTTTCGGTCAAAAATGCAGAAAAAATCAACAATTTGATTGGAAAATATTGTTTGCGTTTTAAATCATTGCCTTAGGTCAACCGACGATATGTACACTTTTGAGAATTGGTTGAAGTTTCTAAGTTCATCTGCTTACAATTGTTTACGGTGTTCTGGCAGATAGTTCAATTACTGAAAATAGATCGGTTTCACAGGGTGAGTCAGTTCACCATCGTGAATGACCGATTAATAATACTAAGTATCTAAATGATCTCACGACGTAGTGGAGGAATACGAAAACAATAAGTATAAGTATCATACGAGTTACAATAAGGGCTTTACTCTGTTGTGGGAAAGACCTTAAATATTTCGGGTAAATGGTCGACTTAAGACTCGCAGAAAATGAATCTGTAACTAAGTAACGATTACAAAGTTTTTATAACTTAGTACAAATAATTATCTGTGAGGTCTTCAACAAAGACTCATAATTTCGTATGATTCGGACGAAAGAAGTAATTACCAACCATGGAAATCCTTGTTTTTACTTGGTACAAATTTAATATATTAGGTCCTCAACAAAGATTACCCATACAGACTTGTGAACGCAAAAAACTGACCGTCATGGCCATTCATTTTTTCTGACTTAATCGTCTCCTCTTAATCTATAATCCTTTTGTGACTGAGTGGCATAACAGGTCCTTTACAACAGGTCCTTTTGTGACTGGGTGGCTTAACAGGTCCTTTTGTGACTGGGTGGCATAACAGGTCCTTTTGTGACTGGGTGGCTTAACAGGTCCTTTACAAAGATAACCATTTTGTGATGATCGGATTTAGACATGGATGTCATTATGAATTAAAATTTCTGAATGGCTGAAAATTTCATAATTGTTTTATTTGAACTAGAACACCAATTTCTTACTGGCTAAAATATTTAAAATAATATTTGCAAATACAAGGCCAGATGAAGTTGAACAAAGGACCATTAAAATATTTTATAGACGTTCAGAATTTCAAGGATGGAATATATTTTAAAGTGTAATAGAACATAAAACTTTGTTTCTATGCTTGGCTCAATGAGACAAAACAAAGTAAATCTTTGAGATTCGGGTTTGCAACATCCATTCGTTTAACAAGGCCATAGGACATATATATCATTGCGCTAATAAGGCCGGATGGCGGAATTGTTTATGTTGCATCGCATTAATTATATAATTATTTTCGTAGGTATAATGGGTATTTAAGACATGAGAAGAACACGCCGAAACTGCTGCAAGTTAGTTGTATGCACTGTGTGTATGATTTGTATATTCCATGTTCTTCTGACAGGTGAGTTGTTCTAGATTAATTTATGATTTATGTTAGTTAAAACAAATACAAGTTAATCAGTTAGCCATTCAAAACAGAATGTATTTTTGACTTTCTTTTTATATTGGTCACTTTCGTCTGTTAGTTGGTCCATCTGTACAGACTTTTATTTGGCTTAACAGAACTGGTACGTTCCAAGACTAGAAGCTAACATCAATTGAATGTTATTATCGGCTTTAATTGCGATCCTTTCTAATATTTATAAAATATATATTATCATAGCGCTATTTATCAGCTAATATTTGTCGGATTTTATTTTAACTTTACACCAAACTCAGCACAGTATATCGTTAGCAGTTACGACCGGCTTGTTCTTAGATAAGTTGGGACCTTTTCTTATATTTATCGAGTTATTTATAGACATTATTGATTTTTGGTCACTTTTAACTTCACAACAATGATAAGAAACAGTCCTAATTGCACACATTTTTGTTTTAGTTTTCACTGAGTAATGGACCTTTAATTAAATATATTTCATCATTATTAACTGAAGGAAACGGTTTCATCATTTATTCACCATCTGCAATTATAAATGTACCCTTATTTGACATATTCTATTCCGGTTTAATTAAGTGTATTTGTGTTGAACGCGACTTATTAGACACTCGTATTACATGAGGATACAGGAACCCAATGTCAGTCTTTTTGCAATATTTCTTACAGTCAGTTCCGCGCGTGGCAATAGAATTAAGTGCTTTACCAAAATGAGAGATGCATTTATGGCACGTGTAAAACAACAGTGAATTGGTGTTTAAGGAAAAATAATCAAAACAAGAAATTAAAAAAATACAGACCATGTAAGATCATTTTAGTCAATAAAAACGGTCGTCTTGAAAACATTGAAACATATCATATTAAAACAATAAACTGATATTACAAGCGCCATTTATTAAAATAAGATTAGCAACCTATGGACAACCGAAATTAACCCAGTTTATTTCATATCAATAATGTAACAAACCATTCCATTGGATAATTTGCAGTCTGTATTTTAAGCTACAGTTAATGTGTTTAAGAATAAAAGACTCAGCAGGGCTGTATCAGCAAACGGGCTGTATCCAATCTACTGTTACAGCCCTAAGTTTGATACAGCCCTGGCTGTAACGGTGATACAGCCCGATCAAAAAAGATTATTTGAATTTTCAATTTTCATGTACCACAAACAAATGTAAATAGATTGCTAATTACTAAACAAAATGTAAATGCTAACAATTACAGGTAAACAAAGTTCATTTTGTCTTGTATACTATTGAACTTGTTTGTTTTCTAATGTTTTCAATGAAATAAAAGTAATAGTAACTTGTGTGTATGGCTGTATCCAGAATTACGGACTTTTGAAGGACCCGATACGGACCGTTTATTTGTTACAGCCCTCGCCTTTGGCTCGGGCTGTAACAAGATAAACGGTCCGTATCGGGTCCTTCATCAGTCCGTAATTCTGGATACAGCCCTACACAAAAGTAACTATTACATAATTAATAATATGAATATTTAATTTTTATGCCGAAACCTGTATTATGTGTTGGTTTAATTCTCTACTTTTACAAATATAAATATGGCTATGAATATGTTGGTTTTGTAAATCAGATATTGTACAATTCTTTATTATAGGTGATGTTCATTTGTCCGACGGAGGAGAAATAATACGAATAACGAATGTAAGTGTACAGAGTAAATCAATAATACGAATAACGAATGTAAGTGTACAGGGTAAATCAGAAATAATACGAATAACGAATGTAAGTGTACAGAGTAAATCAATAATACGAATAACGAATGTAAGTGTACAGGGTAAATCAGAAATAATACGAATAACGAATGTGAGTGTACAGAGTAAATTAAGAAATAATACGAATAACGAATGTAAGATCGTGGATTTTACATGCACTCTCAATTCCAAAACAGCTAGATTAACATTTTATCTCAATCCACTTTTGTTTTGCCCGATGTCTGACATATGACAACTGTAACTCTCATATGGCTTCTCGTTTGCAGCTACGAAAGAACTGTTATTAAAACTTTAACAATAAGGCATAAGTTACGCGAATCGATTCTGTCATATGCAAATTCGAGTGTATAGTGGCGAAGATTTCCCTATAGAAGATAATACCTTAGAGCTTGTATCCGTCGGTATACACAGGCTATTAATATTATGGTGTACTATCATAGTTTAATGTAACATTTTCATTTAAAGGTTTTGGGTTTAATAGTAAATGATGTCTTTTGTACATTTCTTTCACATTCTGGCTATATTGTTTGCTATATAATTTTATCTTTCTGGTATGTCAGTTTGGGGCAATTATACACCGAATCAGCTGATCAATAATAAATGTAAGCACATCTGTTTGGCACTACAAATTCAGTATGGTATTATTATCCAGTATCTACTGTTTTTATGAGGAAATGATACTAAATAATAGTCTTTAACTTTCTGTAATATTTTTTTATGAATGTGAAATTAACACAATTAAACTATTTGATTTAAAAATCCAATAAAATAAAGGCGCGTATTAAAAATGTTGCAAATTTCTTTGATAAAAAAATCAATGTGGTTGTTAAAAGTACAGTTTCTTACGAGTTTGTGTAACCAGCTGGACAGTAAGCGTTGTCATCGATCGCCCGTATAAGAGGAACTTTCTTTCGTATACCACTGTCTGTCCGTCAACATGTAGTAAGATTGCTGACAACTCTTTGATCAAAATTCATGAAACTTGTACAGAAAATTTGTTGCAATAAAAGAATATTTTTTTTATATTTATATGTTTTAATTCTGTCATTCAAGCTTAATGGTACTTTATTCGGCATTTTTCACATTAAAATAAGAACGATTTATCGATTTTCTTAAGCTTCAAATTTAATAATGAATCATCGAAAGCCAATTTTCTTCGTAAATTGAAATTTGTTAATTTTTGTCATTTAAGCATTCCAGAAATACGAGACTGTAATGGTGAAATTTCTTATCTTGCACATTTACACAAAGCTGCCGTTATCAATGTGTGTTATGTTCCATCATGAATTTTTAATATATTTTTCAGTCAGAAATGTGGAGGAATGAAAGTAGCACTTTGAAGAAGGAATGGACAGAAAAGTTAGAAAAGAACTTAACGCTACCTTTGTCACTTTCGGAATTTCAAAAGTTTTATAACGAAAATAGAAGAATAGATCCGGGTGTTGTCGTGTATGGTAATCATACCGTACACCAAGGTTTGTTCAACTGAACTTATATTGATCTTTGCAAGGACACGTTTGAGTGGGAAAAGAACTGAAATATTAAAAATTTCTGCTTCTGCTTAGGCCGATGTTTAGACATGTATAAATTATTTCGCATCGTCCATCAATATGGCAAATACAAGCCAACACAAGGTTAGTTACATATCCTTGTTGTGCAAATCCCACTCGCCTACCCCCTTTTATGTGATGTCAAACAGATATTGTAACGTACAGTTTTGATGTTTGTGTATAACTGTTCCCTAAACTGTAGATGATTAGTTGCTCATCGCGTCGCCTCGTACCGGAATTTATCAAGGAAAAAGACATCAGACGTTAGTGAAACTAAAACATTAATTACTAAAAACACGAACAATATACAACATACACCAGTAAAATTGAACCTTTTGGCTAAAGAGTAAGAATTCCGGCTCTAACGTTTTACACCTAAATTCTTTTTTAACAAAATCATATCATTTCAAGTAATCAGGCTAATTTGTTTATATCTACAATATAGTATCGTATTATTATCAGCTTTGATTAAAAATAGACTTCGAGAAACGACATTTCCTAGATTTATATTTCTTTGCCTGTCAGGACCACTAACTAAATAAGATTGTTTGCTGTGTGTCGATCTTACCTCATATATACTTGGAAAAAACTATTAAATTTCATTATTTTCAGGTTTCCTAACTATAGGCATACCTACCGTTAAAAGGCGTTACCATGGCGACAACTATCTTTTTACAACAATATCGTCACTTATTTCAAATATTGACTATGTTCGCGATGTTTTAATTGTCATATATGTGGCGGATTTTGACGATGCATGGAACAATTACATGGCGAAAAAAGTATACATGGAATTTAAAACTCACTTTGATGATGGATTGATGCAGGTAATTAAAGCTCCGGTAAATATATATCCAGACTTTTCTACATTAGACAAGACAAAGCAGGATTCTGCCGAAAGAGTAAGATGGCGGTCAAAACAAAACATCGACTTTGCTTTCTTAATGCTGTACTGCCAGAACATAAGCCAATACTACATACAATTAGAAGATGACGTAATATCTGCAACAGGCTTTTTAGAGGATATAGTACAGTTTGTGTCAAACCATAGCAGTCGTTGGGTTTGTATAGAATTTTCAACTCTAGGGTTTATTGGTAAAATGTTCCATTCCAGTGACTTGCGCATGATTGCGTCAATTTTGTTAACATATTTTAGAGAAACACCTTGCGATTTACTTCTAGGAGTAATAATAAAATTTCTTGGACAAAAATTACCGATTCACTCTCCAATAAGCTTGTTTCAACATATTGGGAAGATATCTTCGCTCAGGAACAAAATGATGCCTTCTATTGATAGACGTTTTAAAGGTATTGGATCAAATGAGCTTCCAATAATGAAAATACCAAAAGGAGACCACCCGCCAGCAAAATTCGAGACAAATATGAATGTTGTAAACGGTTATCCTGCAGAAAATGTATATAAAAATAATTCATATTTTTGGGCATCGTATCCAAAGAGGAAACAGTATTTCCGGATTATTTTTCAAAAGCCACTGAATATTTCACGTTTAGTTATTTCAACTGGTGAAAGTTTAAATAAAACGGATTTTTTAGAAAGAGGAATCTTGAAAGTAGGTGTAAATGAAAAACCAGATGTTTGTAACGATCTTACAGAAATTGGTAATTTTGTGGAAGGTGAATTTGATTCCTTAATTCAGGGAATTGCTATACCAATAAATGTATATTGTCTTCATATTGAAGTGAAAAAAGGCCAAACTCATTGGCTTATGATAAGGAATATAGAAATATTTAGAAATAAACCGTTCTTAACCTATGTTCGTATTATTATTGTCTCCGTTGCAAAAGAACTTCGATTGTGCTTTATAAATATTTAATTCTACTTAAGTTGGCGATTTTGTGTTTATTGGTTTGATTGGTGTTTATCGTCACATTCTGTCGGAGTACCCATAGAAAAACCACAACCCTTAGTACTTGCTGACATTTCAGATTGGTACTTGCTGACATTAAAATTGAATCTTGTTGATATTCTTAATGATATTTGCTGACATTTAAATTGATACTTGCCGGACATTGCAATAAGTACTTGCTGATATTTAAGATGGTACTTGCGGACATTCAGATTGGTACTTGCCGACATGTAAATTGGAACTTACTGACATTCAGAATGGTACTTCCCGATATTCAAATTGGTACTTGCGGACATTCAGATTGGTACTTGCCGACATACATATTGGAACTTTCTGACATTCAGAATGGTACTTGCCGACATGCATATTGGAACTTTCTGACATTTAGATTGGTACTTGCCGACATGTAAATTGGAACTTACTGACATTCAGAATGGTACTTCCCGATATTCAAATTGGTACTTGCGGACATTCAGATTGGTACTTGCCGACATGCATATTGGAACTTTCTGACATTCAGATTGGTACTTACCGACATGAATATTGGAACTCTGACATTCAGAATGGTACTTGCCGATATTCAGATTGGTACTTGCGGACATTCAGATTGATACCTGCCCACATGCATATTGGAACTTTTTGACATTCAGATTGGTACTTGCCAACACGCATGTAGGAACTTTCTGACATTCAGATTGGTACTTGCCGACATGCATATTGGAACTTTCTGACATTCAGATTGGTACTTGCCGACATGCATATTGGAACTTTCTGATATTCAGAATGGTACTTGCTGACATTCAGATTGTTACTTGCCGACATGCATATTGGAACTTTCTGACACTCAGATTGGTACTTGCCGACATTCAGAATTGTACTTGCCGACATGCATATTGGTACTTGCCGACATGAATATTGGCACTTTCTGATATTCCGATTGGTACTTCCTGACATTTAAATTGGTTCTTGTTGACAATCAGATTCGCCCGGACCGACTTTAAAATTGGCACTTGCTGAAATTCAGATGGGTATTTACTGACATTCAGATTTGTACTTGCAGACATTTTAATTGTGCTTCCTTACATATAAATTGATAATTTCTGACATTTTAAAATGGTACTTGATTACATGCAGATTGATTTTTGCTGACATTCAAATGGGTACTTACTGACATTCTAATTGGTACTTGCAGACATTTTAACTGGTACATGCAGACATGTAAATTAATACTTCCTGACATTCGAAAATGATACTTGGTGACATTTAAATAAGTTCTGGTTGACATTGATATTTATACTTGCCGACATTCAAATAAGAACTTGATGACATTAAATTTATACTTGATGACATTTGAATTTATACTTGATGACATTAAAATTAGATCTTGCTGACATTTAAATTAGATCTTGCTTGATGACATTAAAATTGGTACTTGCTTATATTTAAATTGTTAATTGCTAACATTTAAATTGATACCTCCTGACATTTTAAAATAGTACTTGCTGACATATAAATTAGATCTTGCTGACATATAAATTAGATCTTGCTGACATTTAAATTAAATCTTGCTGACATTTAAATAAGATCTTCCTGACATTTTAAAATAGTACTTGCTGACATTTAAATTGATCTTCCTGACATTTTAAAATGATACTTGCTGACATTTAAATGAGATCTTACTGACATTTGATTAGTACTTGCCAATGTTAAAATACTGACATTGAAATTGGAACTTACTAACATTAAGATTGATAATTCTGGACTTTTAGATTTGAAACCTAATGATAGATTGGTACTTGCTGACATTGAAATTGGTACTCGACATTTAAATTTGAGAGTGGTTTTTGTTTGTTTTTCTTTTTTGCCATACGATATAGTGGTTTTGTAATTTCCCGGTAGATTTCGGCTGTTGGCGTGACCTTAGTACTTATTGCCTTTTTGTTAAACTATTAAAATGTCGACATCCTTAGTATGTTTTATATCCTTTCTTCCACAATGTTTGTATGTAAACTCTTCACTGATTGCGGCAACAAATTTCAGCCCTATTTATTGTTTACATTCGTCAGTTTTACATTTTAGCATGTTACTTGACAATCATAAAGTCGTAGAATTTTAAACAGATATGACGTTTTGTTGTCCATTATTTTAGTATTTCCAGGTATGGAATGAGATTACCATATCCCAAAAATTAGATTGCATTTTTAATTAGTCGTTTTAATAAGGTTTTGTGTATTGAAGCAGTGGCTATATCACTGATATTACGTTCAACTCTGAAGCATGACTTCTGAGCTAAGGAGAACGGGCAACGACGCGGTGATTGCAAGTAAATGTCATTAAGATACAAATATTATTCAGGCAGAACGGTTTTTATAGTCTTACGCAGGTAAAAATACAAACATTTATATGATTTAACACCTAACATTGACCAACATTAACCTTGGAGATTTATGAACTTTCATTAAATTTAAAAAAAACCATACGCCCTCCATATACGTTACAAATCCCCTTTTTCAGTAAACTGATTACTAGACAATTTAACTTCTATTTCTAATTCATTGAATGTAACAAAAAAAAATTATTTTTAAAAATTACAAAAATTTCATCTTGCAACATTTGACGTAGTCAGTTGGTAAAGTTGGAGAAGAGCGAATTGTCCGCCACAGACGTTGGAGAAGAGCAAATTGTCCGGCACAGATTTCGGAGAAGAGCGACTTGTCCGGCACAGAGGATGTATACTATATGCTATACTTTTTAGAAGAAACTCTGTTCTTTTGCATATATGCTTTGTCAGCCATTGAGATGCTCGCTCAAATAGAAATGATTTAACAGATATTTTGTTCAATATGTATGTCTTAAGTTTGTACTGTTTATGTTATGGTTTTATCAAAAGTACAAAACGTCAAGGCTATCATGTCAAGAGATTTCACCGGTAACTCCAGCTTTCTACCCCTAATCAAACCATAATGGACGCTATGATATAAACTGTAACACTGTTGAAAGTGACAAGAAATCACATTCAAACAAACAATATAGAGAGTATTAGGACTGTCGTTTGTTAGTTACTAAAACGCGTTTTTGATGATGTTTTTAAACTCATAATGTATATATTCAGGAGTAACCTTTTCCCCAGATCCCGGTATGTACTACCTAGAAATATTAAGCAGCATACACAAAGGCAATGTCCAGTGTTATATTTATGTGCTTTTTTAAATTTTAAATCTTTAATTGATAAAGAATGTGCAGTTATTGTAATCATATATTAGAACCAAGCACTCTTAGTTTATTCAAAAGACAATACTGTTGCAAATCTGTTAGGTCTTTTAATCGTAATTTTTCCGTAATGCCACGCTGATGCCATTAAGCAGTTAGTTCCCAAATCCGCGGGTTCATTCATACTGAATTCTTTTGCTTTATGAATATACAACGGCTTTGACTGACCATTAAAAGCAAGTGGTTCTAGTCTGTATCGCTCACCTGATGCATTTAGACTAAGAAGATGACATTTTCCTTTTGTTAAACAGAGTCCTATGACTTGCTATTTTATACAGGTATAAATAACATCATCCTTGAGACCATCCAATGAATTTTGCTGTTAGTTTTAATTGATTCAGCAGGAAACCATTTCAGACATTTTTCCTATAGGTTTCTATGTTAAATTGATTTGTTATTACTGCAGCCATCGTTGATCTTTGATCAAATAAGCAAGCATACACTTTTCAGAGAACCATTCAATAAACATTCACATACAATATAGCTTGAATCAGCTTTGCAGTTTCAGCAAAGATGGCATTCGAAAATTATTCCTATAGTTTCCTCTGGCCTTTTCAAAACTTTTCCCATAGTGTCATGTGTTAAACTAAGTCATGAAGTGGTAGCCATTTTCAATTTCCAATTGACATAAAACATACACTTTATTCTTATCAACTCAGACTTTTGTATAGCTTAATGAGCTAAACGTTAAAGCAAGCAACAGCTATTCTCTATCTACATTAGTTTTTATTCCATTAAGCTAAAACTTTAAAAAATGCTATTTTTGTACCTTTAAGAGGCCAAAACCCTTATAAGGGATCATATGACAACCTAATTCGACTCAATAGAGACTTTTGTTGAGCCAAATGACCTGAATGCATCAGCAATTTAAAATTCTGAACAAGTCGTGCTTATTCGATAAGGAATAAAAACATTGTTTTTATATTTTCAAAGGGTACAACCCCTAAAAGAGGTCAGCTGACGGATACGGTCCAATGGAGACTTTTGAAGGGTGTAATGAGCTGAACAAGCAAGCAAGCAACAGCTATTATCTATCTGCAATCTAATAAGCAAAAAACACAATTTTTTACCTTTTAAGAAGCAAACCCCCCAAAAAGGTCATGAAAATACACTCTAAAAGGCAAACACATTTAAAAAAAAGTGCAGAGTTTTGCAGAACTTTGGATTCTGAAGAGAGTAGATCTTCAGATTTTTCCTGTCTGTTATAGGTTTTTAGTTATAAGCCATTTTAAGTGATTTTAACCGTATGTTCTGTTTTCAGTAACAACGGCAATGTTTTTATAGTATCCATTCAAATTATGAGAATCGTCTGTTGCCAACATGCCATATATATTTCTTGTAAAGTTTAAGTCAGATTAATTCATTGGTTTAAGAGAAGATTTTCGAAATTGTTTTCAGACGACGCACGAATACAGACGCGTAGTGATGGCATAAGCTTTTGCCAAGTGAGCTAAAAACTGATTTCAAACGCCGAAATAACTTTTAAATCATCAACACAATTTTAAAATACACAGCCGATAAAATGATCGCTCTAATCGGGAGAAATGTATATATGTAAAATCGTTGTCATTAATAATAACTTACAAATGGAATGTAATGAGTAAAATTTATGTATTATTTGTCTACATTTGCAGTTTATATTCAAAATTGTCCGGACATGTGCAGAGGCGTGTATTGCCATTTAATTTTATGTGTGTGTAGAATTTTATCGTGATATTCATTACGACAATAGGTTATATCTCACCGTATGAAACAAGGCGATATAAAATAAGTTTATGAAACCTTACCCATGAATCTTACTTTGTTCAACAATATTTCCAGTGCATACTTCCATGCGAGTTCCCTTTCATGCAGCTACGATTTTAATTATGATATCCTGTCATTACAAAGCGTTTATGATTGGTTTTAGGTTTTCAACGCTTATGCAATTACGAAATACATATAGAAGTTTGGTCCAAATAATTTTGTTTTATATATACATCTTTGTATGTAGATCTTCATATGTAAAAGTTATTATGTGGTTAATTTAAAGGACATTCTACCGTCAAATCCTTAAATCCAAACTGTTTATTTCTTTACCTCAACTATAAGAACTCACCTGCGCCATTATCTGAAATGTTTTTGAATTTGTGGTTACCTATGTAGTAATATCCACACATTATATTATTCCCAGTTCTGGGACCATACTGGGACCAGTGCTCGACAAACGGGGCAGCTTAGCGCGTCCCCAGGTGGCGGATTGGGGAGGCCCTCTCGTTGGAGGGTTGTCAGGCCATAATACGGAATGCCTGACAGCGGACCATAGTGGGTAATTTGTTTGGAGAGTACCACGCTCCTTGCACAATAAAGATTCCTTTTGTAGATTTCGAAAAAGAGTATGGTCATTGTAGTCGCTACAAAAGGATAAATTCTCCTATCCTACCCAATACTCCGTAATTTTCCAGTGGCAGTCAAAATTTTGTTCCCAGTGTCACATCCCACCCCCTTTCCAATTGATGTATTGTTTGTTAACTTGTTCCCCTCCTGAATATATCTGAAATACTGCTCGCTGGACGTAAAGCAAACATTCAATCAATCAATAAATATTATTTCCAGTTGGTTAATCACAGCGAAATTTCTATATCTTAATGCAATGGGAACTTGTATATAGAGGAGCCATAGAGGCTGCTATTGATGACATAACTTTACCGCATTCACAGATGACGCACGACATGTGTTTCTTGTCCATTGTCTAGATTTTTTATTCTTGGTTCTAGGGTTTCCCAGTTACGTGGATTGTCTTTGTGACAGTTTCTTGGCTTGGTTTTCGGTGTTATGTTATTCATTAGTAACAAGTAAGGAGATGTTAACCCTGTAGATTTTTTTCCAATTTGCCTCAAAATGAGTTATTTTTCTTTTTCAAGTATTTGTGTGTTTGTATATATAGACTTTGGCCTTAAAAATATTTTTCTGGAATCTTAGTACTGCTCTTGGTTATAACTGTAATCCAAAACAAAGAATAATAAAGGGTTTCGCCAAAATTGACGATAGCAGTACAATGTTACCATAAAGGAAACAACAACGACAGGGTACAAATATAAAATATACAAAAATCACTGCAGAGCTAACATCCGAAAATTCAAATTTTCATAATGAGTATTCGACATTTGGAACTCTCCTCCACAAACAGTAATAGAGGCAGAGAGTGTAATAGTTTTAAAAATTGCACTCAACAAAGATTTGTACTAGATGTCTTTGGGCCGGAAGCTGGGACAAGCGAAACTACTTCCTATATTGAGAGGCAATATAGCCTAAACAAAGATCTTAACGGCAAGGGACACGTAAATGTAAACCAAATAATGACAAAACTTTATTGAATGTTATAAAAATTAATAATAAAGGAAAGATAACGAGTTACTTCAGTTTGACAAAAGCAACGAGCCACCAAAATTTCAACATAGTTGGGGTGCCTTGTAAATAGGTTTTCAACGGATCGTCTTTAAATAGGTTAGCTAAATAAAATGGATATAAGAATTATGATAGCGAAAATGGAATTTTCTTACAACTTGCCAATTTTTTGGCAATTGGCCGTCAATTTTTTTTACACGGAAGAAAAATTTTGTGAAGTATGTGCAATCGCAGTCAGAGATAGTTATTCTCTTTTCCGTTTTTCTGTTTTTTTGTCCTTTCAATCTTGTACGCTCGTCTTTTAAAACAAAACTGCGTTGAGACTGACCACAAGTTTTGGCAATAAACTTTAAAGGTTACAGCGATTTCTATGATTGGTAAAATTGGTACCAAAAAATTTTAGTGATTTCATCGAAATTGTGTAAGTTATAGATTTTAATTTACTGATTTGATTAAAATCACCTAAATTGGGGTTTCGTTTTGGCATTCCAACACAGCTATTACTATTTTTCTTTATTTTTGTAAATTGCTGTTTACGATGTACTATTGGAAATAGCATTCTAAATTATAACATTAAAACGTCATGACAATACTGTTTTATTTGACAGAAGACATTTTTCTTCAGTACAATTAACAAGCTGCGTTGAGATTTTTACTGCAATACATTATCAACAGATATCAACATCTATCAGGGGTAGTATTAATTAAGGCAGGCAAGCGCATCAACAGATTGTAACTGCTATGTCAACATTCGCTCGCAGTCTTCTCTGCGTCGTCTAGTACTTTAGGCGAAGCCTAAAGATCTCCACTTGGTTCCGTCTGCTGCTGTCCTGGGGAGGGCGACGTCTGGAGGATCAGTCCTTTGTTTGTCAACTCTTTCTTGACAGTCCTGTGCCAGGTCTCAAATGGTGGTCCGAAGTTCCAAATTCTATGAGGGTCCATCGCCAGGCTGTTCTCGGTAACGAGATGTTTGGCTTGCGGTAAATAAGTAAAAGTCGGCTTCATCGGCGTCTCTGGAGTCTCTTACAATCAATCCACTCCTTTCTTCTTCTTCACAGTTCATGTTTGTAAATGATTTGCCTTAGGTTTCGAGTGTTGCTTCGCAGACACTTGTTCTTGAATACCAAAAGTTTCCGCTCGATAGTAGCCCTTGGTATGCAACAGTCAGATCCATACAAAAGTTGAATAGATTGCTGTTAAAAATCTTGATTTTGATGTGCTGCTGAGGCTGGTGGTTTCCACATAGACTTCAGCAGACTAACTGATGTTTTGGTCGAAGTTGCCAACGGTCATCGCTTTGCTACTTCCACTAGAGTCCCATCAAGAGTGACAGGAGAGTTGGTTATGGTGTTCTTTGTCCTGACCTAGTTTTTTTGTTGGCTTGAAGCCGGATGGTGTTGGCAATTTCTTTGTGCTCATCATCTCTGTTGCATGTCCTTGTGTCTGGAACATGTGTCTTAGGTCAGTTGGCGTAGTGGATATCATCCAGAGATGCAAACAGCGTCCTCTGCATTCCTCGCCACTGTATGTCCTTCGATGATGCTTCGCATAGCGAGTCGACTGCCACTGAGAATAGAATCAACGATTGGATACATTCATGCTTTACAAAACATAAAGGCTCAGTCAATTCGTTGTTGTGAATGGCACGGCACTCAAATTTCTCAAAAGCCTTGGATGATCGACGGAATTTCATAGTTAAGGAGAATATTCCAGAGCCAGTCGCTTTTCAGAATTTACGAAGACAACGTAGAGTGTGCTGCTCGATTTTTGGTACAGCTTCAAGCTCTTCATGAAGGTGAAGATGTGGTCGATGCATAATTTTCCATTTCTGAATCCACCTTTTTATTGGAGGAGTGAAGTGTCCACCGCTGCTATGATGCGCTGTAAGAAGACACTGCAGAAGATCATGCTGGTGATAGAGATGTTTCTTCAGTTGCTACAGTCAACCTCCACGATCTTCTTTCTTCCAGCTTGTAAAGAACGCATGAAAACACATGTCGCTTACTCCTTCTTTACCTTCAGCATCTACAGGCACACCGCATTTTAATTTACCTTAGGCCACAAATCGGCTTTTACCCGAGGTAGGCCTACAAGTACTCTTTATTTATACTGATGAGCGAGAAACCCTAGCCCCGTCTCACACCATGGCATATTTCTTTCAAGATTCTTCCCCCTTTCGTTATGCCAACATTGTTCGACTTTGAAAGTCCGACAACATTTTAATTTACCTTGGGCCACAAATAGGCTTCTACCCGGGGTAGGCCTACATATACTCTTTCTTTATATCTATGAGCGAGAAAGCTTAGCTCGGTCTTACACCAATCAATATTTCTTTCAAAGAACCTACCCCTTTCATAGTGCCAACACTTTTCGTCCTTGAAAGGCCGACAACATTTTAATTTACCTTAGTCTTACATGTACTCTTCATTTATACCTATGAGCGAGAAAGTCTAGCCCGTCTCACACCATGCCATATGACTTTAAGACGTTTTATTCAACAAAAATACGTCAATATACGACGACGGTCTGCCTACGAAAGAAAGAATATAATCTCCTCGGTAATATAAAGCTAAATCATGTGACATCATATCAACGAATATTCTTGTTTTTAATTAAATATGTAATTTCCATTCCCAGCATTGAAGACATCACAAACCTGCAATCAAGGTTTTACTGTAAATCTGTCAGTCAGGGTGTCTTCTTAGACGTCCGCTCGAATGTATCCGAACGCACCCATTTGATTGCGTGGTAAGCTTATCGCGGGATATTTACTGCGGAATGGCTTGACCTTAGTGTTGTCAAAACCTCTAAATGATGAAATGAGGTACTGAAAAAGTGCTAGATGGGGCGTACAAATCATTAAAACAAATGAAGAAACAAAGAGTGTTTCAGTCAATCAGTATATATGAAAACAATTGCAGAACTCGCTTAATGTTTATTTTTTTGTACATTGCTCACAAAAGTTTTTATGGTACGAACAGTACATAAAATATTTTTCTAATAATTTTGAATTAGAGCTTATTCTTCATTCATGAACAATTTAAAGTCTCGTGTTTATACCTCTTTCAAGGCACAAAATACTTGATAGCTCTGTTATGATGTAAATAGTTAATCGATAAATACACAATAGTTAAATGCCAGAAATGTTGAAATTTTCAAAATTGTCTACTATGAATTACATGATGACATCCTTTCAATAACAACCCTCAATTTGCTTAGTGGCTTTCGTTAATATATGTTTCAGTACTAGAAATTAAAGAAACCACAGAAACAACTTCTTCTACATCATTTTAGACTTACACCTCAAATATGACACCAACGGTAATATAAGCGCAAGAATTTATGACAAACGAGACGATTTTAATTTCAAAAATTTTCTGCACCTATGCAGCAACAGTCCAGCTTTTCCTGCATACGGTGTCTATATATCTCAATCGATCAGGTATGCAAAGCAAAAGATTGCAGCAAGTATACTGATTTTTGCAAACGTCCCCGATTTCGTCGAGATAAACTTATAAACCAAGGTTCGTGCCTTTAATATGGTTTACTATTGATTCCATTCCCTTATCGAAAAATATCCTATCTTGTTTGAAAATATGGTTGCAGATAGTTTTCCAAATTTTTAAATTCAACGTACAGTGGATGTGCTCCGATGATTGTTGGCTATACCTTTTAATGACTAGTGGTATATGACATTATCACATTTCGGCACAGTGAGCAATCCTAACTTCGTACTGGCTGACCTATTTAAATATTTAATATTAAGAAAAACGAACTATTATTTCGTATGAACACAGACCGCTTAAATTTGTTTAAGACTTGAAAATATTTCCCGCGCAGACAATTCTTATTTTATCGCAAACTATTTCCTGGTGAGCGATACTTGCTACCTACAGTCTCTAATTTTGTTATTATAAACACCTTGTTGCACAAACAAGGCCCTTGGGCATCTTCGCTCTAACAAGACCAGATAGCTTCATTTTTTTATCTCGCACTTATTATGTAATTATGTAAGACATTATGTGTATGATCTGTATTTTTACATACTGGGAAGTTGTTCCAGATCAAATTTTAATATAGGTAAGTGTTCCTAAAAATGAGCAGATTTTGAGTTAGCAATTCCTCACGGAAGTGTGCGTCTTTTTATAATGGAATCACGTTCGTTGGAATGCCACTATTTTCCTATATTGAAGCCCTCTGTAATACTAATTAAATATATATTATCCGCTACCTTTGGTTGATTTTTAATTTAACTTTACATTAAGCTTAAATGCCCATTTGGCCTTTTGTTATATTTATTGAATATGTTTTGTCTGTAATGTTTCTCGGCTACCATTAGCCAGTTTTAACTTCACAACAATTATAGGAACAAGTTTTTAATAATTTAGTCATGCCATCTTTGCTTTACTTATCACTGAGTTATGGACCTGTATTATATTTATTTAATATATTCGTCATCAATGGTTAAAGTAACTGTGGAAAGCGGTTTGTATCATTCTTAAACCATCTATCATGTACAACGATTTGATCATATTCGGGTTCGTTTTTATGTATTAGTCTTGAACGCGACACATTAGACAACAGTGATTACACTTTCAAATTCCAACTACGTTTTGCAATATTTAGGTCCATCTTCGTGACTGATTTGCAGTCCCTTTACCTAACTTAGTGAATGAAGCTGCAGTGTTTGCGAATATAAAAGATAATACAGCGTGCTGTGGTCCAATCCAATACTTGTTAGTTAGTAAACGTAATCAGAAAATGGTTTTACTGAAGGTCTTGGCGTTCAACTCGATCTTATGTGAATAGAAATGCGTGAAATTCAATCATTGGATGTGTAAAAAATGAACGTTTGCTTGAGCACTTCAAGGCAAGAAATGAAATAAATAAAAAGATCATGTTAACCAGACTAGTTCGATAAAAAACAGAGAATGTGCCTAAGAAAAAAATACCGGTTAAAAACAAAACAAGTATCATAAACACTATTTTTAAAAAATAAATGGAAACTAATGCACAACAGAATACAACACAAGATAAATTGAATGCAAACGCAAATCTTATTTTCATGCCAAATCAGTAAAATAGGTTTTGCGTTTGTTTCTGTGCTTCTACAAAGATATGTTTTACGAAATCATTTGATTTTGTAATTCTACAATTCTCAAATAATAGGAATGGCGCAGGTAAATCATAAAAAAACATACGTCAAGACTAATTTTTGTAGCAAACGTTGCATACAGAATTGATACCGTTACATTAACATACTATTGCAGATCTATGACGATTCTGTTAAGTTGATATTTTATTCCCCCTTCGATTTTTTATTTCAGAGATATGCCTATACTTTTCATTCGATTTTTATCCAAAAGTTTGCTTGAATAATGCACGGCAATAATTAATGTCACTAACTAGGTAGTTACGTTACAAAAATATAATTTAATTAAGCTAATAAAGTCATAAGTGATGAGTAGAGAGAATTTCTTATGTCAATAAAAGTGTAAACTTATAAACCAAACGAGTTATAACACGTCTTAACAGCCCAAACTAAAAGGTATGCTAAATATTCCAATCATCACCATATTTATAACTTACGGTAGTTGTGTTTTTCAGCAGGTATTCGGAATTTGAATAGGTACAAACTGTGTCATACTCCTTGCGGATTCGTTACTGTATTCTTTTGAAACTGAGTTTATTCAATGTCTTATTAAAGACAATAAGGAAGAAACGTTTAATTTCAGTTATAGATATATTAATATTTGCCTTTTAATAAGAAAGTAGCAAAGAAAACCGACCGAACAACAAGAGCCAAAAACCAATGGACAGTTACAAATCCGGATATAGACAAACACAACACAAAAATCAAAAACATAAAACACAGAAAGAGAGTAACCCGACCCCAATAAAAACCATGGGTGCACTCAGGTGCTCCGGCGAGTAAGCAGTGCCTGCCTCTAATTAGACACATTCTGCCTTTAATAAACTACACTAAATTTGCTGAATAGTCCTTCAGAATTTCAATTCTTAAAAAGTCTACAAATATTTTAATCTACAGCATATTTTTTAGACTATCACCTCGACTATGATGTCAGATGTAATCTCAACATTTTATTCAAAGTTATAAATTGCCCTTGATTGTGCAGCTATATTACAGATAAGCGTTGATACGATGTCAATATTTCTCAATTGATCAGGTATGCAAAAGCATGCAGTGAGTATACATTTTTTTAAAATGTCACAGATTATTATGGGTTCTTGAACTTCAAATCTGTGGAATGTTGTTCCTGTGTTTTCATTTTGACTCAAATGAAATCGATCTAAATAAATAATATATATTATTCTTTCTGTTTTGTTAGGTTTGTCAATACGTAGTTATATGGACCTGTAGAAAAATATTGACCTCGGACTTCGTCCTCGGTCAATATTTTCCTCCACGGTCCATATAACTATGTATTGACCTCGTAAAAAGTCCTTATTTGATAAATATAATAATGTAATAAATACATTTATAGTTATGGATGAATGGTTACTGTCTTCTAAAATACCTGTTCCTGAACCCCCCCCCCCTCCCCGTGGTAAGTTATGAACTTTGTTCACAAAAAAACACTAATTGTAAAGGTGTATTTTTCTTATTGTCAACTTTGACAAACAATAGAGATCATTAAAATTATTCCAAAGAAATGCCACGGAAAGACCCGACCACCTGTATAATAGATAGCATGCAACTGAATCGAGTGCGCCGTTTGCTTTAAGTCGTGCAATATTCTGTCAAGCACGAAACATAATAAGCAAGAGAATTAAACTACACGGGGACTTTAGAATTACTGGCCCATCGGTATAGTTTAATAAGAAAATGAAATTATTACTTCAAAATAATTTTAAAATGTATTTTTGAAAATGTTGTACACGTTGTTAATCCACGTATTTCTACTTGTGGTGGAGACCCTTTTGTTGTCGTGTTAGGGTTAGGGTTAGGTCATCATACGGAAAGCCTGACCGCTGACCGTAGTGGGTAACGTGATAGAATATTGCCACTCCCCTAGCACGATAAAGCCCTTTTTGCAGATTTGAAAAAAGAGTAGGCTCATTGTAGCCGCTACAAAAGGCTAAATTCTCCGCCCCTACACAAAACTTCATACTTTTCCAGTGGCAGTCTAAATTGTGTTACTTGTGTCCCACCCCACCCCCTTTTTCCGTTGATTAATTGTGTGTTTACTTAGTCTTGTCCTGAATATAGCTGAAATACTACTCGCTGGACGTAAAGCAAACATTCGATTTAACTTATCTATCTATTTCTGTAATAATTTGATATCACGTCGTTTAGTTTGAATTCTAACACATTATTTATGCGATTTCATTACCACACTTAGACTATTGATTTATTAAAAACAAACCTTTAATATATTTTAAAGGTGTAAGTTTTCATAAAGTATTTTAATACACGCTAAATATTTTGTTTGTTTGTTTGAATGGTGTTTTTAAGCCACTTTCAGCAAATTTTTAGCTTTTTCATGGCGTCCAGTTTTTATTTGGGACGAAGCGGATTACCTGGAGAGAACCCCCGACCTGCGGTAGGAAAACTGGCAATCCTAGTCAATTAAGATTGGAGTCGAGTACACCCTGCCTGCAGTGAGAATCGAACCCGCATCTCAGTGTTGCAGACCACGTGATCAATTGTAGACGAACTACGACCACTCGGCCACCGAGGCCACCTAAATATTTATTAAAGAAATTAAAAGACCGTGTGCACAATAATATACTTTAGTTTTTTTAATTTCAATTCTGAGTATCGTTTTTTAAAATCTGAACTACAGAATTATTGTTAATTTTGTTAATTACAATAACCGAATACAATACAGGTCGTGTATATGTCTTTGAATTTTATTTATTACTTGTGTACATATGCGCAGGGACAATGTTCGTGGTGTACTCGAACCAGTAAAAACTCGAAGAAGTTAGATTTTCAAATTCCTTTATTCAAATTTATAATGGTTTTTTTCGTTTTATGATGTAAAAACTGTACACACTTCTCGATAGAATAAAGGAAAAACCCTACCATGCAAGCTGGAGAAACCATGTTTCAGTGTTAATAACTGGCTGAATATGTATTGGTCCTTGTATTGATTCTAGGTTGGATGTATAGGTCCCGAGACCCGTAGGGTCCAGGGCCAATACGACTGACCGATAATCGATAAAAAGCCAATACAGACGCCAGTTCATAACAATTTTATTTAGTATCGCTAGCCTGTATGAACAGTCCGTATGACTAGCCAATTTAACATATGCTGGAAGGAGTCACGAAATAGCTTACTGGTCCAGAAGACCGGAGGTGAGATAGTATCGGGTAATACAACTTTCCGTATGGCCCTGCGGTTTGAACGATAAAAAGTTATTAACCTTTTTATATGAGTACAGTGATCAAATATTAATCATCCCTATATTAATAAATTAGGGCCGATTTTACGTATTATTTAATGATATATGTTCTACGATAGAAAAACGATTTACGTTTAACCATATACTAACGATGTACGAACGATAACATCGTTAACTTATGTTAGCACGCAAATTTGCAAATAAAATCGTACAACATTTTGGGAAAGCTTTTGCAAAGGAGACGACTTGTATATTTATTTTAGAAACCATAAGCTTTAACTGTTTGTTGCCTAAAATTTCCGTTTTCTTTTTACAGAACCACTGAAACTGTCAGACACAGTTATATTTGTATATACTATATACTATACTTACAACTGCTCACTGGGCATATATCGAATGATTTTCTCGAATACATGTCAACTTTGTACGAAACGGAGAACTCGATTCTGTTTCATTCGATAAAGTGTGTCTGTTATTTGTTCTGTGGCACTTTGCCTTTCTATGGTATGATTTAAGAGTCGATGTAGACAATTAAAAATAAACACCTTTAAAATTTAGTGTTTGTCTGTAGAACAAAAGGGGTTGAAGTTTACTAAGATAACCGTACAATCTATAACTGTAAATTTATTTGGTCCGTAGAAAAACCGCAAACTACTAGTAAGTGCATAAATATAGTTTTTACCAAATTTTTTTTTATTTAGTAGTTTTAGAGATATTTGCATATTTATCGGCACGTGCCGATTTTAGTATCGTTAATTAACGGCCACCTGTGTAATGTTTTCACATGATGCAGCCCAATGTTTCATACACGTGAACTTGGATCAGTGAGGCGGGATTACCTGTAACATAATTAACCACATGTGTCTTTCTTTAAATCGGAAGCGCCCGTGGACATAACAACTTTATTACCTGATATTTTAAACAATAGAAAACAAACATGATTTGATTTTTTTTTATTAAATATTGTATTTAAAATAGCTAAACATATTTATACTAATTATAATTGTAAAATAAATTTCGATACTAAAATCGGCACGTGCCGATAAATATGCAAATATCTCTAAAACTACTAAATAAAAAAAATTTGGTAAACTTAAACTTAATAAATAAGCGATGTCATCATATTTTGTTTAACTTTGTTTGCAGAAAATATTATTATAAAAAGGTAGAAGATAATCAAATTTCCAATAGATGTTTGAATTCCGAACATTTTCATAAAATAACTTGACATTTAGAAAATTAATCGACCGGTGTAACAATAATACAAATAATAATGACCAGGCGTTAAAACATTTGTAATCGTAAAGTGTGCGAGAGATCAATTTCCAAATAGAGATTTTTTTTGTTGAATTCCGAATATTTTCATAAAAGAAATTAAAGTTTAAAATATAAATCGGCCGCTGTTAATAAATTAACGATAATAATTACCAGGCGTTGTGACAGTCGTATTTTGTCTGATACAACGGAGAAAATGTCTGTGACAGACATTTTTTGACTGATACAACGGTAACGCCGTTGTAACAGACGATTTTCGACTGAGTCAACGGAAAAAATGACTGCGACAGACATTTTTTGACTGATACAACGGATACGCCGTTTTAACAGACATAAAATGACTGCGCCAACGGAAAGAATGTCTGTGACGGACAAAATATGTCTGTGACGGACAAAATATGTCTGTGACGGGCATAAAATGACTGTCACGGTAAAAATTATTGTCTGACACAACATTTGCAGTCTTTTACAGACATTTTTGCAGCCATTTGCAGTCAATCTCAGTCAGTGACAGACGAAAAACGACTGCAACTGGTATTTACAGTCCTTTTTAGCCAGTAGTGATAAAAACCTTATGACTCCAGACTCATGGTATACTTGTAAGTATTGTTCGACATGTCGTTCACTCTTGGCTTCCTTTTACAGAAACATTAAGCTATAATAATTGGCATACCTTATTAATAATTGTCAGTAAGAAGTCATAACAATTTGATTTTTAAAATGAGGTTTATAATGTACGTTTTACGCAAACATTTTTGGACATGATTTTGGATATTGTAAATGAAAAATGTGCACTTCCACTATTTATTTGAAGAACATAAATAGGAATACAACATGTATGTATATTTTAAGCGGAACCGGCATACTACTGTTGCTGTTACATACACTGGGCATAATGTTATCTGTTATTGGCGGAGCCGCCGTCTTAACTGTTAAATAAAAATAGAAAATGTTTATAAATATGTGTAAATTTGCAGCGGAAAAAAGACAATATACATACATATATATGTAACACGCTTGTGCTTTTTAATCTTAAGGGGTGTAATACTTTGATAATCACAAGTATCAAAACCCAGGGTCGATAAATCTGGTATTTTCACTGTGCAATTCAGCTTCCACCCCTTTTATAATTAGACTGCAAGATATGGCTTTAAAATGTTGAAAGTGAGGCAAAATAACATTTAAACACACAAATCAATATATAATGTATAAGGAGGCGGTCTGTTTCTGAACTTAATCGACTTTTTTCCTTTTGTCAAACTTGAAATGTAAATATTTTGGAGCAGCCAATAACAGTTTACTTACTAGCAAGCCCATATGCATCATCTGGAAAATATTAAGAAGATTTAGGCATAACAAATCAATGTGGTTTTATGTTTATACTATACCGTGATTGTTGAAATTTGAATGCTAAATTAATAACATGTACATTTATTTAATCCGAAAAACATATATTGGAACTAACACAATTGTAAAGGTCTCTTTATCTCTTTTTTTTTTTTAATGACAATCCTACAAGAAACCAGTTAGGTCTAAAGAGCGCAAAAGCCATTATCTCACGGTTGATGCCATTACGTACTTCGTATCAAAACACAATAGACCAAACTTGAGGAATGTTTGTTGATAAAAAAATAAATAATAACAATATTTCATTCATTCTAAAAAATGAACGCGCAAATGTATTCATAGACATTTTAAATTAGTATTCAAACTGATCCTGACATGAGCAGGGGCGTGTGCTGTCATTTAATTTTGTGTGAGCATTGAATTAAATACGGATATTTATTAAAAATCATATGTTATATCTAAGCACATGTACCAACACGATACGAAATATGTTTACTAATGCTTACCCGTGAGTCTTATATGTCGAACAATATCTCCAGCGCAGACTTCACATAGGCTTGGAGGATTTTCATTATAAGACTTTATTACAACTAAAAATCATCAATGAATTTCAAAATTAAGCAATAGAATTGTTACTGATTTCGTGTGTTACATATGTCATTGTTTTGTTTAAAAGAAATCTATTATAGAATGTTGACTACCCTCATGTTGTTACAATGTTTATACTGATATCCGTTCCTAACAACAAGTTTATGACATTGTATAGGTGTTTGTCTAAATCCGCATTTGTAATCGTATCTTGAATTTCCGTTCTTGTCATCTTCCTTGATTATTTTTTCAACATGTTTATTTCATTATCAGATAAAAAATTATTTGTGTGTATATGTATCGTCTACATATATAAATATGTGTATGTGTAAGCAATTCTGTCGTTAATTGTACCTTTAAATCCGTAAATCAAAACTGTACCATTTTCTTGGAACAGGTATTTTTTACAGGAATATTGAATGATTCCGTTGATAATGTCACCAGGATTGCTAGAAAAAATACAAAATATTTATTTATTTTTTTTTTTTTTACTTGGGCTTACTTATTGGTGCTTAGTTTTCTCTGTGTGTTATACTTAATTGATTCGTAAATTTCAATAAAACTAAGTACTTCTTCAACAAAACTTATCAATGTGCAGTTCAAAATCAATGTAGCCTTAGGATCAAATTAGATGTATTTTTTTTTACATACAATGAAATATCTTGTACAGGGTGTTTTATAAATATTATAATATATTGAAATTTGATTGACACCTTAACTTATTAACGGTTGGTCGATCAAAACGAAATATCATAATGTATATTTGCTTTTTATATAAATGGAGCCACAGAGGCCATTGTTCGTAAAATATGTGTTGCTACCAAGTAAGGAGATTCTGACACTTTTCGAAGTCTGAAATCAAAAGTTCCAATGTGTCGTGCGATGTGTTTAGTTTCTTTTCCTGGTTTTGTAAGTTTGTGATGGACCTTGAGAATATGTTATTAAAACGGTGTAAATGTCCTCTAGATATCAAACTGTCATCTATATTTTAGGTTATTTTGTTTAAACTTACTACTCGCCGTAAAACTGTCCAAAATTGTCACTGTACGTGAAAAAAGGAATATACATAGCAAAATTGAAGCTAGGGCTAAAGTATTTCCCAAACAGCCACTTATAACCATCGTTATCTGTAAAGTTTCTGTACTGCAAACTAACAGGGTAGGATGATAATGTACTAACCGTTTCTGAAAATCAAATGAACAATTATGTTTTTTCTTTTACTATCTATGTGTTAAACTGAAATACGTAATTTCAATAAGATATTAACCATATCATGTAACACTATTTGTGACCTAGATTGCTCCTCTTTCACCATTACTAATATTCGGATTCATAAAATACCAAGATCATCTCACACTTACCAGAACTCTTATTCAACTATTCTAATAATCACACAGAGAACTATTGATCATTAATCTTAACAACCAGCATTGTTTTTAAACTCAGGTTGTCTAATATTACCATTACTGCTATCCGCTAGTGTTATTAATAACCCAGGTGTTATAACGTTATTGAGTATAAATTTATTACGATTTTATTATTCCTAAATCTTAGCTATTACAACGAGAATCAATATTTTTTTTACACTTTATTCATAATCATGCCATTGTTAACAAAACAGTATATCTCTTTCTATTACATTTATTACTGCTCACTTCTATCATATGAATACTGTTTTCTAACTTCTGTAATATACTGCCCACTTTGATCGTCGAGAAGAGGTTACATTTGAATGGATGGAACTAACGTATGTAATATGCATGTAAATATCGCAGTCACTATCGTAATAAAGGTAACAATTTGAAATATTTTAATTGTATAATTTAATAGATATTCAGCATATGAAGTTCTTAAAATATGTTTCTTCTTAAATTTGTATGTAAACATGTATTTTGTTGTTCGGCCGGTCTCCTATATTATTATTTAAATTATGTTTTTATGTTTGCCGTATTTTGCCAATGTCACGTTCATTTACCATTTAACTTGTACTGATTTGAATTTCATTTCTTTTCTATTTACATTTGAATAGAAAAGTAACATTAAAAAAACCACTGGCGATCAACTATGCCGGTAACACTACGCTTTTGACACCTACGTTAATATAATTATTGTTTCAGGTCATAAATCATCTATAAATGATGTACGTCAGCCGTAACTGTCCAACTTTTTGTATCTTTAACAATTTGATGGCTTCTATTATTGTTAGCAGTTTACATAAAAATGGCTTCTTTGATCGTTAACTACTTGCAAAAACAAAATTGCGGCTTTGTAGTTTTTTTTACTTTTTTGTCTTTTTAGCATTACGGCATATCGATTTTTTTCTCTTAAGGTCACACAGGCGCTGGAAATGGGCATAAAGTAGTCAGCTACTTGCCCAGAATTTTAAGTTTACATTCCGCTGTGTTGATCATGACTAGTTATTTCCCTTGAAATGTGCATTTAACTCATGGACACAGGGCAGATTAAAACGCTTACAATTTTGGAAAAAAACAGTTGTAAATTTGTGAAAACATTACCACAGGAAATAATAGATAACAAAGAAAACTCCTACCTCTGTTTGAACATGAAGTACAGCAAAACAATGTAGATAGACCCAACAACAATAACTGCATGCCGACGGTGAATATTCACTTATCACAATGTATGACCACTGATTAATACGAAAATTCTGATAACATTTGCCAGTAATATTATGTTATATTTGTTATTTAAAACGGCAGGTAACGGTCACGGTCATTGGTAAAATAAAATTTTGGTCGTGAATTTCTGCTTCGCTTATTCTTGTTTTAACCTTAAACAAATAAAACTTAATGTATACAGATAAATATTACTGATATTTTTATTTTTATACTGAAAATACCATGTGAATGTATGATTACATGGTCATAAAAATATATATCTAATGTACATTTCAAGAAAAGGTACAAAAAATGCTAGATGCCGGTTGACCCAGCACTGAGTCACAAATAACGTTAAATTTGGGGTTTTCTAGTATACGAATTGAAAACATTTCCACATTTTCATTTGTTCATTTGTTTTCTTTTATAAACTACAAATATATAAAACAAGTGTCAAAATAAATGTTTTTATGTTCAAGTGTTAGTTAACACATTACTAGTAGAAGAGCCTCATGAACGCTAAGGTCAGTTTCTATTCTAGGAAAAAAAATATATTCCGTCTAGGGATAGATCATCAGGAACACGTGTCAGTTAGAAAATTGTAACAAAACGTATGTCCCATTTCACTGTATAATGACTAAGGTATATAACGATTTCTCTTAAAAATTATTTTCGTTGAAGAAATTTATGACATTTATGATTTATGATCCATAACATCCGGACTTTTTACAAAAGTCAAACCACTAAAGTATACATATGTGTTTTAACTATGTTTACATACATAAGGATCTAATGGAATATATAAATAACAAAAACTTATAATTTCATATAAATAATTAAAATTGCGTCAAGCCATTATACATGTAGCAATATGACAGTAATTAGTATAGGGATAGTTTGACTTCAATTTTGCATAATTTGTCACGCGAACGTATTTTCTAGTTCCTAAGGGTTTCCTTAGATCTTCATATGCATCTTATCGTTGAAAGGTAAGCTTCAATATATGCAGATGTTACAATTATTTTGTTTCCATAATATAAGCAGTATATAGTTGTAGTCTTTTGTTGCATGTTTGGTGTATTGTAAACTGTAAAATTCACAAAGATACATGAATGTATTGGAGAATCATGTATATACCAAATAAATAATGTCCACTACTTTATACCTATTTTATTGCCAGTTTTCTTACCAAAACCAAAGACAAATTCTGATGCTTGTTTAAGATGGATTGGGGCATGTGCGAGATCAGTGGTACAACTAAATGTAAAAAATAACAGAAGATAAATATACATTTTTATTTACACATTTTAACAAATGCAGTTACTCACAATTGTCGTTGCACCTGATAATAATAATCATTCTTTTGTTTATGACTTTACTGTCTTATTTTGATTAAACAGAAGTTTTCAATAGCAAATGCCTCTTCAATTTTAACAGATCAAGAACATTTTAAAAATAATTTCTGTAGTATCCTTTGAGCATATTTTTCTATAAGGTGTAGCACCACGAAAATTAAAATACCGAATTTACCAGCTTTTTGGCACTTGGCGGTCGTGATATCATTCTAAAATACGTTTTACAGACGTTTGTCAATGTGCTGGTAGTAGTTAAATGAATGATAATAAAAAAACCAAGTTGTGCAACTCGATTAAAGCTCCTTATTTTGACATCACGTCTAATTGTGGAGATTTCAAATCTGTGTGAACATAATTTATCTTTTAAGTCTAAGTTTACTGATAACTGATAAAATGGTTAAAGTGTTTCACTGACATTAAAATATTGTAAAACTATAACGATTTTTCAGCTAAATGGTGACGTCCAAACTTGCCACCACTCTTAATTAAGGTTTGACTGTCACGTTCCAATATCGGCTGACATACTTCATAAGCCACTTGGTAACCAAGGCCCAAAAGTATTAAGAACGGCATGAAGGTGGAATTTCAGGATATAGCTTGGGATATTTCTCATGTGTATGTCATATAAGGTTTATTAGATCTCACTACAAAACAGGAAAAGTCTGAAAAGGTTAGTTTGTACCGAATTTTACTCAACCGGTCTGACTTGGTCTTAATTTTAATCAACTTTATCCGAGTTAAGTCTCGACATTACTCAAATGGTCTTATTTATACTCCACCAAGTCTTGACCTATCTGAAAAGTCTGAACAAGTCTCGACATGAACTCGACCCGGTCTGAATCAGTCTAGAACTTTCGGACAAGTCTGAACAAGTCTCGACCTGATCTCGACCTGATCTCGACCCAGTCTGAATTAGTCTTGACCAGTCTGAACAGTCTGAACAAGTTATCTCGACCCATTCTGAATTAATCTTGACCTGTCTGAAATGTCCGAACAAGTCTTTATTGGATCTCGACGCAGTCTAACTCAGTCTCAACCAATATGACAAGAGTAAATCAGTCTCGACTTGATCCGGACTAGTCTGAATCAGGCTTGACCACATCTGGACTATTCTGAATCAGGCTCGACCAATCTGAAACGACTGATTGAGTTTTGACATGTCCTTAACTAGATTTGTTTTTGTCTGTACCCATCTAGACCCATTTAAACAGCCGCATAAATTTCTATCCTGTATCAATTAGCCTTAATATAACAATTCTCAACTAATCTAAATAGACTAAGTGAATCTTGATCTTGACTCAACTAGTCTTGATATGTTTAAAAACTGAAATAGGCTTTAGCTTGTCTGAATGCTTTTCATTACTCAACGCTTGATACATTTAAATATAGAATATACTTGTGTTTTATTTGTTTTAAAGAAATATTTTCACAACATAAATTTTAATTGTGTAAGCCTGTCTGTGATATGACACTATTTTCGTAATTTGAATAAAGCATAAAACTATCTATCACTCGTGTATTTAAACAATTTCCGCATAAAATCCTAAATAATAATGTGGTATTTTACGTGTTTGGTAAATTATCTCCCTATTTGGTTATGTGATTCTTTAGAAATATTAATAAATATAACACTAAGCTTATTCAGCTGTTTAAAGAGGTCGAGACTATTTCGACAAAAACAAAACTAGTCGAGAACAGGTCCAGGCTGAATCAGTCTTTTCAGATTGGTCGAGACTGATTCAGACTAGTCCAGATCATGTTGAGACTGATTCAGTATTTTCAGATTGATCAAGACTGCGTCAGACAGGGTCAAGATCCAGTTAAGACTTGTTCAGACTTTTGAGACAGGTAGAGACTGATTCCGACTTTTTTGAGACTTGTTCAGACCTTTCAGAAAGGTCGAGACTGTTTCAGATGGGATCAAGATCAGGTCGAGACTTGTTCAGACAGGTCAAGACAAGTCGAGACTAGATCAAGTATAATTTCAGACCTTTTGAGTAATGTCGAGACTTAGGTCGAGTAAAGTTGAGTACAATTAAGACCAAGTAAGACCGGGTGAGTAAAATTCAGTATAAATCAGTACAAAAACTTGTAGTGTCTTAAGCGGATACCTAGAGATGAGAATTCTTTTGCAGATTATTTGAGCAAAATATTTGATTATGATGATTGATAAGTATTTAATTATTTGTGTTGTGGGGACCATAAAAAGGTATTCAAATAATACAACATTAAGCGATTTTAATTGAAAATAATGTATACAAGATTATGTTCGGGTTAACACTTTTGCATTTGATAGGATAGGATAGAATAATTGGTTAAATTCTACTGTACATTTAATTGTAAAAGGCAATTAGTAAAAATTGGAATCATATATGCATAGCTTGAGAAACGTAAATTGTTCCGAATCGAAACTGTCATTTTCTTGTCAACAACTGGGAATATATTAACTAATACATTTAGGGCATTTATTTAAAATTCGAAACCTATGAACTTTTAATTGTAAGGCTCACTAGAAAACAGATTTTTGACCGAAATGCTTTTAATAGCACTGTTTTTATATTATAGTTATATTTTTATGTATTCATTGGACTGTGACGGAATTGAGTGAGTTATGCCATAATCAACTGATATGTGATGGTTGACTGAGACACTAAAGAATTATATAATTGCGAGTTATAATAGCGCGATATTTGTGTATACATAAATTGTTCCTTAGTGGTCAGACTTTATGATAATTAATACATAATAAAGACTTTCAAAGATGTCATACTAATATTTATACACTGAATCCCTTTGTTAACACCAAAATAATTATTTAACTAAATTAGTTTTATTAAATTTGTCCACCTTTAAGATGTGGCAATTTAAAATGTGTTCAGTAAGACACATTTTTGAATAAATATTTGATCAAATGTCCGGTACCGGTTTTTAGCTTTGGCAAAGTTTTGAACATGTAGTGTTACTGTTACTCATTGACTGTTTATTGTCTAAGTTGTAATTGTACAAAATGAGTTATTTCTGTTGTGTTATTAGAAAAATAATAATTTTCAGGAGTAAATAACTTGAACTTATAATTGTTTTTATTCTTTTAGCTTAGAGCTATGTCATTGAAACAAACTTTGTATAGAAAAACATCTTTAACAAATGTGTCACGCTGTGTTACTCATAAGACAAATAGCAAGAAAACCGACCCAACAACAAGGGCTTAAAGTCAGGGGACGATTACAAACCCGGATTTAAAGAAACATATACAACAAGAAACACAAAAAAAGTCAAATCTAGAAATAGGAAATTCCACTTATTACTCCAAATTTCTAATCATATTTGAGATGAAATACCCATAACAATACATTAAGTCGTGGTGACGTCACTAGAACTTCTGAAAGGATAACATCAACGTAGGTACAACAAATCAATTTTTGAGTAGCTTAGTATGCAAGAGAAATGACCACTCTAGAAAATCGAAATATTAATCGCAGGATATAACACAAGGTTATTAATTGTACGCATTATACCCCGGATCCCGAGGAATATTAATTGAATTAAATGGAAAGTTGACTATTGTAAAGTTTAAGTCATCACGTTTTCCGTAGTTACTAGTTTGTAGTTTAACCGTCTATTTCTAGGAGTAGGTCTAAGTGAGACACCGACTAAATAAATTGTTAATGTCTTTGATTTCAAGATTGTCATATAGTATTTTTATACCCAGTCTGTGTAAGTCATGTTCCACCAACACTGAACTACAATTCGTGATTTAAAATAGACGTGAACAGAAACGATCTAGTATAGTATGACAATATTTGGAACATAAACTGACTAGAAAATGAATAACAATATGATAAACTTAATTCGATTTTGTTGATCGATTACTAAATAGCGATGCATGATAGGGTTACAGTTTTATTTTTGAAAACGCTGAATAGTCCTGTGGTAATTATTGTTTATATATGACTTGTTAGTTCAATTAAAAATAAAGGCCCATGTGAATTATTGAAATCACTTGTCCTCTGTTTTATTTTTTGCCATCTTTGTCGTAAAGTACCAGTCGAACTTCTCTCAAACTTAGAGTTATAGTTTCAAATTATATCTGGAATATTGCCTTTTACGTAATTGTAAACGAAAGCAAACATTTATATCGCAAAATCCATAACAAAAAAATAAATTACATAAAATCGATTATGTATCACATTAAAAGTCTTTCTTGGTTCAAAACGGTTCGACAGGTTCAAATCTGCTCAGAACACAATGCCAAAAATTAAATAATAAGAAGCAAATAAATGACTTGGAGGAGTTTCACTCTGAAAGTAGAAAGCTTGAAAACTCTATCACTCAAGTTGAGAAAGCATACGTTGCTAATGCAAAATCATAAGCTTTATTCTTTATCAGGAGATTCAAATTTAAAATCACCTATTATTTCTTATATCTTCAACGATATTAGATTTGGCAGTTTATTTCTTTTATTGTAATATCTAAAATTCCCGTAGCAAATTTCAAGGAGGATTTCTGGCATGTAAACATGGGGAAACAGTATTAAAGAAGGGCATGCTATTTTGGAAACTGGTATCTGGCATCTCATATATTATAACTATTGGTAGAATGGTTATTTCAAGTCATTGGTTTTTATAGGATGACAAATATATATAAGTATAAAGGACTGCTGTGTAAAATCAACAATACCAGTCTATTATAGCAAATGCTATTTAGATATTTATAAATATACAAGAAAAATCATAAATGGCAGCGTATTAACGTACAAGAGCCCCGCGAGACAAGTGTATACAGTATATGGTAGTTGTAAATGCTGGGTCACGTAGTAAAATCGTAAAAACACAAGTAATGACTAATACGGGTAACTTACTTAAGTTTCGAACCATTTTGGTAATGGATGGAGGTTGACTGTGGCTGGTGCTGGTCTATTAATGAGTAGGGTAATAAACAATCACGGCCCTGACCTCGGGTCCACAGTTGTGATAAGCAGGCGATGAAATTCATCCCTTTATCGTCCTTAAATATCCCATATTACACAACTGTGGGTAATTAATTGGTACCACGCCCACCAGTTCAGTGGCAACGTTTGTAATTTCTTTCTCATAGTCGCACTTGCGCAATGAGACGTTAATACGGAAATTGCTGTTCAGACAAATGAAATGTGTCACAGTCAATTAGAAGGAAAACTAGGTGCAATGACTAAATATGAATTATTACAGAAAAAGAGAAAGATTAAAATTGACAGTCATTACATAAATAAATAATGAAGATAAAAAAGGGACAAAGAAGGGAGGACTAAGGCTGGAAACGTGTTGTGGGCACCTTTGTCGAACGAATTGGTACACTATAAATTTATCATAACCATGATGTATAATAATATTGCTTGCTGGACGTAAAACAATCAATCAATCAATCAATGTATAATGACAATAAATATATTATACAGTAACCCTCAATATGGTCAATAAATACAAGTTTATGTAAAAATGAAAGTAGACAAATGAAATCGAATGCTTACTGTCATTTCAAAAATAGTATGTTTATAAACCTACAGCCTTGTGTAACATTACTACTGATGGAAATGTGGACCATAATAATTTTAAAAAATAAGAATTAATAAACAATTTGATATTTTTAAAGTGTGGTTTATGGTATATTTTGTTTCGTGCAAATACATTTGTGGACATTACTTTGGTTTTTTTCTGTCGTTATATCGACTTTTAATGGACATGTTTCAACGTTGTAAATGTGGAACATTTGAATTACATAAATTATAATAAAACATGGATGCGTATAGATATATAACTTTATTTGTCAACGTTAATAGAAAGACGATGTACTATCGGGTCGCATCTAATCTATTAGTTATCTAAAAGTAGTATCTATTCTTTCTGTCACACACACTGGGGACAATATTATTTGTAATTGATGGAGGCTCCGTGTCATCTGCTAAATAAAGAAAGAAAATGAAATGTGAATATATTGCAAGAAAAGCCCACATTATTTTAGCTAATTTTATAAATATATAGACTGTTTTTTTGTATATTTTTCAGTTAGTTTTGTTATACTTACATTAACCTGCCATTTCACGTCCAGATTATATAAAGTACAAACAGAAAAATAGGTAAATATTAAAACCTATAGCTAAGACGTTACATTGTCTATTGTAACTATTGACAGACGCTTGGGTTGAAAATTGGGTTTAAGAAACTTTTGTTAGTAATAATGGTAAGATTGAAAGGAAATCAGAGGATGGTTTATTTTAATATGACGCAGTAGTTGCAAAGAAGATTTGTAACGTTATTTGTAGGATTAACGTATAACAAAAGTGACTGGGATAATGAGAACATGCACAAAATTCAAATGTCAGGTTTTCACCGGTCACTCCGGATTTCACCGCCAAATAAACATGAAATAGCAAACACTTGTTAAAACTAACGTGATATCTCATTCAAACAAGAAAACAAATCAATATAGAGAGTATAACAGGACGGTCATATTTGACGAACTTTATTATTTTTAAACGCATAATGTTCAAAACGTAAATATTTTTGAACAGCTAATTGTGTATCACTTACCATCAGCCCTGTGAGCATCATCTAAAACAATAAGCAGAGTCATAAGTATTTACAAATGAGTGATCTAGTGATCTATTTATGTTCTAATTTAAATGTAATTTGTTTTTAATTTGAAAAATCTTTTATTAATAAAACATGCATTGAAACCACAATTTCCCGAAAATGAAAAAAAATCGGCGCATGTTAAAACGCCCATTAACTATGAAACATAATTTTTGAATTCAATTTGCACCTATTTGGATCTACTTAAGGAGCATAAGCTTCACCAAACGTGGTAAGCAGTTTTCATTTGTCACGCAAAAACATTTCAACACAATCACAGACTTTTAGTGTAACTTTTAACGTTCATGGTTATTTGTCAGTAACTCGTGGATAATGCCGTTACGTACGAACCGCGTTCAAAACTTCGTAATTTCAACACCAAATAATTTACCTTCATGAATATTTAACAGATTTGATTTATCAAGAAATATTTCCAACGTCTAAATCATTTAATTTTTATCTGCGTCATCAACACAATTCCAAGGCAGCTAGCTAACACCCGATAAATTACTAGTTGTGCTAAAATCAAATAAATGTATAATTTTGAATGTTTATCAAATTCACTAAAAAAAATAAGTTGTCAGTACAAATGAATCCACATTGTTATGAACGTAATCGAATCAGCTGTGAGTTGCTGTCGATTTCTATAGCATAACGTTGCAGTAAAAAATGTTTGCAAAAATTTTATTTATATATCGATATTTTAAATTCCTGTTTAAAACATTTTCCTAAAATGCACAAAAGCAATTTTTGCATTCAATCAATCAGGATATTCCTTACAATCATATGTTACCTCTTACCACATGTAACAAGGCTTTCAAATGCTTACCTGTGAGTTTAAGTTGAAAAACAATGTCTCCAGCACATACTTCACATAGGCTTGGAGGATTTTCATTATAAGCCTTTTGTAAAGCTGAAAATACGCCAATAAAATAATTTAAAATGTAATAATAACTCTTTTTCTGATTTTGTGTATTACATATTAAGTCGATGTTTTGTTTGTAAGAAATTGAATATAGAACCTGATTTCCTTTCTTGTTACTGTGTTAATGATGCTGTTGTTCGTTAGAGCAGTTTACTGGGTGGATATAGTAAAATGACGTGTCATACATTTGAAAAAAATATTTCTATTATTTTCACATTATCAGTGGGAATAAGTTTTTGCTATTTTTTTTTCTTTATTTTAGTAACAATCAGGTACCGTTTACCACTGAAAACTAAACAAAAAGGAACCTAAATCTTTCCAGAATTAGATAACTGAAACAAAATATTGGAAGCAGTCAAGACATTCTTTTGGCGTAATACCTTATATTTATACCAGGAGTCTTATACATTTTATAGTATATATAGAAATCTGATTATTATAGCACCTTCTATTATTACAAGTTGGTTGATTACACACAATGGGTCTATATCTGATTTCAATATGGGTTTATTGTCTATTTAGTAGGAGCCACTTAACCCGTGTTCGTTGACATAATCTTACCTGATTCCCACAAATTCGCACGCCGTGTTGCTAACAGGAAAGGAGATGAATAGCATGAAAAACATATTTGTTCCTAAGTTTAATGCAATGTGTTATTCTTTTTCCCGGTTTCATGTATGCATACGCTATTTATATTTCTCCATTGATCAGATATGCAAGAGTTTGCTGTGAATATATTGATGTTAGCAACATTTTTTTTAAAAGACTTAGAAGAGCGAAAAAATGTCCCATCCTCCAATGGGTGCAAACTGTTCCTCACTTCTTGCAGATTTGATGATGTATTCTTATGAAACTAAATTTATTTCACCCCTATTAAAGACAAGACGATCACAAAATCTAGATACTTTAATTTAAATATAGATATATTGATGATGTCCTTTCAATTAACAATCACAATTTGCTTATTGACTACCGTTAATACATATTTCAGAACTGGAAATTAAAGAAACCACAGGAACAGCTTCATCTACATCATTTTTAGACTTACAACTTGAATATGACAACAACGATCATCTTAACACAGGAATTATCGATGAAGGAGACGAATTTAATTTCAAAATTATAAAGGTTTCTTAATTATGCAGCAATATTCCTGCATTGCAAGAGTATGCAGAGAGTATAATGATTTTTGCAAGCGTCAACTATTTCTTAAGGGTAAACTTATAAACAAAGGTTACAAAAAAGGCTCTTCGCGCTTTACTATAGATACAACTTCATTTTCGAACAGCATTAAAATATTGTTGCATATAGTTTTTCCGGATATTTGAATTCAATTTACAGTGAATGTGCGACGATGATTGTTCGATACACATATTACACATATGACTGACTAGTGGTACATGACTCCCTTATCCATTTTAATCAAATAACCAACTCACATAATATAGTAATGAAAGCGGGAGGATTGGCATTCAATAAAACCTGGTTTTACCAACTATTTCTTTTGAAATGCCTGCACCAAGTCAGGATCATTGCTGTAGCTTTTGGTTGTTGGTTCTGGGGTTTGTTGATTACTTTAACTTTGATTTATGGATTGTCTTTTTGACAGGTTCCTGGCTGTTCACTACCGTATAACCTTTAATTTTTGCGGTGTGAAATTTTTGCGGATTGGGATTGAAATTCTGATATTTTATTTTTGCTGCTTTTAATTTGTGCTGTTTTACATCTTTAACCAAAAAAAATGCCGAGTTTTTATTTCTGTTGTGTATCTTGATTAGCCCAGTGATTTGGGCTATGAGTTGTGTTCCACGCTAAAGGAAAATCATATTGAGCATGACAAGCTTTTGTTGTTCCCTGATATATGACTTGTGGTGGAATATATTCATAATTTTTAAAAAGTGCAGAAAAAAATCGGCAAAACAGGTACAGATAAAATAAAGTGTTTTTTTTATTAATTGGGATTGCATTGACAATCAATGTCTGATAGAACTTGGTTAATACACGCGGACAAATGACAGGTAGGTGTTTTAATTGGAAATCGATATTTACAGGTAATAATTAATCCGTTAAATAACGAATTAATCACAGTTTCTTGTATAAATATCCTTTGTTTTATACCGGTAGACAATAACAATAAAGGAAAAATTTTTGGTGTTTTTGTTTCTTGTAAACACATCCTTTATTTTTTATCTATCTGATGGACAATAACAATAAAGGAAAAATTTATTAATGCTTTTATAGTGAATATTTTATTAAAACTCCAAAAACGAGAAAGCTATTCACTTAGCTTCGATGATTTTTATTTACCACCGAGATAATTAATATAATTAATATCCCGAACGGTAACAAAATATCGATCGACACATGTTTGTTAAACTTTACCGTTATTTCCGGATAGGAATACTTAAGACTTTTTTATGCGATTTTAAATTTTGCGGTCGAGTGTCAACCGCGAAATAACGCAAAAATTAAATTACCGCAAAAATTACCAGTTATACAGTATTTGGACTAACCTTTATTTGTTGATAAATATTCTTTAACGTGTGAAAATATGATCGCAGAATGTTTTCTAAATTTGAGTTCAATATATGTTAAGAGTGCTGCGCTGATCTGCCTATTACGGACTAGCGGTATATGATACCATACTTTATATCAACACACCAACTCAAACAGTTACACTCCGGAAAATAAAGCAGGTGTTTGGCATTACGTTAGCCTGGTCAGTACCAGGGTTATAGTTTATTCACTTTTGGTTTTCGATTCTCCAGTTTACCGATTTCTTGGACTTTCATTTGTGGATTGTCTTATTGACACTTTCCTTTGTGTTCGTTATTTTGATGTAACCTTCATTAGTTGTCATTGACTGGATTTTGAAATATGTTTCTGTTTTTTTATATTACAATATGTATGAACAAGTTCCGATAAGCATTCTTTATATGAAATATATAAGAAAGTGGTTACTACTACTTTTATTATGTAATTATGAATTAGATATTAAAACGCCTTAACACACTCTCAAGTTGCTATACATATAACTTTATATATTCTAATTTGTTATGTTTAAACTTACTACTCAGCAAAATACTGTCCATGAGTGTCACTGTATTGCAAAAAAGAAATATGCATTGCAAAATTAAAGGAAGGGCTGAAGTATTTCCCAAAAATCCACTTATCACCATTGTTATATGTAAAATTTCTGTACTGCAAACTAACAGGATAAGATGGCAATTCATGATATTTTTCTAAAAATAAATGAAAAATTTTGGTATTTTTTTTACATCTATATACTAAACTGGGAATAATGTATTATACATATTGTCCAACACTATAATTGACGTAATTTGCTTCTCCTTATTAGTTACCTGTCCAGTTCTGTAAAGCATTTTTATTTTAATAAATATTTTTATGGCACATTATAATTAATTTCATTTGAACAAAGTATAAAGTATAATATTATGTAATAGTTCCCTAAGTGAATAATATATGTTATTCGGGATCTTCACAGGGGATACGGGTTCATATTCCCTGTCTGTGTTTTATATTCCCTGAGCCGGAACTTATTATGGACCACCACTATTGAAGAACGTACCATTCAACACATTTAAGCTTACAAAAACTGCACCATTCCTGTTTCATAAATGATTTTTGTCTGGTCAATACACACTGTTACGAATACTTTCATGTGTGTTGTATATAATATGAAAAACGAAAAAAATGTTGGTGTACTACTACTGTACAGTTAAATTAGTTGAACTGATAAATTTCATAGTTTAATTGAAACGAAACTTTTATGGCATTTTTAAATTTTATAACCGTGTTATTTTTGACGACTTTTTATTCCCAGCAAAACTGTTTATGATAAATTTCCCTTTTGAAGAGCGATGCAAATGTTTTTGTTGCAATTTTTAGCAGACTACATCGGTTATCTCCCTTGTTAATTTCAAGACAAATCGCAGACGGATATGATAGATTCCGTAAAATGCATGTATTTAAAATCGATATTTCATCCTTATAATATGTTTAACTATTTATATTATGTGAAAAAATTTAATTAGACAATGAATAGACGCCATTTTCAAACTGGTTTCAATATCCCCGGGGTTTCACAGGGAATACGGTATGATATCCCCGTCTTGATTAACCAATCATATTGCAGGGATTCACTAGATACATTACTTCAACAGAATATAAGGTTTGTACATCAAAGGTGAATCATGGATAGTTGTGCACATGCTTGGGGAACCATTTCTTTTGAACAAAGTTAATATAATATTATGTAATATTTGTTTGAAGTAGTTCCCTTTGTACATCAAAGATTTGCACATCAAAGGTGAATTGGGGATAGATGAGAGTATGCTTGGGAAACCATTTCTTTTGAACAAAGTAAATATATGTTTGTTGTTTGTTTGATGGTGTTTAACGCCACTTTCAGCAATTTTTCAGCTGTATTATGGCGTCCAGTTTTTTTTTGGGTGGGGGGAGGAAGCCGGAGTACCCGGAGAAAACCCCGGACCTGCGGTAGGAAAACTGGCACTCCTTGTCAATTAAGATTGGAGTCGAGTACACCCTGCCTGCAGTGAGAATCGAACCCGCAATCTCAGTGTTGACAGACCACGTGGTCAATAGTAGACGAACTACCTTGACCACTCGGCCACCGAGGCCCCATTATAATATTAATTAATATTTGTTTGAAGTGGTTCCCTTTGTACATCAAAGGTTTGTACATCAAAGGTGAATTGGGATAGTTGCGCGCATGCTTTGGAAGCCAGATCATTCTAGTTTCAATTGTATTTGCACAGCCGTCAGCATCAGTTGTGTCCATTCAAAATTTTATTTTACAAGAAACCCACCCACTTTCACTTATCATTAAAGGTATTTGCCACATATTGAATTAAGTTAACATAGTGCTTGTGAATATGTATTAGTTATCGGGATATAACTGCTTTATGCTTTATATGTATTAAAATGTGTTCAATGTTTTTCATTTATATTTTGCTTATCTTAATCAGGGGCGTTTTTACCCTTCATCTTAGACGGTTCTTCGATGTTACTGACGTAGCACGAGGCACTGGTTTTTTATGTTTCATAGAGAATTTAAACATCACATGTTACGAGCACGTGGCGGAATTCGACCAATGAAAATGACAAATTTCAATGAAATACATACATAATGTAATATTGCACCGTTATTTTTATCCACAAGCGTTAGTAAAAACCCAGATTCCTTAACTTTATTATAACTCCGTAGCATTACTATTCATAACCAAGATTAATTCCATCATAACTATAAATAAAATACGAAATATTTATCAATGCCCTCACTCACCATTCTATAACTATCCAAAAATTGCTTCTATTAATCGTAAATCATATTCAATAAATAACCCAAACAAACTTTTCGTCTTTACGCTCGATTTATCTGCACCTTTCGTCACTATCATTACATTAGTTGATTAGTGCATCTGGTATTTATCATTACTCCACTTTAATAGATTGCATAAAGGGTACTAGTCTATTTGTTTTCCCCAATTTACCTTATTACATAGATTATGTATTAGTGGGACGACAAAAAACTAAGTATTACCCGAATATAAAATTTTCATGATTTTTATCATATTAAATTAAATATTATATGAAAAATCGTCAACCAATTTAGTTAGATAATTATAATTTTCAACAAAACCAACAAGAATTTACTTTTTGTGCAACGTGATATTTACTTTTTTCATTTATTTAGACGTAATTTAATTCTAATCTTTACCATTTGTAGGCAAAGACAAATCCCGATAATGTTTGACTATGATTTTAGTAATTTCAATTTTGGGGAAAGGTATAACTGTATATTGATGACAAACCCTAAACACTTGATGGTAAGTTAACCATGCTAGGCATAAGTAAGTCCTGAAAATTTGATTGAAGGATGTCTGTGAAGTAAGAAATACACATTGCTAATAGCTATAATTTCTTATCATGGAAAATAAACTGTCCCGTAACTCAAATCAAATTAGCCCCCCCTAACTCAGTTCACTTCAATCACCTGAGTTCCCGTTCCTCAAAATTATTGATATTGCAAAGACTGTCTTATTCATTATAATAAAGGCCAGGATAGTGCAAATCATAGAAAAACTATATTATATTTTGGGTGCAGGAATTTTAATATAACACATTCAGTTATTTAGCAATAAAATAAGGTGGCATCAACGGTAGAATGGTTACGGTAGTTAGTAATTTACTATTTATCACGTGGCCTGTCAACAATGAGGTTGTCGATTCGAGTCTTAGTGCGTGCAGCGTGTGCTCAACTCAAACCTTAAAGAATTTTTTATAATGTATTTGTAGAAAGCTTGAGGTGCATACGTTTGACAAGGATAGACAGATTTTCAGCCGAAGGTTCAAGGTGTTCTCAGGTATTTTGGTTTCTTTCCTTCATAAAATTTGGATGCTATTATATAACTGAAAAATTCACAAACGTGGCGTTTAACCACAAAAAAGTCACTTAAAAAATAAAGAAAGTCTTCTCTTGATCTTTAAAACATTGCAAAGTTTTCTTTTTGTACACATCATTAAACATATATCATGATCATGCAGGCGCAACTAATGCAATCTACTCTCAGTTTGTTTTCGGCCGATAATTTAAAGGATTGGAGCTTAATGCAATAGAGTAGACAGGCGTAGGCAAAAAAGGCTTCACGTCCTTTGATAAAAAATTGAAAAACAATAAACAAAACAGATTAAAACAAGAGAGAGAACGTTTAAACATTGATATCACTATCATTCCGGTGGATATTCTCATCCGTGCCATTTCCTTAATCGAATAAATACAGCCTTATTTTCTGAGCGTAAAATACATGGCATTTCAGTCATGTGCTGACGTAAAAGTTGAAGAATCTGTATACGCCAATTAATGCATATGTTTGTAAAGCACCAGCATTATCATAAAAAAAGCCAAATGGCATTTCAAGTCATAGCTCATCCACTTCAAAATAAGACGTTATTTTACACCTTTCGGAATTTTCAATATTAAAAATCCCTTGGCCTTAGCTCTTCATTCACTTCATATATCTCGATTTATTATTCTTATTGGGCAGCAGCTCACAGATTTTTCGTTGTTACAACTTTATAAGCGCAATACAGAAGATTTTAATTGTATCTCGTATTCGGAATGTTACGTTGTAATAGTAAAGTACCAACAAAGATTACACCGGTGATCAACTATGACCGTAACAATACGTTTTTAACACCTGTAGTAACAATTCTCTTAGAACATACATTATCTCTAAATTGTCTACGTCAGCCGTAACTGGCTAACTTCTTTCGTATCTTGATCTCTTTGATGGAAACTTTTACTGTACTTTTCACGTATGTAAACGAAATTGTTACTTCGATAAAATACATGATACTTGTTCTAAAGTCAGATTATTTGTCACATCCCTTGGAAGATGAAATAGAAAATGAAATTATGCCATCACTGGAGATAGGTCTTGTTAGAATGACTACAATTTTATAATTGTTTGGCAGTATGATCCATGTATCCCGAATGCGGTTGTACATAAAGAAGTAAATTCTTACCTTTGTTTGAACATAGTACACAGCAAAACACTGTAGATAGAACCAAGAACAATAACTGCATGTTGACGGGAATTCTTACTCAGGTCTGGTCACAATGTAGGCTCACTGATTATGTGAAGCGTTTGGTAACATTTGCCATTTATAAACCATTTGTTATTTATACAGACAAAAAGTTAAAGACATTGCATTCGTTACATAATCGCTAATTATTTATCAACTTTGTTGATTGTTTTTTATTTTTGCTTCATTTCATCTTGTTTAAAACTGCACACACGTGAAAGATAACATTAATAGAAATATAAATATAACTTTTTTGTATTGCATACATGCTAATTTCTAAATCGCGTTAATCTTTTACTAATGTCTTATAAAAATTACTTGCATGCTCAAGTAAATAGCGAATAACTAGAAGAATGCATTTTAGCTCATCTGATCAAATGATTTCATTATCCAAACTCTACAAACTTCTTCGGAAGAACCACTTAACCAAATACACCATGCAAGATCAATTGTGTAACTTACAGCTTTATCCATTTCGTAAGTGACTTCATGCCGATTGTGACTACATACGACGGGCATCTTTGGTGAAGCATGATATGGTCGCACTTCCGGAAAACCTGACACCCCATTGTTTAGAAGGATTACTGTTATTTATTTTTTGTTGTGTGTTTTGATTGATTATCATGTGTTTTGTTCGTAAATATATCTGTTAGTTATTGTTTTTGTACCCATATTTTGTTCTTTCAATTACGACTATCTTCGGATTTACTTTGATGCCGTTTATAAAAAAACAATACATGTATACCCACAAGTATAAAATATACCACTGGACCCTTAGAACAATTTATTAGGGATTTGTTTCTTTTTAAACGACTAAACCAATTAAAATCAAATATGCTAGGACTGGTCATTGGCAATTACTCACAAACTGTTCTTACTCACGAAGACGCCTGAAAGAGACTTTGTGAAAGAAATTGAACTTATAAGACCGAACCAGTACGGTAAAATGATTTCAAGTAATTGTAGCACTATGCATAATTAAATTTTAATTATTCTATGAAATTCGGAGTAACATTGACAATAAGACAAAAAACGCAAACATATTTTGTCTAAAATACACAAATCTTTACCAAATAATAAATAAATTTCAATTGCTCTAAATGTAAAGGAAATGTCTACATATGCGAAGGAGAAAAATGTATTTGTACTGTCGAAGTAATACCAAGCATACCAGTTTCTGCACCTGTCACTGCGTTTAAAGATCACGATTCAGATGCTAGTGAACTTATATTTCGACGGTTTAAAAAATAAGATCTGGAAATTATAAATATATTTATATATATTTTTTAATTACTGATACCGCATTCAGTTCATGTTACGATTATTGGTATGGTCGGAGCTTTACAAACCGTACAGTTTCCTACGTCGATGATATATGATCTAAGATATCTTCAGTGTCCGCTCATAAAATTGCTATTTTTGCTTGTTAATGTGTCTGTGTCCAATTGGTTATTAAATAAAAATGAACCAGCAAACTTGCTCCATCCTATTTATAGTGAATTCTATTTTCTGCTAATAACGACTGAAATAGGACTATGATGACCAATACAAAGCCTTCCCATAGTACTTTTTTTGCAAAGCTTTGCATCGAAGCAAAGTTTGGGGACATTTACAAATTACATTATTCTGAGGAGTTCTCTCCCATAAATAGTTAAATTCATATAGTGTTTTTAAATTTTGTATGAAGAATGTAAACAATGAATAATAACAATAATCATAAATATTCGCATGAAATAAAGTTATAATGGAAAATAAATGTCTTTGTGCAAACCATCTGGCCATCAAACATCGATTTTACAGTCGCACATTTCATAGGAAGTGCACATTATACATTTCCAGTTTAAATATGCACAGATACAAAAATGAACTGCTCCAGATAGAAACCCATCTGTTTTGTCATCATGTCTTTGATGCATCTATGCTGCAATTATAATCCCATCTTTTTCTCATTTGATCAGTTTACAACTATTCATGTTGTTTTTGTACTTTTATAAAATATGATTTGTCATAGGTAAGCTAAAATAATATCAACCAAATCAATTGATGACGTAGTATAATTTAAGCAGATGTTATTGATGTCATCTCGCCTGTCAATCTAATTTTGTTTTAGGTGAGTAAGAATTATACACCAAAATTGGACCGACGGATTTGTTGATGTCATTTAATTATATGTATTACACAATCACGTGTATCGTCCTAGGGAGAGGGTAGCTGTTTACTACTGTGCAGTACTATATACTGGAGGAGCTGAGATTATTTTAAGGTAACAAGATAGTGCAAGTTCTGAATTGTGTAAATTAGTAGCCCAGCAAAACAAATATTTGCAAACAAATTTATATGTTCCCAAATATGAAAAATGGCAATAAATTACTTGAACAATTCCATTATGACAGAGGAAAATTCAAAATATATTTAATCTGTCTGTAGAGCTTTTGGTATATTAGTAGAACATTGTATTTGTTGATTGGAAAAGATAGACACACCACATCTCCTGCAAGGCTGCCATACTAGCACTGTAACCCTGTACTATATTGTGAGGCATAGTTTGCCTTTTTCTCAGGAAAGTGCATTGTCATCTGTGTTTTATGTTCTAATCAATCTAATAAGAACAATCATACCTACAGTTTTGGATGTGTTCTGATTTTTTTACGGTTTTATTAGCAATGTCTCTGTTGGGTTAAACAAGTAGCTCTGATCAACTTACAATGATAGAGTTTAATTGTCCCAAACATTAGCTTTGAAATATATGTTTTAACATGTTTATCTTATATGTCAATTGTAAATATGAAATACTCATGAATCATGCACTCTGGATCACCTGTGACTTTAATTTACTCGTGTACTGTTATATAAAATGTGGTTGTACATGTTGATTCAGCATTTTGTTTTATGTAGAAGATATCCGGAGTAATTTATTAATCAGTTGTTTATATTATTTAATGTTTATTTCCGGTTAAATGTTTCTTAAAGCCCTCTATGAACATATGATACCACACTGTGATTTAAAAGGTTTTTTTATTAAGATGACAAATTAAAATTTAATATAAACATATAGGCGGTTTACTGAGTTAGAGAGTAATATCCTTCGAATATTTCTTCCTGTAATATCTTTTATAGCAGTCACCACAAATATGCATGTTCGAATCAACATCAAAACTGTGTTGCTCTTGTTATTTTTGTTTGTTTGTTTGTTTGTAAAGCCACTGTCAGTAGTTATTCAACTACATGTATATCAAGATGTTTCATTCCTATTGGCAGTAAAACGCTTCCCTCAGTAAGGTTCGTCAACATTGGTCAACAATAGATCACTAACTGCATTACCCACTAATTAGGGCTTTTACTCGTTCTATTATGAAGCACATATCTACCTTGACCACATGACCACTAGTTCGCAGTTATATTATTATAAACTGCGAATTAAGATGTGATAAAAAATCAAAGAAAAATAATTTTTACGATATAAATAGAATATATTGGAAACATGTTTTTAACCAATTTTTGACCGTTTTGAAACTATGCCAATGTTATTTTTAGAGAATTGAGTACAAGGAAACTTAAAGTTATTTTTATTACTTAGTTGCCCAAACACACACGCGAAGGCAATATAAGGTTGGTTTAGACAAAGCTGACTCTTTTAGGCATTGCTTACACGTTCGGAGCTCTTGAGTGCACCCATGGTTTTATTAAGTGTTGTACATATGTGTCTATATCCGAATTTCTAACGTATGAAATAAACAATAAATAAGGGTTTTCTACCTAAGTCAAAGTTGATATATGAATATTAAAGTCCTGTTGTAGACGAATTAAAGTACAGACGTGAACCAAGTATTTTTTTCAAGTTATTAAAATATAAAAGTTATTATTTTATTTGTATATGTAACGTTTGTTTATGAAGACGATCATGCAACCCTTATTTCTCATTTGCAAAAAATATTTGTAATTGTTACAACAATTTATGTTCATGTAAACACAGTAATGTTCTCTGAATTTCTGTAATAATAAGATTGACTTCTAAATTTAAACAAAAACATGTGTTAATCAAGGGTTTTTGTTAATGTAGGTTTCCTTGACGTCTAATGTAGGTACATTTTAATGACTCATTTGACAAATGCATGTAGGATAAATAAAACGGAGAACTAGAACTAACTTTATAGGAAATAATTATATTTATAATTACACAAAATTATATTGTCTTGTTCTTTGTGGACATTGTGTATTACCCAGCATATTGTCTGTTGTTTTTTTAACATTTTATACAAATGCAAGAATAGGAATAATGTATTCACTTTGGCTTTTGTGTTGTTTGTTTGGTGTTTTTCTCTATATTTCGTCAATTGTCCAGCTATATCGTGGCGTTTAGTTTTTATTGGTGGTGGAAGACGTAATATCCGAAGATTGATTGATTGATTGATTGTTGTTTAACAGGCAGCAAGCAATATTTCAGCTATATTCAGGACGTGAGAATTATATTTTAAATTAGTAGTACGTCATGCTTCCCTTTTATACTTAATTGTGGTCTCATACAATTATACGAAAATATATACAGATTAAAATGGTAGTTAAAACAATAAAAAGTACGAAAGATCACAATTAATAGCAAAATTAAATTTTATTAAATACATTAATTTCTTTTAAGAACAGTTTTAAGACAGTTTTAAATAATTAAAATAGAGAATAGAAACGTTACCGAATGTAGGCCACGTCCACACAGTCCATCAAGACATGCTTAATGGTGTATGGACTGTTGCATGGCACACATTCGGTTCGTGGTTCATTATTTAAAATATAAATATGTGTCATCCTGGTATGACTTGTGTGCAGTAGTGTCTGGATCTCATGAAGTTTATTATGAACTTGGAGATCCCAACCACTCGGCCATGTATTACAAATATATTTTAGAATAAAGGATTTTAAATCAGTAAAGGGTATTTTAAAATTAATTATGTCATTATTTAAGGCTTTCTTGGCTTTTCTGTCGACGACTGTGTTTCCATGGATTCCCAAATGACTTAGAATCCAGAAGAACACAACGTGTTTACCTAATGTTGTCAGCGATTTATAAATTTGAACTATTTTAAAAATTAATGGATTTTTTTTTTAGAATTTTTAATTGCTGGAAGACATGATAAATAATGTAATAATAAGTAATCGGAGCAGATAATGAATTTACTTTCATCTGACAAAGCAATAATTTTGAGTGCAAAAAGGATAGTTTGCGCTTCTGCAATAAATACAGAAGACGCGGAAGGAACACGGCGAGCTTCAACACGTTCTCCAAAGACTGCGGGTTATGCAACGTAATCGCCGTCCTTCGATCCATCTGTATAAATTGCAGAATGGTCAGGATAGTAAGATTTTATTTCTGCAAGGCTATTAATTTTAATACTAAATGTGCCCTGGGGAGCATCCATTTCCTGTACAAAAGGATAAGATGAAGGAGAATCGACCCCACCATTAAATTCTCTTTCAGATAAAAAGTTTGTTATAAAGGTAAACCCCATATCAAAAAAATCTTTTAAAATACCATATTTCCATGTTGTGTCATGTGCTATTCTAAATCAAAACAGATAAACACAACATGTTCATATTTAGCATAGGCGTTTCGAATATACGTTTCGAAACGTACAAGATGATCTAGGGTACTTTGCCCTTGTCTGAAACCACACTGGATTTTAGAGAGTAGATTTTTGTATTCCAAAAACCAGACAAGGCGACTGTTGATCATCCTTTCCATGGTTTTACAGAGACAGCTTGTGAGGCCTATAGGCCGATAGTTAGATGCTTCTGGCCATTTACAGAGGCCATTTTCCAAATAGACTGTAAGTCATATGTTTCCCAAATGTTGTTAAGAAGATTCTCACAAGGCATTGGAGAGAAGATTGTGAAAGATGTTTCAGCAGTTGATGATAGATATGATCTGGACCACATGCTTTTTCGTGAGATTTGTTGATAGAAGTTTCAAGTTCTCTTCCAAAGAAAATCGTTTTTGTAATTTTCTAAATTTTTTGACTGGAAATTACGTTTTTATTTTTCTTTTTGAATTTTGATACGCTGAAAATCAAGATGATAACTTTCAGCGGAGAAGTGTTTTGCAAATGTTTCGGCCAATTTGTTTGATATTTCTGACTCTGATATCAACAAGTCTTGTCCATTCTTTAAATGATGGACATTTGCTTTACCGTTTTAGCTTTAATTTTACGAATCATGTTCCAAATTTTATTCAAAGGGTTATGATTATTTAATTTAGAAACAAAGTTACGCCAAGAGGAGGTGCGTCGTATTTGTTTTGTTACCATGTGAGCTTTCGCTCGAAAAATTTGGAATTGGATAAGATTATTTTGAGTAAGGTGTTTATTAAAGCGTCGTTCGGCCTTTTTCCGGTCTTTAATAGTGTCCTCACAGCTGTCATCGAACCATGGTTTGCTAGAATGTTTAGATTTGTTTAGGTCTTATGAATCAGCAATTGAAATAAGTGTTGCATTGAATTTTCGAATTGGATCAGAAATAGCTTCAAAAGTATCCAAGGTAAGTCGCTCTATACAGAGTTGTTCATATAGAAGCCAATTTGCTTTATTAAATTTAAACCGAGCGACTGTGTTTGAAGTGTGCAAAGATTCCCATATAATGGGAAAGTGATCACTGCCACAAAGATCGACATGGACTTTCAATGAGAAATCGGGCAACAGAGAAGGATTTGCTAATGTAAACTAAATTGTCGAATATGATCCATTCCCCGGATGTAAATATGTATTAGTTCTATCATTAAAAATGCACAGATCTTCCTGAGACATTAAGCTTTCAATAATTTTACTTTTATCGTTTATTGTGTTACCGCCCCATAATTCTAATATGATTTGCATATTAAGAAATACGTGTATTTGATTGGTCTAGATTACTTCCGGTTGAGGTTTTTAAAGAAATATATTTTTTGATAAATGAAGTTGACTCAATTTATTTTAGGATAAACGACGTTGACCGAACGATTTTTAGCGTAACCAATGTAAACAAAGATGTAAAACTTAATTGTTTTTTAAAATCAGAAATGGTTTATGGAAATAATCGTATGTAAAAAAAAACAAAATAGTCATACGTTCAGTCAATCCCGCTGCCAAATACACAAGAGATATGAAGTTGAGAAACACGTTTGATAAATAATTTCCGACTTTTATTTGTTTGTGAGTGAGTTGTTCTTGTTGATATACCGATAAATCCATTGAAAACGGTGTTTGATCCTATAATAAAGGGTTGTGTCCATTGAAGTCTCGAAGTAATATATAAAGGGCCGGAAGCTGATCAGTAAGATGTTTCAACTGAAAGAATTCGGAGGGATATACACAGAAAATAAAGTAATCGTTTTATCTAAAGATATCATTACAGCAACCGCCTGAAGATCAGTGTTTAGATATACAGGGCTATGTAAAACTTGATCTTTTACAAGAATGGTAGAGCCGCCAGCAGCTCTATCATTCTCGCCTGTATGTGCTGTATATAGAGTAGTTGTTTAAAGATATGTTATCACTTCGTTTTAGGTGGGATTCTTGGAGGCAAAATGCAACAGGAAGAAAGGCTTGAACTAATAATGTAATTTCAAGAACATTCTTCAGACCTCAACAATACCATTGTATTATTGTACCCATTATAGTTTGCGGATAGGGGAATAGTTGACAGTTTTTTAGGGGCTATTCCGGTTTCTGCTGGGGTATCTACTTTTAGATCCGGTATCTGGGGGTATTGTATCCATGGGATCGCCCCAGATAGTAGTGTCTAGATGATCTAGACTACCAAACCCGCTGTGGACCTTAATGGGATCCCGAAGCAGTTTTGGAGTACGATCTCCTTTTTGAGTTTTTATTTGAATGGGAGTTAGTAGAGTTGTATTTGAATTGGACTTAATATTTGAATATTTTGTATTTGGGGAGGGGAGGGGGGCTGCTTGAAGAGTTATTTGAGGATCGAGATGATATATTTATTTTATCAGTGGTTTGAGCCGGTAGTCTTGTTGGGTCTTTTTGATCTATAGTCCAGGTGATCATTGTTTGCGTTTCAGATGCAACATAAACGCGTTTTGTCACACTGGCATATGACTTTACAGAAGACGATGGATTATTCACTGAATTAAAAATACGACGAGACTCGGGGTAAATGATGTACTGTTTTGTTTTCAATTTTTATATGTCCTTTTTTAAAATGATGACAGTCTTTTGAGGACGACATGTGGGCTTCACCACAATTGGCACACTGGGTTGTTTGTGCAGGCAAAGGCCTCGTGCCCTACCTCTGCACAGTTAAAGTATACCAATGAGCTTCTACATTGTCCTTGCCACGACCAAACTTTTGGCATTTTACCTGAATACCATGTCTCTTGGCAACGAATCTTTTGACCTTTGTTGTACCCTGAGGTTTGAGCTCTTTACAAATTTCGTCGTCCGTTAGTCCAGAGGTATAATCGTCTCTGTAATGAATGATTCCTTGACAAGAGTTTAATGTATTGTGAGGAGTGGAAGATATGTCTAAATCGAGAATTTTATTAAGTTGAAGTAAATTTAAAGATTGTCGTTTTTGTAAAACTTCAATGAGAATTGAGCCGGATTTCATTTTTGTTACGTTTTAAGCATCTCATGCACTGTCTTTAATGGTTTTTCCGATGACGAAAGGGGAAATTTTTGATAGAGGTTTGTTGGAGTCCTTACTAGTCAAAACAATAAAACGTGAAAAGTGATCATCATCAACTATTTCTTCAAACGAAATATCATTGTTTTCTTTTTTGGAACCTGTTTGGGTAAAGGGTTTGGAAGCCATGAAAACAGAATGCGGTTCACCACCCTTGTCACCCACCCGCCACGGAGTGCAAACAGGGGCGATGCTTGGGATTACCAGCAGAAAGCATCAGGTGTTTCAAGGTTGGTATACTCAAATAGATGAATTTCTGAACGAACGCAAGCTTCGTGCCAATGTTAACTGGCGAAACAACCGCTCGAAACTTTATCTACTCGATTGACCCATGAGCCACTGCCTTCTTAAAAGCCTGTAACTGAACAACTTTGGAACTGAAATTCACAAGATATGATCAAGTGGTAAGAAAAATGATGACAAGCTTGCTAAGGGCTTAGCGTGACCAGCCGATTCACCAATGCGGGTCCATCCCGTCTCCTGTCAAGTTGAAGTCAAGGCCAAAGTGGTATATTGAAAATCGAAACCCGCTGACCCTTAATGGATACAGCAGAGTGATCTCTCAACCACCAGGGTTCCTTCCTCCACCATCACTGGTTGCAACACAAGGCAAGCATGTCGCCTCTATAAAGCTGAGGTAGCTTTGCCCTTCAGCCACCGCCTTCTTTGCAAATCCTTTAGGGAAGCTGTCTATCAAATAGTAAGTACATTTCATTGAATAGTTTAAATTAGCTAAAATGAGAAGGATTCACAAAGGCAAGACGTGAAATGCCGATTCATCGAAGTCAGGGCTAACTCGATTTCCCGTCTAGAAAAAGTAAAGGTTTCGGTAAGTTATCTGGACCGTTTACCCGCCTAATGAAATCCCGTCCTGTAATGTACACGGGTCGCATCACACGGCAAGTGTTGCCTCTGTTAGCAGACTCTTACTACAAACTCAGTGTTGAGAGACCGTGTGATCAAGACACAAATCCATCTCTGATCTATGATAAATTAGCCATTAACAACAGTATCCTATAGCACGTGATCTAATTTTTCGATAACATGTGTGTTTACCATAACCTCTGACAAGCTTAAGATATAAACAAATGACATATTAAAGGTTTTTTTATTGTTTTATTGCAAATTAGTAAAAAGATGTTTATGGGAAAACATGCAATTCTGATCAATAATGTGTTATTTTTATTCCATTTTCTAAACCGAAGACAAATTATGATGCTTGTTTGAGATTGATTGGGGCATGTGCGAGATTAGGTACAATTAAATGTATATGATAACAAAAGATAAATATATATTATTATTAACACCATTTACAAAATACTGCAATTAATTAATTAACAATGGCCCTTGCAACTGATAATAATAATCATTCTTTTGTTTATGACTATTCTGTCACATTTGATTGAACAGAAGTTGTAATTGCCTCTTAAATGTTAAGATCTCTAACAGAGCAAGAACATTTTATTTCTATAATTCCAGTAGTACCCTTTGAGCATATTTTTCTACAAGCTGTAGCACTACCGAATTTACCAGCTTTTTGGCACTTGGCGGTCGTGATATTATTCTAAAATACATGAGCGCACCTTTTTACAAACGTTAGTCAATATGCTATGTAAAACTATTAAGATTTTTCAGCTTAATGTTGACGTCCACACTCGCCACCACTTTTAATAAGGGTTTAACTGTCACGCGTCCAATAGTAGCTGACATACATCATTAGGCACTATAGTAAGTGTTGACGTAGGTTGTATAGTGTTTTTTGCGTTACAAATGAAAACTGCTTACCGCGTATAGTTCAGCTTATGCTCATTTTTTAGATCAAGAAGGGACCTTTTTGAAATCAATAATTATTTCCCCGAGATATTCAGCGTTTTGAAATAAAGCGGTTTTTTAGTTTTGAACGGGCGATTTTTCATACTAAAATTTGACCTTAATTAGAACGGAACTGTACTTTAGGAACAATCGATTGTTGTCTACTCGAAATCCTTCGGGTGATATCGTCTGCAGTTTAGGCGGGAAAAGTCTCGCGGTTTGTCCGAATACCATTGAACGTCACGAAAGCAGACGAACATTTGTAAACATCGTAAGGTCCGTAAAAAAACAAAAATGGCTGACTTATTATGTGAAATTTCCGTAGCAAAAGTCAAGGACGATTTGTAACAACTTAAATACAGAGGCATACTATAAAACATGGACAGGTTGTTGTATCTACGTTTTTTCTACTGAATTTTCGTAATAACAAGGTAAAATATAAAATAATGAAAAAATGCTAGCAAACAATTTTTTCCAAGGGGGGGTTGGCATTTAGTATAGGCTACCCAATCCCCTACCCTATTTAGAACGGTTTAACGGTGGCACTACAGGATATACAGTTAGGTGCAGTCCTGACATAACAAGAAATCCGGTCAATTTTACCGCTTTGGCTGGACAGAATTTTGTCCAAATCTCTGCTTTAAATATTGTCAAATTCTCTGCTATTTGTCAAGTGGACAAAAACGATCCAAATCTCTGTTTTGAAAAACACGGTCAAAATCTCTGCTTTCAAATGTCACGTGACAAAAATATCCAGTGGGCAAAAAATTGTCAAAATCTGCTTTTCAATTGACACAAAAATGTCCAAATAGCAGAGAATTTGACAATATTTAAAGCAGAGATTTGGACAAAATTCTGTCCAGCCAAAGCGGTAAAATTGACCGGATTTCTTGTCAAAATCTCTATGTTTTTCAATTGTCACGTGACAAAAATGTCCAGACTAAACCGGTCGAAATCTTTGCTTTTTCATTAGCAAGTCACAAAATGTCCTTTTGGACAAAAGTAAAAAAATATCCTTCATATAATCATTTCGCTACAAATTGTCAATTAGACTCTAAAAACTTAATTAAAGATATGTGCAGAAGTCTATTTTAAAGAATGCGATTTCTTTCCCGTCCGCGTTTCGGTAAATGTATAGTAAGCTAAAAATTAAGACTGTAGCTCTTCCTACATTATTATTATTATTATTATTATTATTATTATTATCATTATTATTATTATTATTATTATTATTATTATTATTATTATTATTATTATTATTATTATTATTATTATTATTATTATTATTATTATTATCATAGAGCAATCAGATGTTTTCGTGTAGTTGCATAAAAAATATAAAAGTATAAATCATAACCTGTAATTCATTTTTTTAGTAATACTGTTACAACTCAAATGAATGTCAGTATCACTATATCTATTATTAATACTTACATTTAAATTTTTATCTCGAAATAAATAATATCAATTATTTATCTTGGCTGCCTAAATCCCATGATATCCCTTTTAACTTCAAAAATTTAAAACAAATCCCTCATTCACCGCGGGAAAATGCATGCGATTGTTATTTAAAAAAGGGAATAACCGGGATTCTATAAATAACAATCGCATGCATTTTCCCGCGGTGAGTAACCATTTTATTTTTAGTGAATATCCTTTTTTATTCAAATTTTTCAGTCACTCACATTATATTTTTATACAAAATGTTTTATATATTATTGAATATCTCCACACATTTACCGAATCAAAAGACAGTTATTGTTTTATTCAATTAAAAAGGATACTCACTAAAATAAAATGGTTATTCACCGCGAGAAAATGCATGCGATTGTTATTTTAAAAAGGGAATAACCGGGATTCTATAAATAACAATCGCATGCATTTTCCCGCGGAGAATAACCATTTTATTTTTAGTGAATATCCTTTTTTATTCAAATTTTTCAGTCACATTATTTTTATACAAAATGTTTTATATAGTATTGAATAAATTAATTTATTAACCTTGGTGAATCACAAAGAAATTTCTTTACACAATTCAAGGTATATTTTCTTTGTAGATAAATAGAGCCACAGAGGCCAATTATTTCTGAGAATTTACATTAATTCGCACATGTGTTGCCACCAAGTTAGGAGATTCTTTCAATGTCGGAAATCTTATATCATATGTTCTAATGTGACATGCGATGCATTTTCCCCGGTTTTAAGTTTATGATCATGGACATTGGAAATATGGTTTTGATATTCAACTAATTTTTAAGATATAATATAAAAATGTGAAATGTGTGATTCCTGGTAAGCCCTTTTTAATATCAGATATATGGGAAATGCGTTAAAAATATTATTTATATTAATTTAATATGAAAAGGGGCTTGAAATGTCATCTAGATATCACACTGTCATCAATATTTTACGTTATTTTGTTTCAATTCACTACTCGCCGTAAAACTGCCCAAAATTATTACTGTACGTCAAAAAAGGCATACGCATCGCAAAGTTGAAGATGGGGCTAATGTGATTCCCAAACAACCAATTATAACCATCGTTATCTGTAAAATTCCTGTATTGCAGACTAACAGAGTAGGAGGATAATGTATTTAACGTTTCTGGAAATAAAATGAAGATTATATTATTCTTTTGCTATCTATATAAACTGAAATCCGAAATTTGAATACAAATAAGATATATTCTCATATCATGTAGCACTATTTGTACCCACATTTCTTCTCTTTCGCCATTACTGATGTCCGGTTTTGAAAATACCAAGATTATCTCAGGGGCCTCGGTGGCCGAGTGGTAAAGGTAATTAGTCTACTATTGATCACGTAGTCTGTCAACACTGGGATTGCGGGTTCGCTTTTCAGGCAGGGTGTACTCGACTTCAATTTTAATCTTTATTGATAATGATTGACAATTTTCTTACCGCAGGTCAGGGGTTTTCTTAGGGTACTTGATATAGATGAAAAATTGATGAAATTGGCGTTAAACACCATTTAAACAAACAAAAAATCCTCACTTATCTCACTTTTGAGAACGCCTATTCAACTATTTTTGCTCATAATCACACTGAAAACTTCACTATTATGCCAACTAACAGAATTGTTTTTAAAATCAGGTTGTCTCATTTGACCATTATTGCTATCTGCGATTTTTATTTATAGCTAACATTATGAATTTTGATATAACTCCTATAGTACTGTACACATCATCATTACCAGATTACTTATATCAGATTTATAGAAAATACGAAATCTTCATTAATACTACTATTCCTCGATTTTATTATATTTACGTATTGACAGAACTTTTTTTGATGACTACGCACAATTCATCTACACCCTCACTGTATCATTTTACTAATTTAATATCATTAAATCACCTACATTGATCATTGCTTCACTTTATTAATATACACTTTTTGACTTGTTTGAGAGTTTTCCAAATATAACATACTATCCAAAGTAAATAGTAGATATTGATAGTGTAACAATCTCGTTATTACTCGAATATAAATGTATTACAATTTTATTTGTGGGTAAGTCAGTATAGGGAATCGATGTGCTCACTGAAAATTCAAGTGATAATTGCTTTATGTCTGACGAAATTTCTGAACAGAAAAAGGCCCAACTATTACATTAAATACTTCATTAATGAACAGAAGGAACATATGGTTCAAAAAGTTCAAATATCTTTTTTGGCAAATAATCCAATGCTACCTTCACAAGAGCTGCTTATAGTCAAGAGACAGTTACAAATTCGGGTAAGAAAGTGTCAGTTACCCGAACTAATTAAAAACCGTCGAGTAGCTCATTACAATTTCTAGGAAAAAGTTCAAATTCAGTAATAGGAAAAACTACCCATTCCTCTGAAAAATTGTAAGATCGTATTTGATATATGGATTTCCCAGAATAACTTCTGAAGGGATAACATCAACGGACGTACAACAAACCCATGTTTATCTAGTGGGCATTGGCTAGTCTAGAAAATAGAAATAACAATCGCAGGATATAGCATTACGTATAAGAAAAAAGCAAAGAAAACCGTCTGAACAACATTAGCCAAAATCCAAGAGAGAGCTACAAATCCGGATATAGACAAACACAACACAAAAACCAAAAACATAAAACACAGAAAGAGAGTAACCCGAAACCAATAAAAATCATAGATGGGTGCACTCAGTTACTCCGGACGTGTAAGTAGTGCCTGCCTCTAAAAGGTATGAATTGTACACATTATATGCCAGACCTGCTGCAATATTAATTTCAATACATGGAAAGTTGACCATTGGAAAGTTGAAGTTGTAACGACAAGTTTGTAGTTTTCACTGATTCTATTTCTAGTAGCAGTTCTTTTAAGTTGCCGACCCTATTAAATTGGTAGTGTATTCAATTTCTAGATCTCTAGATAGAATTGTTCAGGGAAAAGACATCATCTCTATAGTGAAAAGTGAAATTTAAAAAGGTCTGGTCCAGTTTTTTATTCAATACGCCTTCTAAGAACTCATAAGACTATAAAACATGTTTCCAATAGAACTTCAAAACAAAATGCATTTTGTCATCTTAATAAGCCTTTATTTATCTGTATCTGTAACACATCTCCAGGGACATTGCCATAAAATTGTATAGGTTGGAGAAGTGGTGGACTGAAAGCCCACTATACATACAATTGTATGGGCTGCGAAGAAGTGGATTGGAAGGAACCTGCTACCTACACAGTTATGTGGGCAGAAAAGTGGTGGATTGGAAAGACCCAAATACCCAAACAAAATATGCAAAACATGTTTTCAAGTGGGGAAATGGTGGATTGAAAGGCACTGCTAACTATACGTTTTGGGGGTTAGGAAAGTGCTGGATAAGTGTATTCCTCCACAATATACACAGGCTGAGAAGTATCTGATTGAAAGGCACCGACAACCCAAGCATTTTTATAGGGATCCATAAGTGGTGGAAGGCACCTACAAACTATACAGTATAGTGGTCAAGAAGTGGTGCTTCGGAATGCCTCTCAATACCTATACAACTAAATGTTGATTTAAAAAAGTGGTTGATTGTAGAACACCCGTAATCCATACACTTGTATTGGGTGAAAAAGTAGTGGTTTGGAAGGCAACTACAACCCATACAATGGTTCCGTGTGGACAAGTTATGGATTAGATTAGAAGTCACCCACTACCTATACACTTGTATGAGGTTGAAAAAGTAGAGGATAAGATGGCACTCAATAGCTATACAATTGTATTGCTTGCTTGTTTGTTTGAGGTTTTAATGTTAATGAGGACACCATACCCCCGTAAAAATTTGTCATTTATTTTTTTTTTTTTGTTTTTTCATGTTATAGTAGTATGACATCAGTTGACTATTATATAAAAATATCATACCCCCTTTCCAGGCTTATTTCAGAGATAGAGGTGACAAGAGTTACCTGCCCCTTGCTGATCAAGCCCAACACTATATATGTAGTTTAAGGGTGTCCCAAAAATATTTTAGCTCATAAATGAAAAAGAAAGACTATTGTGATTACTTATTGCCATAACCAAAAATTTTATATTAGAAACTGTAAGATACAAGTAATAAGAATAAGTCTAAATCTGTCCAAGTACACCTTTTTCTGTATTTTTTAACAGTCTTGGACGTCCTATACCATATTTTATTCAATAAAAGAAATGTTACAATAGGATTGCCATTTTTTACTTCAATTCATTTGTTGAAATAATACCTTTCATTTATAAAAAAAAATCAACATAGCTTTCCACGCTTTCAAGAAAAATATAAGCCCAAATATACCCTAGCCCATTGCTCCCTTAATTTGCCTATTCAGCTCAAAGGCTTAAATTTTCCCATAAACATTCATAAGTTTTAGGTCTTTTGATATGTTCCAGTATACTTTGTACCTAGCTAGTTTGTAATCTGTAATCAGTGTGTTATTTCAAGGTTTCCAAGGTCATATTTTTATGGTCAAGGTCACCAGATGACATTGTAGCAACACCCGAAGTCTTAATATGTAAGGAAACTTACACAAAAGAGAAACCAAAAATCATCAACAACATAATTTTGCATATCTCAAGTCTACATTGTACAAATGTTGTATGCATCATGTTTATTCTGTAGCTGATTCATAGCAATAGCAATTATACCAAGACAACAAGCAGCGCCCCCTGGGTGACTTTGAAGCTGTTTTCTATTGGGGAGTTTGTAGTTTCATTGTTTATGCGGGTTATGTCGCATGTATTTTCATTGTTTATGTGGGTTATGTCACATACATTTATTCCACATCTGATTTTCTTCCATCTTCGCTAGCCAAGGGTTACGATCCGATACTCTTATCTTCACACTTGGCAGATTGAGCCGGATTTTTTTGTCTGTCCGCTACCGGCATTTATTGGTTCCAGCTGAGTCTAGCTTCGTCCAGTCAGAACGCTCGATACTACTGATCACGCATTGATAACATGTGCGATTGAAAAACATAAACATGGCAGCGTGTAATCGGAATATATTCGTAGGTCAAAGATTTCCCACTACCCGTTCTTGTCCCTACGAAAACATCTTTTTATCTTTTTCCTGCGTTAAAGCTTCGATCGCTTCCTTCTGATTTTGGGTTAAAGAATCTATTTTGAATAATTCACATATTAGTTTTGGAAAGTCACTGGGCGCAGCCATTACTTCTTACAAAACTTGCATAATACCTTTCTTTTGATTGGCTAAAAATGATGTAATTCATATGGGCGGAGTTTAAGTTTTCTGATTAATTCCGATAGATGTCGCTAGGCGGGAAATACGATTTTATGGCTCAGTCTGCCAAGGGTGAAGATACGAGTATCGGATCGTAACCCTTAGCTAGCGGAGATGATTTTCTTCTATCATATCAAAAAGCATAAATTATTTGTAGAATGGATGCCATTGATTAACGTCAGTGTAAAACAACGGTAATACTGGGATGATTAAATTAACTAGACAAAGTCGATCTAGCGATCACCGATACCCCCGCTTTTATAAAACTTTTAAACATTTTTCGTGGATTCTGACCTTGAAATTTGACAAATGTCCCCCAAAATCGATAGGCTTCTTACCAACATAATATATAACAATATCCCACAGTTTCATTCAAAGCGGATGCAAACTTTTTGAGTTATTGTCCAGAAACAACATTTTTTCTAAATTTTTAAAAGTTTTTGCGGACTGCGACCTAGAAATTTGACAGATTTCCCCCAAAATTGATAGGCTTCTTACCAACCTAATAAATAACAATATCCCAAAGTTTCATTCAAATCACATGCAAGCTTTTTGAGTTATCGTCCGGAAACAACTTTTTTTTTAATTTTCTAACGTTTTTCGTGGACTGTGACCTTGATATTTGACGGATTTCCCCCAAAATCAATAGGATTTTTATCAACCTGATATATAACAGTATCCCAAAGGTTCATTCAAATCGGATGTAAACTTTTTGAATTATCATCCAGAAACCAAATGTGGTCGGAAGGACGGAGGGACGGACGGAAGGACGGACGGACATGAGGACCACTATGTACCCCCGACTCTGTCGAGCATAAATATAAATATCCAAAAAGAACTAAGACATAACAAGAAGACAAACTGGAGATATTGGAGATCACAATGGTCCTGACTTGGTACAGAAATTTTAAATGAAATGTTTAGGGCTATTCCAGAATTGCACATGGGGACTCTAGATCCTTTTTTTGAAGATAATAATAAAAGGAAAACAAGATTTATATAAAACACATGACAATGATTTTATTGAATATGAGTAAATGAAAGAGAATAATTAATTACTGATGAACATGACTACTAAGATAGGTTTCTTTATTGAATACGAAAATTGTTTAAGCTATTTAGACAACTAGAATCTTAGCTGTTAAATATAAAACCAAAATCTTAATTTTCATTTTATGTTATTTCAGGTTAACAAAGATAAAAAAAACACAGTGTAGAAATGTTGTGACATAAATATAAAATACTGTATTGCCAAGTGTATAAAAATTAGAGTACAAGAGAAAAAAAACTTATTTTAGTCTTTATATATGTATTAACAAGAAATACATAAGCAAACTCACAAAAGAATACACCACTTCATAATGGACTCTTTTGTTAAAATTAAAACATTCGCAAGTACTGAAATGTAGTTTAAGTTTGATCAAATTGCACCAAACAGTTCATAAGTCATTGCGCTTACAAGAGATGGACGGACAGGCAGACAGACATGGTGATTCCACAAACTGTGTTTGCAAGTGGTATAAAAAAAGTGGCATGACCAAATACAGTTATGCATATCTACTTTAGATGGAACATGCATGATCCTACAACATCTAGTAATGAGAGACAGAACAAATTATATGTCTTTATCAATTTGCATATATCACTGACAAGCCATTACCAAAAATCAAATACCAGTATAAACTGATCACATATAAATTTATCAATACCTTGATTGTGCAGCTCTATGAATAAATAACTAATGTGTAATAATATTACAAAAATAATTTATGTGGGTTGTGCTGAGACACAATTGAAAATTCAATATATAAGCTAAATATTTTGATAGGTTACCACACTTGTTTATAAGTTAATTGGTTTTTGATTTCATTTTGATGGTAAAAATCTGAGGATTCCAAATGTGTTTGTACAATCTCAAAAGCTGACACTTAAACATTCTAAATTTAGCTTTATTTATTCCTCTGTACAATCAACGTATTTGTAAATTTTACTGATAGTTAATCTTTTAAAACCATACCGGGAAAGTACATATTTAATACCATTTATCTCATCAATTGGTGAGCAAGCTTTAGATGGCTAAAGTGTAGTCCAGTTTTTGACAATTTTCTGGTAATTAGATTGGAAATGCATTTCTTTTAAACAATGTCACAATAGCTCAGATCCAAAATTTTTAGGTTAATGGAAAAATGTCTTTTCCATGGCATTGATTTTTCCATTTCAAGAGAAACAAATTGTACAAACTTCTTACATCCTCAATGGCATTTTGTGCATCGTATTCTATTCTCAAAAATGTTTTTACAAGAGTTTCTTGTTTGTAATTTGGAATGGACTGCTTTGGTACAGTTCTTTTGGCAAGAGACAGTATATTAATGCACCCATACACAGATTCTACCATTGTTGTTAATGAACCATGTTGCCTTAGTGCACTACTAAGAATCGGCTCATCATAACTTTGGATATTATGTCCAACAAGAATCGGTTTATTTCTTGACTGTAAATATTCCGTGAAAGAAACAAGCGCATCATATGGTTTTTTACTTTAAACGGTTCACCATGATGGTACATTTGATTATTCTCAAATGAATATGTGAGACCTGTAATGCTACTAGCAGCTTTAGAGATAGGTTGTCGTGGTTTGATGTAACAATCAAAAGTATCGGTTCCATCATAGGCTGACAGTTGCGTTATATCAGATGATCTAGCAAAACCGGTTGCCCCTATATCAAAAACAACAAATACATTATTGTTGACAGAGTATGGAGATGGAATGGACTCAATGTCAGGATTGGCTTCTTCTGTAACTTTTGGTTCATATGTTGTTCCTTCTTTAATCTTTTCTTTGTCTTCATGGCTGATACTTTGTTTCTGAACAAAAAAATAAATGAAATTTGTTTTGCCTAAAAAATGAGTTGTCTTCATCTACAAATCTAAGAAATTAAGACCAAAAGACACTTATTTTGAAGTCTAAATTCTCTTAGTAATATGCACACCAAGTTTCATTAAATTTAGATGAGTTATTTCATGAGAATGTTGCGTATTATAAGTAAATGATGGAGAGACAGACTGACAGGCATATGGACAGACAAAAACATTGTTTTCTTATATTTTAACTTTTAGGTAAGAGCGCCTCTGATGAGAAAGAAACATTTTTTTAAGGACAAAGTAAACAAAAGTTAAAAAAAAGTATGTTTTGCCTATCAGTATAACCATACCTTTGCTGTGATTTAGATTTTTTTAAATATATATTTTGTGTGTGTGTGTGCACATGTATGTATGTGAAAACAAGAAATCTGTGAGCCACTGCTCACCCAGTATACCCCTGCTTCGTCCCAAATTGACTAAGTCAGTTAACAGGAAGTTGATATCCGACAGACCTAATTTCGGTAACCAGTAAAATTATATGCGAGCGTAGCAAGCTCTCTAATATAGAAAATCTTCCAAATTGCATGAGACTCAAAGTACTATGGAGGAAAATTCTTTCTATTAGAAAGATTCAGAATTCTCTGAAGTTTTCGAAAATGTCTGCATGTCCATAAAAACAGCAGGAAATAGTATCAATGGAATGGATCTTTTGTATCTACACGAGCTTTTAAGGCAATGTCCTTCTCATTTTGTGTCACTATAAGGGAGCAACCTTTTTTTTTGGGGGGGGGGGGGTGGGTATGGTGGAAATTCAGAAACTTGAAATAAGAAAGGTAGGATTTATTGTGTTTCCCAATCCAATCCCAATATTTTTTCAAAAGAGGTTGTAAGCCTGAGATTTTTTTCCGGGGAGGGGGCAAATAACCAGACCAGATTTTTTCTTTAAATGGTTATCATAGACATACATTTGTACCTGTAGCTACACTGCTGTAAATCATACAAACGGTTTTGACGGGGAACTACAGCCAACGACAAAAGAGATACATACATGTTTAGATTTTCAAACAGGAAACACTCATTCATATTATTGTTTGACTTATCATGTTCATACTACATACATGACATTAGTATTTTTAATCATGTCCATTCTTCAAATTGGCCACCAGCCTGACGCCCGTGGCTGTTAAAAGGCATTGTGGGCATCTAAAACGTGTGTTATTGAATATCCACCTGGCTTGTGTTTTTTAGAAATGTATTATATTTCATATTGTGTACCTCATGTACCTGACTTGTATAAAATTTTCTGAGGGCGTGTTGGTAAATGTACAAGAACTTTTGGCTTGTGCTGTGAAATTTATAAGTTGAAGACTGCATGTCTATGGTTTCTCTGACTTTTTGTTTTCATCACCGTTCATGTACCGACAGGGAAAACCAACACTCAGTAAAACAATGTTGTGTGTGAAAAATGTTTGAGAAATTGGCATTGTTTTAGTTATACCTCTTTTCACCAACAATATCCGAGAGATGAGATCTAGCTGACATTTCTCGCATCTCAGCTCTTTAGCCAAAACCCCTAACTCCACAACTCTTCTCCCGTCGTTCCATGTTTGGGACTGTGACTCTGTCGTCTCCACTGAGACAGTCAATGCGATGCATCCACGAGAACATGTACTTCATTATCGTAATAATGGTCCTCTTTCATCGCGTTGCTTGTTTTTTTGTTAACACTCGTAATCCATTCGAATTGGTTTCTTCTTTTCATACTGCAAAAGCGTCTTCGCAGACGATGACGCGAGTCCGCCATATTGTTTACATTGGTGATCACAAATTACGAAGCGGGCGGACTTGTTTACGTAAGTTAAAATTTTTATGAAGTCACGTGATCGGTGTCCGCATTAACCTTAATTCGACTTTCAGCATTTATTCATCTATATCATGGCGTCAAGTTTTTACTGGGTGAAGAAGCCGGAGTACTCGGAGAAAACCCCCGACCTGCGGTAGGAAAACTGGCAATCCTTGACAGACCACGTGATCAATAGTAGACGACCTACCTTAACCACTCGACTACCAAGGCCACCTCCACATTTGAATAACATAAATTATAATAAAAAATAGAAATATATATATATATATTATTTTATTTGTCAACGTTCATAGATACACGTTACGTTATGTAGTACCAATCATTCTTTCTTTTTGTAACACACACTTGGGACAACATTATCTGTAATTGGTGGAGGCGGGGTCACATCTGTTCAATAAAGACATAAAATGAAACATTAATTTGTTGCAAGACATTCTCGCATTATTTAAGCTAATTTTACCGTGATTAATGGAGAGACCAATTACTTACTATTCTATAGTAGTATGCGATACCCGTTTTTTTAATCAACAAATCATTTCACACACAGAGTAATAAAAGTGGGAGGTTTGGCATGCCAATAACTTTGTTTAACCCACATTTCTTTTGAAATCCCCGTATTAAGTCATGACCATTGCTGTAGTTACTATACTTTTCGTGTTTTTTTTTGGTGCTCAAGTTTGCTATTTCTCGGATAATTTTTGGATTGCTTTTTGAGTGTCATCGGTGTTCGGTATTTTGTTATAACATTCTTTTATACCTGTATGTATTGTTTTTATTTGGTCATCCTTCACAAAGTTTTGTAATACTTGTATTATCATTCCATTTCAGGTTTAGACCATATAATGTATAAGCAGAAAAACAGTAAAGGTAAATAATTAAAGACAAAAGCTAAGACTAGTCAATTTCCATTGTAACTCATGACAGACATTTGGGTTAAAAGGTGTTTAAGAAACTATTTTTACTAAAGACATTTGGTTGGAAATCAAAAGAGGATCGTTTATTTTCTTGGTCTTGGGGGATTTTTTACGTCCTACACCGACAACTTAATGTCCTTGGTCGGACAGTTCGTTTATTTTAATATGGTCCGGTAGTTGCAAGTAGATTTGAGATTTTATCGGAAGAATAAAAGTATATCATACTTAGAGAATGCCAAGTACAAAATTCCAAGGTCAGATAGGGGTTTTCCCGTTTAATGCTGATTCCACCTTAAAGTAATGTAAACGACGTATTTTATTGTTTTTAAATTTACAAATGTTGATAACGTAAATATTGAGGAGCAAATAATTGCGTTTCACTTACCAGCATCCCCGGATGCATCATCTAAAAAATAATAATTAATGAGTCATGAGAGTACGACATTCACAAATCAGTGATCTAGTGTTTTATGTTCTTCTGTGATATTTTTTAAATTTAACATCTATTTATAAAACATGTACATATGTACTGTCAATGTAATCCCAAGAGGTAAATATTGACCAGCAGCTATATTTTTGCAAAGCACTCAACATTTATTTTAATGTCATCTTATAAATTTTTAAATCAGTCTCTTTATTGCTATTCATCGGTAACTCATGGCTGATGTCATCACGTACCACGTACACAATTTCGTCGGTTCATTTCTACTAAATACTTCACATTTTGGAATAATAAACAGATTTCATTGGTCAATAAACAGCAATTTACAACATCCAAATAGTTTATCTCTTATCTGCTTCATCAATCGATTTCAAACGACAGCTTGCGAACAGCCGATAAACGAGTAGCTCTGATTTGTTAAAATATACGCATGATTTTTATGTATGCAGAATTCACCGTCGATGTCAATGGCATACAGTTACAGTAAAACATTATGAAGAAGTTTTTATTTTTCGATATTTGAAATTCATTGTCAAAATCTTTCCTTACTTCCACAGAGGGATTTTTGTATTCAATTAATAGGGATAATGCTTACAATCATATGTTACCTCTTACCACATGTAACAAGACTTTCAAATGCTTACCTGTCAGTCTAAGTTGAAAAACAATATCTCCAAAACAGACTTCACATAGGCTGGGGGGATTTTCATTATAAGCCTTTTTTAAAGCTGAAACATGTCAATTTAATTATTTAAAATGTAATAATAACTTTTTTTCTGATTTTGTGATTTACATATTAAGTCAATGTTTTCTTTGTAAGAAATATAGATTTAAAGAACATGAGTTCTTTTGTTGTTATTAAGTTATTGATGATGAACGTTAGAACGGTTTACCTTGAAATCCATATATTAACATAGTGGCCGGATCAGCAAATTTGTATTTTATACAGGCATATGCAATGTTTCCGTCAACAATGACACCAGGATTGCTAGAAAGTATTAAAAAGTCTTTATTATTTATTTTTTATTTAATGATCAATAATAATTACTCAACTGCTTCATTATCCAATTATTGTGTGGATATTGGAAAAAGATGAGTCTTACAACTTAAAATATAGCTCTTTCTCAACTACATTTATCAGAGAATAAATAAAGTAATACTTTACTTTTTTTCCTCATTTTACTAAAAATCAGACACATTTTACTACCTTAAAAACTGAACTAAAAAGGAAACAAAACCGTAATGAAATAAATAACTTAAACAAAGTATTCGAAGAAGTCCAAACTTGATGTAGTTTTTTAACTCAAGACATACTTTTTATATATTTAGTGGCATACCTTATATTTTTATAAGTCTTATAAATATTTTAATATATACATATATTTCTGTATAGAAATCTGATAACCTTCTATTATTACCAGTTGGTTGATTACACACAATAGGTCTTTATCTGAATTCAATATAGGTTTGTTATGTGTATAAAAAGAGCCACGGAGGCCGTGTTCGTGAACATAATACTACCTGATTTACACGATTCGCTAACATGCTAACATGGTAGGAGATGGTTACCAGGTCGAAAACATGAAAACATGAAACTTTGTCCTAAGTGTCATGCCAATGTGTAATTTTTTATATCCCGGGTTTCGTGTATATGTTTTTGTTCTTCATTGATCAGGCATGCACGAGTTTGCTGTGAGTGTTTTGATGTTTGAAACATTTCTTCAGGCTAGACCTTTTAGCCATTGTTGCACGAAACAATCTGCCGTCCACGCCTTCCAAAGTTTTACTTATACCATGTTTTGTTGATAAATATTCTCTTTAGTGTGAAGATATGATTGCAAAAAGTTTTCCAACTCTGAATTCAATACATATCAACACACCAATGCTGTAGTTTCTTTACTTTTGTTTTTTGGTTCGTAAGTATACAGGATTCTTGGACATTGTTATGTCTTATTGACATTTTCCTTACTGTTTGATATTTTGTTATTACCTTCATTTGTAATCATTGACTAGCTTTTGAAATAAGTCTCTTGTTTTTATATTAAAAATGTGTATGTACGATATCTTATAAGCATTCTTTATATAAAATATATAAGAAAGTGGGTAATGCTACTTTCATTGTTTGTCAAGTTTGTCAAACTTACTACTCAGCGAAATATTGTCCATGACTGTCACTGTATTCCAAAAATGCAATAAACATTCCAAAATTAAAAGCAGGACTGAAGTATTTCCCAAAAATCCACTTATCACCATCGTTAGCTGTAAAATTTTTGTACTGCAGACTAACAGGATATGATGGTAATACATCGAATTTGTCTATAAGTAAAAAAATTGAATTTATTTTTCCATCTATATATTAAACTAAAATTTGAAACCTCAGTGAAATAATATATTATCCATATTTTCCAACACCATTATTAACGTTATTTGCTCCTCCTCTTAATTCTGTCATTGATTCCCAAAAATCCCTTTTGTATAAATATTAAAATTAACCAGCATTGCTGTCTAAAGCAATCGTCTCATTTAAGAACTGCATGGGTTCTTTCGTTCTTTTATTGACGTAAGAAACTTTTAAGGAATACATTCAATTCTTATAATTTAATTTTATATCAATTAATGAGGAAAATAAAGACAAAATTTAAGAAAATGTTCATGTTGTTTCGATATTTTCTACGCCACAGTGTTATGTTATTAACGTAGCTATAGTTTTGATGTTTCCATCGAGAATTGAAAGATCACATGTTATGAGCACGTGACCGAATTCGACCAACGGACTTTAATGCAATGCATATTTGATATTATATTTCACCATTACTTTTATCCACAAGCGTGTCTAAAAACTCCAATTATTAACTTTATCATAACTGCAAACAAGCATTATAATAAATAATAGATTAATTCTATCAGAACTGTAAACAAAATACGAAATTTTTATCAATGCTCTTTCTCACCACTTCTATAACTATCTAACAATCGCAGCAATTCATCGTAACTTATATGTTTAATTTCAAGTAATAACCTAGACAACTTTTTCATGATTACGGTCAAATGATCTGCATCTTTCATGACTCAGAAACGCCTCACCATAATTACATTATTTGACCAGTCCTTTAAAAACCATTATCACCTTTGTATATCATTGCTCCACTTTAACAGTTTGTATTAAGGGTACTAGCCAATGTGTTTTCCCCAATATACGTTATTACCAAGACTATGTATCAGTGTGAGAACGACAAACTAGGTAATACCCGAATATTAAGCTATTATTATCTACAAATTATTTACGAGATGCATTTTCTCGTCCGTATCTTATTGAAGGTCTACAACCATGAGATGAGATGACGAGATAATGCATCGAGCATCATTTAAAGTAAATAATCTGTTTATCGCTGTTTGTAACATTGTAAAGTCACAATGTTTACTTAACGACGTCTTGACAGCGAGGTGAGATGGGCCCATCTCACGCTAGTAGAGGGACAAGGGATAATAATGCGCATAAAGATAAAGAAAAATGCTTCAAAATACCGATAAAAATTAAATAGTTTACGTAAAATAATATTTTTATCGGAGTTTTTATTTTTCTTGTCATTTTGGCGTGTCGAACAGCATGGGAGTCCATTCTACCCGTGACGGATCAATTTAAGTTCTAAATTACCTTGTCGGTTAAATACGTGTTTAAATAGGGGTAAATTTATTTGTTTCGGGGATTTTTTTCCATCGAGTTGTTGCTCGGTTTACGAGAGACGACACGACACGTAGGTGAATCAACGTGCGTCCTATTTATCTACCACAAAGATTTAACTAAAAACCAGCTATGACAGTTTAATTAAAGTAGCGCACAACTGCCAATGTCTGTGTGTAGCGGAAGTAAAATATTGGTTGTTATGGGAAGTTGATGTAGTGGTAAATTGGAATTGAAAGTATTAACTGGAAGTTGGAGTTTACTTACCGAAGTTGGCGTAAACCAATTGTATTTTTAAGTACCTTTTGTATTACCTGGTGTTGGAAGAACGTTACTTCGGTGAAATGTGTAACTAGAGAACTATTGTTCTTTAATAAATTACTTTGATGAAAGTATTCAACGAAACCTCTTCAGAGACTATTTTTTTATTTTTTAGTTCAGTGTATTGTTTGAATTTTACTTTTGTTTGCATGTTCATTTTACTCAATTGCATGTTGAAATTGTGTTCCGTTTGTATGATTTTGTTAAGTTCATTTAGTTTTAGTCAAATATATTTTTACCCGTGCTTCTATGAATGCTGGCCAACAGACTATCCTTTGTTTTTACACTCAGATTACCTCATTCCTTGTTACTAAGATCACCTTAGTCCCCGAAACTTATATTTACCAAAGTTATTTACAAACAAATCTTCGTCCGGCATAACATCTTGCTGATGGTCATTAAAGATTGATTAAAGTATACTAATATGTGTGCAAACAAGCTTAACGTCCATACGTATCAAAAGTACATATGTAAGTAATCGTAACATCAGCACAATTCTTAAGTGCTTCATTTGATCCCTTATAAGAAAGAAAAATTATATTATTTTGGGGTGCAAGACTTTGATCAGAACACTCTCAGTTATTTAGTAATAAGATTGAGTGGCTTCAGGGAACGAATGGTTAAGGCAGTTTTTACTATTGATCACGGCGCTTGTCAAAACTGAGGTTGTCAATTTGAGTCTTAGTACGGGTAGGGTGCGCTCAGCTCCAACCTAAATTTACAAGGATTGACATTTTTTCAGCCGAAGTTTCAGGGTATTCACTGGGTACTTTGGCTATCTTCCCTCATAAAATTTAGATGCTATGATAAAATTAACAAATGTGGCATTACATCCCAAACAAACAAAAAGCAAAATAAGTCACTTAACAAATAAAGAGAGTTTTCTCTTGTTCTTCAAAGCATTGCAAAGTTCTCTTTTTATACACAGCATTAAACATATATGTATGAACATGCAGGTGCAACGAATGCCATATACTGTCAGTTTGCTTTCAGATAATTTTAAATGGCATTGATGCTTCATGTGGGTATTAGCAGTAAAGTAGCCAGGTGGAGGCTCGGAAGAAAAGGCTTACAAATCGTTCGATAAAAAAATAGAACACAAACAAAACAAACAAAAAACACGACAGATATCGAGGAATATTCAAACATTACTATTACTATCATTTCTGTGGATATTCTTATCCGTACTATTTTCATAAACGCATTAATGCAATTGTATTTTCGGGTCGTAAAACACAAGGTATTTCAGTGATGTCCTGACGTGAAAAGTTGAAGAATCTGTATAAGCCAATTAATGCATTTGTTTTTAAAGAACCAGCATCATCATCACACAATGACAATGCCCTTTAAAGTAATTGCCCATTCACTTAAAATAAGGCGTTATTTCACACATTTTAAAACCTTTAGTATTAAAAATTACTTGGCCAAGCTCTCTCTTCATCCTATCCTGCTATATCGTATTAATATTTTATTGGGCAGCAACTCATAGGTTCCTTGACAGCGTGGTAAAAATTCTCTTATAACATAAATTTGCAGGTATATACATAAAATTGTGGCTTTGAAAAAATGCGTTGTCGTCTTTTGTTGACTTATTTCTAAAGCGACTGATCAAAAGACTCAGAAAGTAACATCCACCGTACAGAGCGCTTCTAATTTCTGCTCCCGGGAACACTAAGGTCTTGTAGAATGGACGTTCATTTTTTGGTTTTAAGGCTGTATGTATTGGAACCCTGACATAAATAATGTTAAAACACTTTAACGCTTGTTTTTATAATATTAATAGCATTCTTTGCGAACACCCATATTTTTAATTGGGTTCGAGTTTCCTACGTTCTGTTTTATGTTTTTGGTGTTTTTTTGTGTTTGTTTTTTATTGTATTGTCTAAAATGTGCTTTGGTAATCGACCATTGGATTTCAGGTTGTTCAGTCGCTTTCTTTGCTGTCGGATGATGTATCATATCCCTTGAATGCGAGATAAATTTTATAGTTAATGAAATTATCATAACACTGTTAGAATAACTACAATTTTATAATTGTTTGGCAATATGACCGAAGTATCCTTAATGCAGTCAAAAATAAAGAAGCTAACTCTTACCTATGTTTGAACATAATACACAGCACAACACTGTAGATAGAACCAACAACAATAACTGCATGGTGACGTGTTAGCTCTTGCAGCAATATATGCTTACTAAATATGTGAAGCGTTTAGTAACATTTGCAAATTAAGTTATGTTACACTTGTTATTTATACAGGCAAGAGTTTCGAGATATTGCGCACGTGACATAATCTGATTTGTCAACTCCGTGGGGTTTTTTTTGCTTCGTTTCATCTTGTTTAAAATGTACTTTAATAAAAGTTAACATTTATAGGAATATTAATATTGCTATATTTTATTACATACATGCTTATCCCTTACTGTTAATGTTTTACTACTGCAATGTTTAATATAAATTACAAGCAAAGTACCAAAAAAACGCTTTACTAATAGATTGAATTTTATTTCATCTTATCGCACAAGAGATAATGTTATCAGTTGTCGTTCGTACGTTAACTCTACAAACTTTTTCAGAAGAACCACTGAACAAAATACACCATCCAAGGTCAAGTGTATATTCTCGTGTAACTCACCGATCTATCTTTTCGTTAGTGACTTTATGCTGATTGTGGCTATCAGAAACACATACAATGTACGACGTGGGTCATTGGTGAAGCTGGATATAGTTGCACCTTCCGTCAACCTGACATACCCCATTGTTTATATGGGTAACTGTTACTTTTTTATGTTTCGATTAAAAATGTTTTGGTACTGTCGAAACATTACTAACCGTACCAGTTCCTTCGACTATTAGTGGCGTTTAAAAATCTCAATTCAGATGCTAGTGAACATCTGGAAATTATAAATTTAGTTAAGAGTTAAACAAAAATGCAAAAATGTTTTTGTACTTGTACCGTATTCAGTGCATGTCAAAATTATTTGTATGGTCGGAGCTGTACCACCCGTACCGTTTCCTACGTCTACAATCTATAATCTAAGACATCTGTGTTCTCGAATATGATTGATACTTTTTTCCTTATTGATGTGTCTGTGTCAATTTGGGTATTAAGATGTGCATACAAATGAATCAGTAAACTTGTCCCATTCATTTAGGGCAAATTCTATTTTCTGGAAATAATGACTGAAATTTGAACTTGGTGACCGATACGAAGACTTCCCATAGAACATGTTGCCAAGTTGTGCATCGAAGCAACATTGGGAGAAAATATTTGCGAATTATCTGCAGTTTCCGTAATAGTATTCTGAAGAGCTCACTATCATATATAGTGAATATTAAGAATTAAAGTAAAGTTTTTTTGTTAAATGTATAATATGAATGTATGCTATGAATAATTAATATTATTATGAATACTTGTATCAAATGAAGATTTAATTGAAAATAAATGTCTTTTTGTACGTGACCGTCTCTTCATCAAAAATCGATTTTACAGGCGCGTTCTTTATACATTTTATACATAGGATTGACATTTTTTGTTTTTAGTTTTAAATAGTTACTGAACTATGAATTAATAATACATTAATGAATTGCCTCACATAAAAAACCATCTGTTTGTTTATATTGAACAAAAGCAAACAGAATAGATGGTTTTTATTTGAAGCAGTTCATTTTTGTTTCTGCGTTTTCTTAACTAAATCAATCAACTTTATTCTTATGTTTTCTTGTAGAAATTGTTTAAATTGTATTTACCTGCATAGAATGACATGAGATCATAACTACTATCTAAGAGAATTACACGTGGCAATTTACGTTTGTACTTCTTGTGTTATTTTTTTTCTGTCTTTTTAATTAAGGGTGACGTGAAGTTTTGCAATCCATTTTTTCAACATGCTGAAGATTAAAGTGGCAATAGGGGTTCGTTTAGGAGACATTTGTGTTGGTATCCCAACACATTTATTTCTAGTTATTTTACTTTTTTTATTGATCATGAACTTGTCAGGAATTTTTAACCAATAAAGATTCTTACGAGCATTATGATACTTGGCATAGTGAATATTAACTATTCCTAGTTGTGCATAATGGTTTAGAAATTTTCTGAATGGTCGTCTTCTGAACACCACCCACCTAAAAATGCAAAATTTAAACGTCATCCGATTTCAACAGAACAGATGGTTTGTATTTGAATCATAATTATTATGTGAGAGAATTACACGTGGCAATTTACGTTTGTATTTCTGGTGTTTCCAACCTTGTGCTTTTGGTTTTTTCTGTCTTTTAAGTCGCTCAAAACAAGTTTTTAAAGACTTATTGTTTTACACCGTTTCTTATTATTATTGAGTCGTTCAAAACAAGTTTTTGGAGACTTATTGTTTTACATCAGTTCTTATTATGCTTTCCAAACGAAGTTTTGGGAGACATATTGTTTTTTCCGATTTCTTTTTATGTCTTACAAACGAAGTTTTCGGAGACATATTGTTTTTGTCCGGTTTCTTATTATTATTCTTTTTCTCTCTTTCTTTCTTTCTTTCTTTTTTTCTTTCTTTCTTTCTTTCTTTCTTTCTTTCTTTCTTTCTTTCCGTTGAATCTTGTCCGCACATTTTCTTTTAGATATATTGTTCAATCGATATGAAACTTTTGGAACTTTTTAAGGGTGACCTGAAGTTTTGCAATCCATTTTTTGAATTTTCAAAAGACTGCCATTTCCAAGGAAAATGGGTCATTATATAGGACATTGCATTATCTTGGTAAAAATTTGTATTTTGGGGGTTTTCAACATGAAGATTAATGTGGCAGTTGCGGTTCGTTTGGGAGACATTTGTGTTGGCATCCCAACACAGTTATTACTAGTAATTGTACATTTTTATTGGTCATGAACTGGTTATGAATTTTCCACCAATAAAGGTTCGTACGAGCATTAAGATACTTGGTATAGTGAATATTTAGGATTCCTAGTTGTGCATATTGGTTTTGAAATTGTCAAATGGCCATCTTCCGAACACCATCCCCTAAAAATGCAAAATTTAAACGTCATCCAAAATTTGGTACACAGGTAGATTGTGGTCCCCTGAGTGTGCCACTACTTTTGAAATTTTTGTCCAACTTCCGGTATAAAAACGGCGGCGATTTTACTACACCCGCACAACATGAGAAATTAAACTTGTCCGATTTCAACGAAATTTGTTTTCTATGCATGTTTTAATGTACTGATTTGAATGAAATACTATCCATGTGGACATGTGTGTTGGCATCACAACACAAAAATCTGTTATTATTCTTTTTTTTTATTGATCACAACTTCGTCTCTTATTTAACCGTCATCCGATTTCGACGAAATTTGTTATATATGTAGGCTTGGGTCCCCTGAGTGTGCCACTACTTTTGAAAGATGTGTCCGACTTCTGGTTTGAAAATGGCGGCCATTTAACTACACTCGAACAACATGAAAAATGAAACGTGGTCCTATTTTAACGCAAATTGATTTCTAAGCAGATTTTAATGTACTGATACTATCCATAGGATTTTGGGCGACTCTTGTGTTGGCATCCCAACACAAAAATCTTTAATTTATTTTGTTTTTCTTGATCAGACTATTAAACAACTTCGTCATCAAATTGTTAAGTCACATATTCTTAAATAGCTTTAATTTCATTTTAACACCTCTGTAATCAATTTTTTGTCATATTCTCCAAAATACCTTCAGGGTTCTAAAGTGAAAATTCATTGATTGATTAATTACTCTTTATGGTTTTCTTGTACTGTTGTCTTGAATATGCAAAATTATGTACTCTGCCAAAAACAACGTGTTTGTCAAGTTCAGTTAAATTTATCGGTCAATTTAAAAACGATACATAGGGAGTGGTCATAAAACAATAATAATTATACCCCACTCGTAAGAGAGGGAGCTATATTGAAATCACCTTGTCCGTCTGTCCGTCTGTCTGTCCGTCTGTCCGTCCGTTGCAACTTTTGGTAACAGATTTCTCGGTTTTTACTAAAAATATTGATTTTAAATTTGGTGCACAACTTTATCGTGATTTTCTGTACCGTGCGTCCCCTTTCCAAGTCAGTAAGATATCTACTACCTGTTTTCCGAGCCGACTTAGACTTTTTCAAAGGTCAAAATAGGAAAAAAGGATTAATTTCAAATTTAGTACACATCTTAAGCATGATGAGTTGTATCGTACTGCCCCTTTACATGTCAGTCAGTTATCTACTTTGCTGTTTTCCGAGTCGAAAAATGGTCGAGTGTGGGTATACTTAGCACGACAAACAAACACACACACAACACAAAAAAACAAACATTGAGAAGCACAAATCCCACAAAATATCTTTGTGAGTACAGGTGCTACGAAAGGTAAGCAACTCCTGCAATGGTTGTGCCAATCCGGAAACTAGTCCCATTCAAGGGTAATCATACCTCAGTAATTCAGAAAGAACGTAATAATATTTATTTTTCTGTTGTGTCATCTTTTTTTGTATCTTGAGTTCACGAAAAGTATATCCTTCATCAAAGCTAATAGTTTTTTCAATGAATTAGCCCGATTGATTACTGTAAAACTATGTATTACTTAATACTATTGTAAAATATAATATCGTCAGCTAAAATATTAGTTGCCAGGTTCTATAGTCCATTTGAACATGTGCTATTGACGTTGTCTAGGCACGTTAAAATTATAAACTCTTAATTGATTGATGAATTTGTTGATGCAATTCATTGATAGGTATTACTTTTTTGTAGTCTTGTGGATTTCATTTATCTTGAGTAAGCAAAACTATTGTTTTCCAATTCTGATACACTTGTTAGTCAAGGTTAATCAATCCGACTGATTACAAAAACAACAGCCTGCTTTTCATTCAAATGATTTTTTGTTGTGTCATCTGTTTGTTTTCTGTAATAGACTGAAATTATAATCCCATCTTTTTCTCATTTTATTAGTTCACAAGTAAACATGATCTTGCTGTGCTGTTATAAAATATAATTTCTCTTAGGTAAGCCTAAATAATATCCCACGTAATCAATTGATTTGGTTGTATAATTTGAGTAGATGTAATTGATGTCAACACGCCTGTCAATCTAATTTTTGGTGAGTAAAAATTATAAACCCCAAAATGGACTGGGGAATTGTTAATGTCATTTAAATATACGTATAACAGAATCACGTGTAACGTTTTAGGGGGAGAGTAGCTGTATACTTACGTGCAGTACTATAGACTGGAGGAGATGATATATAATTATTTAATTGTTAGATTATTTTAACGTTACAAGATAACTCAATTTTTGTTTTATGTAAATTAGGAGCCCAACAAAGATATTTCCAAACAAATGTATATTCTCCCAAATAAAAAAAAGGAAAATAAATTTCTTGAATAATTCCTTCATGATAGGTAAAAAATTCAACAAATGTTTAATCTGTCTATAGCGCTTTTGGCATATTAGTAGAACATCAAATTTATTGAATACAAAAGATAGGTACAGCATATTTACTGCACGGTTACCGTACTGTAACCGAATACTTTTTGCAGCCTCTCCTAGTATATTTGTCTTTTTCTCAGTAAAATGCTTTGATATGCATGTCATTTGTATTTATGTTTTATTCAATGATGTAATAACTATCATTTTTGAATGTGTTATGATTTCTTTACGGTTTTTATTAGGTATGTCTCTGTTGGGTTAAACGTAGCTCTGATCAGCTTACATTAATATAATTAAATTGTCCCATAAAACAGCTTATATTTCAAAAAATATTTATTTTAAATGTCAATTGTAAATATGAAATACTCATGAATCATGCACTCTGGATCTCCTGTGACTTGAATTTACTCGTGTACTGTTATATAAATGTTATGTACTGGTTGTACATGTTGATTTTGTTATATGTAGCTGATATTAGGAGTATATTATAATCAGATGATTGATATTTTTTATGTTTATTTCAGGTTAAATATTACTTAAATTCCTTTATGAACTATGATACCAGCCTTTGACTTGAAAAGTTATTATTATGAAGACAAGTTCAAATTTAATATAAACTTATATGAAAAGGCAGTTTAAAACAAATACGCGTTTTGTCTTAGGTACCTCAACATCAACAATTTGTTGCTCTAGTTATTTATTTTTGTTTGTTTGTAAAGCCACTTTCAGAAGGTAATTAACTGCATGTATATCAAGGTGTTACATTCTTATTTGGAAGAAAAACGCTTCCCTAAGTAAGACTCGAAATTACAACGCCAGCGTTTGACACGCTGTTGGTCAACAAAAGATCACTTACTGCATTAGCCACTAATTATAAGCCACACCTAGGACTTTCACTCGTTTTATTATAAAGCAGATATCTGCCTTGACCACATGACCACTGATACTAACTTTTATTTTTATAACATGTGAATATAGATGCTATTTTTCGTAGGAATTAGAGTTACACACTTTGAAAACAGTTTGAGGTGATTTTCTTCGAAAAAAAAAGAAACTTAATACATACAACCTTCTATTGCAATTTGAAAATTGATTACAACTTGTACATGTATATAGCCGCCTTTGGCGAACCTTGCAGTATGAACACTTGATAAAACTAGAGTAAAAAAAACTGTGAGCAATGCTCACCATTGATACCCCCCGCTTTATGAGTTCTTAAAAAATGAACGTGTTCTTACTTATGAACTTGAAACTTAATCTAGTGTAGTAAGAGTTGCAGATAAAACATTATAACCCCCATCACTCCCCACCACAAAGAATAGCAGTGTCCATCTTTTTCTGTGGGAAACACCAAATATCATTCCGATCAAAATGTTAAATATCTCCTGCACAATGAAACTATGTAACAAGGATTCTATGTAAGTTTCATCAAATTTTATTTAGTGGTGTAGGAGGAGTTGCACATAAGAGATGGGTATCCCCTTAGGTCAATGACAAAGTCATTGTTTTTCTATGGGAAACCCCAAATATCATTCCGATCAAAATGCTAAATATCTCCTGCACAATGGCACTATGTGACAAGGTTTCTGTGTAAGTTTCATCAAATTCCATTCAGTGGTGTAGGAGGAGTTGCACATAAGAGATGGGTATCCCCTTAGGTCAATGACAATGTCCATGTTTTTCTATGGGAAACACCAAATATTATTCCGATAAAAATGTTAAATATCTCCTGCACAATGGCGATATGTGACAAGGATTCTATGTAAGTTTCATCAAATTCCAGTGGTGTAGGATTTGTTTGTTTGAATGGTGTTTTAACGCCACTTTCAGCAATTTTTCAGCTATTTCATGGCGTCCAGTTTTTATTGGGGGAGGAAGCCGGGGTACCCGGAGAGAACCCCCGACCTGCGGTAGGAAAACTGGCAATCCTTGTCAATTAAGATTGGAGTCGAGTACACCCTGCCTGCAGTGAGAATCGAACCCGCAATCTCAGTGTTGACAGACCACGTGATCAATAGTAGACGAACTACCTTGACCACTCGGCCACCGAGGCCCCCCAGTGGTGTAGGAGAAGTTGCACATAAGAGATGGGTATCCCCTTAAGTCAATGACAAAGTCCATGTTTTTCTATGGGAAACCCCAAATATCATTCTGATCAAAATGTTAAATATCTCCTGCACAACGGCACTGTGTGACAAGGATGCTGTGTAAGTTTCATCAAATTCCATTCAGTGGTGTAGAAGGAGTTGCAAATAAGAGAAAGTGTAACGGACGGACGGACACCATGATCACTATATACCACCCGCTTTTCAAGCCGGGGGGGGGGGGGTATAATGATTTCCGAGAAAAAAATCTCCACAAAGGCAGAGGAAGTTTATAAATTCTAAATTAGAACGGAAGTGTAGGTTATGAACAATCGAGTGTTGTCTATTTGAAAATAAAGTTTCTGGACACAACTACTTTTTTTTCATGTAAATTAAGGATGCAATATACGGTTTTTTGCATTAAAATATTATCAACAGAGGTCGTGGTCTTGTTTTGTCAAATAAAAACATGTGTGACATTTTACCATAGATCAAATTGTACTGGAAATGCTGTACATATATTTAATTTGTGTCCTGCATTTTCAGTTTCATGGTAATTTGATTAGATTTTTATAAAATCATCGATAAAAATCTGTTGTTTTATGTGAGAAAATCGGACAAATCATTAGCATTTACCTTCAGTTGAAAGATTTTGACACTGTAACGCCTAACAGAAGAGCAATATGACATATATATATTTGTTCATTTAGATCAATTTTCCAAGCAGAAAAACAGTGGCAAAATACCTGTCATCCACCTCGATTTCACACAATTTTGTTGACAAGGAACATGCTATTTTAATGCACCAGAGAGAGCTAAATCTAATTGTCTTATAGGCAGTCTCGGGGTTTTACTACTATAACAAGGATGACAACCAAATATTATATATTTATTTATTTTCTATAAACATAACACTTTCTACTGACACTTAAAAATTTTGTTGCATTTCATTTATCATAGATGTGAGTAAACTGCAACTGGACCATACTACTATATTAAGGAATTTCACAGGGGGACATTCGAAACTAAACTACAAAACCATATACTGCAACCTAACTGTAACCTTTCCTGCTTCATGCTATATGCATGTAGCATAATCTGAAAGAAAGATTTTTTTCCTGATTTTCAATGACACGCATGTTCAGTTACTTTTGCTCTGCGAAAACGAATGGATAATGACCTCTAATGTCGTCTGCACTTAAGGCGGGAAAAGATTCGCGGTTTGTCCGAATACCATTGAACGTCACGAAACAACTACACAACAGGGACATTGTATAAAACAAGGACAAAATAGCGTATCTAAATTTTTCTAATGGAGTTTTGTACTAAAAAAGTAAAATATAAAATTGCAAGCAAAAACAATGTCCAAGGGGTGCGGCATTTAGTATAGATTTTTTTTACACATTTCGGGAAAATGAAGAACATTTTTAGTAGATGTGCGTTAGTTTCTACTTTTTAAAGAAGTAAGTTAGAAACATACAGTTAGAACACACCAATGATTAAATAGATCGTACAAATCAATTCATATAACAACGAAGAATTTATGTCGAGCAGAGAGTACTCTTATCACCAACACTACTTTACTAAGGAAAATCGTATTTTATGAGTGATCCTTAAGACTTATTTTCTGAAGTATCCGTCAAATATTTATTAGATTGGATAAATAGTGGTTTTCTTAAAGTCGTAGACGACAAGAGTAAGCAGAAAGAAGCAAAGAAAACTGACCGAACAAGAGCGAAAAACCAAGGGACAGTTACAAATCCGGATATAGACAAACACAACACAAAAATCAAAAACATAAAAGACAGAGAAAGAGTAACCGGAACCCAATAAAAACCATGTTTGCACTCAGGTGCTCCGGAAGAGTAAGCAGTGCCTGCCTCTAATTAGACACCCGTCGGGTTACTCATTGTCTTGTCGAGGGAAAGGTCAAATCCAGGAATAGTCAAATCAGACGAAACACCAGATTTTCAAAACTTTATGAGATCCATTATTGCTTACTTACAATGAAAATATGTCTTATCTGTCCTCAATCATCTAAACACCCAGTTATGTTATCAAGAAATCTACTATTTTAAAATTGATTTTAAAACTATATGGATTGTAGCTTTAAATTTTAAGTGTTGTAGTCTCTTCCGTCGTGTGCTTTGTATTTTTTCGGAATTAATGAGTGTGATGGTAAATGTTCAAAACAATGTCTTATCTGTCCTCAATCATCTAAACACCCAGTTATGTTTTCAAGAAATCTACTATTTTAAAATTGATTTTAAAACTATATGGATTGTAGCTTTAAATTTTAAGTGTTGTAGTCTCTTCCGTCGTGTGCTTTGTATTTTTTCGGAATTAATGAGTGTGATGGTAAATGTTCAAAACAATTATATACTTGTTGCATATTAGGATACTTGTTGATTGCAATAAAAAAATAAAAGCGTCAGGGTTAAAAATTTTACTATGCATATACAGGAATCAAATGCTAGCATTCTGATTAATTGTCTAAAAAATAGCATGGCGGTTAGTGTGCAAACTACTGAACGTTATGTCATCCAAATAAGTAGAGCAATAGGTATAGTCGAATTAAAATTCTACACGATGAAAAGGTAAGTGTCACGTAGTTGATCTATACCACGACTCTGTAACTGTAAGTATTATTCTTCCAATGTTCCAAAAAGGATAACACCCTTCCTTTGTTTTAGTTTACTTGTCTATTCTACTAGTTAACTTGTATTGTCTTACATTTTCAGTCAAACTTATAATACCAAATAACTTGAATTGTTTGAAAATACATTTGCATTTAAATTAAAATTTGTGTTTGTTGTCTCAAAATCTCATTATTGGTAAGTCACCAAAATAACAAATTAACTATTTAAAAAATACGACATTGTCTATATAGTGCAAGTAGAAATCAAATAATTGTGCCATTTTTCTGCTGTAAATACTGTTAGCTGGCAAACACCTAAAGATTAGAAATAAGTTAACATAAACTATTTATAATGATGCTGGTATCTGCGTATTTTACATTTTGCTTTGAAACAATGATATATATTCCTTTAAACGAGATTTTATGGGTACCAAGAAAAGCAGAATATAAAGAGAAGTTAAGGTTATAAAACAGAACTATAAACAAGATTTAGTAAATAAAGGTCAAAGTCTAACGTATGCATCACTATTGTAGTTAAACAAAGACCACAATTCTTATAATGTTTAAAAGTGTAAAATTGTTTCAAAAGTCTTAATTTGCAAATATTTACAAAAGTTAACTAGATTATAATCATATGCAGATTACGAAAAACTTTCATTTCAGTTCACACATTTTTTAAATAACGTATCTTTGATATTTTTTTTTATTCCAATTTTATGTTCACAAATTTGCCTTTAGAAATCATCTATATAACATTCATCATTATGTTACTACAGCATATATTGTGCAAATATTGACTGAAGGCAATTCTTCCAGATCAAACGATTGTTAACATTTTATAAGAACAATCTTATTGAAAACCGACCGAACAATACGAAACAAAAGTCAAGGGACAATTACAAATCCAGATATAGAAAAAACATACAATGCAAACAAAGACCAAAAAACACAAAAACAAGTGAGGAAACCGAACCCAACAAACCATAGGTGCACTCAGGTGCTCTGGACGAGTAAGCAGTGCATACCTCTTATTAAACATATGCCGAGTTACTCATTGTCATCTCTTGGAAAAAGTCATATTCAAGAAAAGGAAAGACTATGACTCAGCGAAAATGTCCAATCATATTTGAGAGATCAATTAACAATCAATTAAGTCATTATAATGACCATAAAAATTCTGGAGAGATAACATTAAACTAGGAACAACACACCCTTGTTTGAGTAGTTTAGTAGTTAGCGGTTTAGAAAATCAGAATACCTATCCCAGGATCTAGAATAATGTATAAGTTATTGACGACAGTAGAACTTCTGGTACATAGGTACAAAAAACCCTCGTTTGAGTAGTTTAGTAGTCAGCAGAATTGAGTGGCCTAGATAATCGAATACTGATCGCAGGATCTTGAGTAATGCGTAAGTTGTGAAATATACACATCATATGCTGGAGCTGCTGGAATGTTGCTAAGAATACACTTTTTGCAATTTTGTCGAGGAATCTAATTGATTGATTGATTGATTGATTGATTGATTGATTGATTGATTGATTGATTGTAATCATGTCAACTATGGACAGAGAGAAGCTTTTAACAACAGGTTTGATGTGTCTTACATAACACAAATTCACTTGTTTAAGACAACATGATGAAAAATATAAACAATTTTATTTCCTTACATAAATATTTATCACAGACATTACATGTAAATTAAAAATACAGATAAAAATATGACAGTAAATAACAATGTAAACAATAATAAACAAATCAATTTACTTTTTTACATTCAGGTAAATATAATAAGAACCCTTCCTTTATGTTCAATGAAATAGGCCAAAGATCAAGATAGTGTATTGGGTAAATAGTTCTAAACAAACAACAAATTATGAATTTGAAACAAATAACAGTTATCACTAAGTAATATCACAATTATGAATAAAATTCCATTATGATACATGATAAAAAAGTTTATTTGACACTGCCTCTATCAAGATTGTTTAAATCTTGAAACAAATAATGATGGTTAATTTTTCAGATGAAGAATATCAAATTCTTCTAATATTGCATAATTTGAAACCTTAATTTTCAGGATTAAAATAACATCAACCATGACTGGTAACAATTTATGGTGGCCTCCCAGATTTTTCCCTGATAATACCAAAAATGTTAATGTTTTTAAGGTTTCCATGTGATAACTTTAACAGCAATATTTGCAGCTTTAACTACAGCAGGAATGGGATCTGTTGTTCTGGCTTTTATCTAAAATTAACAAAATACTGAATATTACATTTATACCCAATTATTTACATATATAATAGAGAAATGTTATTTCTCATTAATGAGACAGCGTAGTACCTATTTTTAGCCTGTTGAGATATCCTTGTCTCAACCCATGGGTGAGATAAGAATTTCACGCTCCTTTTCCCGTAAAAATGTATTGTGACGTCAACTGTCGGTTCAGCAATTAAAATTATAAAATATTTGCTTTAGGTGTGTTGGTTTACTATGCCTTTTTAAATATTGACATGAAAACAACATATCTGAGCTTCCATGGCCCAATTTATGCCACAATATGATAGCTGTAAACATCAAAACAAACACGGTGGCTCAACATGTGTACACTGGAGATTACGTTCAGGGTAGATAACTCTATTTGTTGCCATCTTTCAATAGAACAGAACTGGATTTGTTTTAAATGAATTAGTGAGAAATAGAATCAAACACCGGTGGTTGGGCAAGCCTCGTTGGAGACCAGAAATCTTTTCACTTGGGTGTCTGAGATTTTCCCGTCTTGCCCTCCCGCTGGTGTTAGATCCTATATATCTTCTGTTTAATAAGAAAATCATGTAAATTTATGTTTTGAAATATTTTTTAATGAACAGAGAACTGCCTTTGATCAGAGTCATTTACCATTCTAAACATTACAGATAACACATGATAAAGTTGTTTAAGAAAAAAACCTTTGCAAGAAACCTCACTATTCTTCACAATCCCTCTCATTATATATTAGCACATATTAAATATTTACTTAATTTCGTGTAGGTCCTTGAGTTATCCAATAAAACCCCTTTTACTGCATTTATTTCAATTCAGTTTTTGCACTGGTGTACTAACCTTAAATGGGTTTGATCTTACTCTAAATAACTTCTATCACATATGCAAGTTTTGTTTCAATTTTAAGTTTGGTTCTGGGGTTATTATCTGAAATCAGAAACCACCACCCCTACTGCCTTATTTTCAGTCTATTTTTAGTAACTATGACATTGACTTTGCAAAAAATTTATCTCAAGACCAAAAGGAATTCTCCACACATTACATTTGACAAAATATCAATACTAACAGCATGTACATTATTAAGTTTTATCCAAAAAACTTCTTTTGTGTACTTTCCATCAAAATGAAGTAACTATGACCTGGATTTGTGTACTTTCAGTCTATATGTAGTAACTATGACCTGGATTTGTGTACTTTCAGTCTGTATGTAACAACTATGACCTGGATTTGTGTACTTTCAGTCTATATGTAGCAACTATGACCTGGATTTGTGTACTTTCAGTCTATATGTAGTAACTATGACCTGGATTTGTGTACTTTCAGTCTATATGTCACAACTATGACCTGGATGTTAGTAACTATAAACTCAAAATGAATAGTGATCTTTCACTCGTTATTAGTAACCACATATTTTAGTTTGGTTCCAATCCCATGTATGTCATCCTCCTAACACAAGGGGTTCTAATCAGTTGATTGATCAAATGTGGAAACTGAAAGCCTGCTTGTAAGGTTTTAGCATTTTACACTGGAGACACTTTTGATATATATTTTAGTTTGAATGCTTTAACATAAGGGACCTCAAAATAAAAAAGAATCTTCTTTGCATTATAAGTTACAACATAATCAAGTTAGGTTTCAATCCAGTACAAAGTACTTGATTTATCTTCTGGAACCAGGATGGATGGTGGCTTTATAATTTTCAAAATTAATGTTATTTACATTTCTACATATCATGGGATAGAATACTGTTTACTGTACCAAACAAGAAGCTATAAAGTTTAGTATCCATTTCATTATTACAAACACCTCACATGTAAAAAATGCATGCACATATTTTTCTTTCAACAATCACACAATTGTATTTATTAAGTTAAAATATATACATATTTGTGTACATTTAATTACCTTTTCTACATGGTCTAGTAATACTTTTCTTCCTTCTGGAGCCTCAGATAAACATGTTAGTGCCTAAAAGAGCAAAGCAAGTTCAAAATTAATTGTCTATTTTTTTAGATATACCAGAAGCATGTATTTTTATACTGGAAAAAAATTCTATCTTAAATTATATTAATGTGAATTTCTGTATCACAGATTTTTATATCATGAATACGTTTTACAATGTTCTAAGAACTTATTTGCATACATAGAATCTACAATCCATGTTTTATGTTCTTTAACTTGACTCCACTTGTTATTAACCAGTAATTTCTATTGTTTCCTGTTAACACTAAGATGGTACAGTATTGAATTAAAAAACAGTATACCTTTAAAGCGTTAAGTCTGACTTCACTTTTACTATCGTCCACTAAGTCCACTAATGGCTGAATGGCTTTCCCTTCATTTATTGCTGTGTACTTTCCTTTGGTTGTAATTGTTATCCTGTACAACAAATAGAATTATTACTTGAAACATTGTTGTTATTTCATTATATTCTATTGACAGATTATTTCACCTTTATGGCATAACATTACAATAAATCAAAATTGAAAAAGCTTTGTGCATTTATAAGAGATATAAATTTTTGTGTTAGTCCTCCGAGCTAAACGCTCTGTACTTGTAAATATTGTAAATAGTTTTTGTATTGTTTTTGTATTGTTCTGTATTGTTTGTATTATACATCACTTGTTTCATGTATCTTCTGTATACCATTGTAGCTACAAAGGATTATCAGAATAAATATATACATGTGAACCTTTCATGAATTTCAATTTCTTTATGAAGACTATTCAATTTTGGTAATTAGATTTATGGCTTAACATATCATCACATTAACAATTAAATGTCATTAAGCTTAAGTTAAACAAATAATATGAAGTGCTTTTTGTTTTTTTATACAACACTTTTTAATGTAATTTGTTGATCTTAATTTTGACTGTAAAATCATACAAAAATAGTAAGAAATTAGAGAAAAGTAATCAACAGAAGTGTATGTTTGAAGCAGGGGTATACTTACAGCCACTGTAAAGACATGCAACAGTAGGAAGAGAAAAATAACAAATAGTGTGTATGTAATCACTAATTTTGTGAAATTTTTATGACTCACAAAAAAAGAACTCAATAATCACTCACTGTGTAATGACAATTGTGGTGTGTATATTATATTTAAAAAAACAAAATAGCATACATCATTAAGGCTCCTGCAGCATTAGCCCTGACATCAGCATCTTTGTCTTTAAGAAGTGTGACTAGTTCTGGTACAGATTTAACCTCCACTGCCTTATTTTTACCATCCAAGGGAACACTGGAATACAAAAAATACCAATTAATTTATCGTCAACATACGAATATAATGAGGTTCAGTACGTTACAGGTAGTGTAAGACAAGAAATCTGCTAGTTTTTTGGTCAAACAAGACATGGACTCATCTGTTAAACAATAGATACCTTCAAAAAAAATTTAATGAAAAAGACAAAATGATAGACATAGATACCTTTTTTTCTTTCTTTTAGTTAGCTGCTATTCTGATGATAACACTAAGCAATTTTATACCATACTTTTTACTGCATAGTGAGTGTTGAAATATTTAATATTTAATAAACAGCTATAAATGAAAACTTCAGTGCAAGAAACTGAACAGGACCTTAAATTCTGTATGTTATCATACCTTAAATCCATGATGTCTCTGGCTGCTTTTGCTCGAATTATGTGTGACTTGTGTTCTAATAATTTGGTAAACATTTCCATAGCGCCTGATTTTAATGCTTGTTCTGTGTCAACAGCCATGCAGAAATGTAATGTATCTAATATTAAAACCTACAACCACCAGTAGGCAGTAAACAGCAGATTAAAATTGCATCAAGTATGTTAGTAAAACACTCGACAAATCATTTAACTGAAGCAACCTATATTATACAAAATAACTTAACTATTTTTAGGAAGCTAAAATTCAAATAGTTCCATTAAGTCACTGTGGTTCTACCATAGTGTCATTAAAATAACTCTCTAACCTATTCAGAATTAATTTGAAATCTTCCTTAATTAATTTAACAGGAAAAAGATTTTTCTTGTTCAATTTTGCTTGATCAACTTTAAGTGCTATCAAAGATCCTTTTCTGGCATTTTCATAAAAAAAGGCAAAGGCTTTAAATTTATATAAATGTGTGTTCTATGTGTGTGTTATTGCAATAGTGATCTATATAAAACATAATGCAAGATTAAGATCCAAGTTTCCTGTATATGATTAAAATCTATGTAAAATAGTATACTCACTTTAATTTCTTCTGTTTCTAATGATAATTTTTTTACTAAAATTGGTATTAATTTAGCATTGACAATTCCTTGTGCTCCTAAAATACAGAAGAAAAATCTTTTAATTATTTATAAAATTAGAAATGTAACAAGTTACAGTTTTTAATGTAAACTTGACTAAAATCAGTTATTTTTAATTTATTAGGCCATTGTCAAAAAAAAAATTGTTATTGCTTACCAACCTATAATTTTAGAAGCGGAAAGGTTATTTCTACAAAATATGAAAACAAAGCATCATTTTAAAAATCAAGCTGAAAATGTATCTTATTTATTGGAATGTTCATGATATGACTATAAAAAATTAGATATGTTATTCTTTATCATTTGTGTAACAAAAGATGTATATTAAATTTGTTTCTTAAAATTTCTGATAAAGCAAATTTTTATCTTCTCATATAAGTTTTTAGTTATATCTTACAATTGACGGACTTATTACCAAAACATGTATTTTTACCTAATGGTGTTTCTGAGATCATTTCTACAGCTTGGTGAGCATTTCTTCTGGCTACATCTTCTTTATCATCAAATAATTTGGCAACTGGTTCAATTATTCCATGTTCTAAGAAAGCATCTCTCCCAACAGCATGACCTAAATAAATATTAATCATTAAGATTTACATTTCAGACAAATATGCAATGACATAAATTTATTTCATTATTGGGTCAAACTTGAACCAATAAAAAAGGGTGAAATTTGTTAATATTAACTGAAACTGATTTCCCTATAGAAAATCATTACCAGAAATTGCAATGCCAATTTCAATGGTGTAAATTACTTGAAGAAAACAAACCTCCAATCACAAACAGACATTCTGTGGCTTTCTGTCTCACTGTTAAATCTGCATCTGTTAACAACTTTCTAAGACTCTCAGCAATTCCTAGATAAATAATTAAGACATTACATCATACTGTTACTACATTTTTTTTCTCTCATTATCAGTTGAATGTTTAGCAAAACTAATAAATACAGTTTTCCCTTCAAAACATATAAACGTATATTATTACCAATATGAATTCATGGATGCACAATTGAAAATGTTTAGATTTCGCAGCTGTGATTTATATTGACATAAAAAAAAATATTTCAGTCCTGGTGTATATTTTGATAAAATAATAGGTGTTCAATTATAATTATAATGGTTCTATATAAAAGAGTAAATATTATTATTATATAAGACCTTATTTATTCTTCACATTTTCACATAATTTAAATGATGTAAATACTTGAATTAACTCAGGTAAGCCTCCTGTAATGTACAAACAACATCAACTGAATATAATTTACATACCAACATGGAGAGCCTCCGATACATGTTCAGGGTCATGCAAGTAGTCACATAATGACATCACTGCTCTCTGCCTAACCAATAATGTGGGGTCATTTAGCTCTCTATTCTGCAAAAGTAAAATAAACCATTTATTTGGGAGTAATAATAGTTGACATTTTGGTATTTGGTTGATGATCCAAGTTGGGCAAAATATAAAACTAAATAAAAGCATGTTAATTTAATTACAAATAATTACTTGTTTAGTTATGATTTTGTTAATTTAAATTGGTAGTGAACAGCTGCAGTACAAAGTAATCACCATTGTATATATAAATATTTATTTAAATAATAAAGAATTTATATCTCATGCCATTCAAGGTTAACCAAGTAATCTGCACAGTAAATGACCAAAAGTAAAATGCGAAACTGGAACCAGAGAAAAATTATTGGAAATTGCACATGTTGCAAGAGAAAGAGCACATGGCTTATGTCACTGGGTTACGTCCCTTCATCAACACACGTGCTAGAAATGTAAACAATTTTATTAAAACTCAATTTTACAAAAAATATTTAAAATTAGGATTTTAATATTAATTAAACAAAATATACTGCGCTGCAGTGGCCTATGACAAAATCCCTGAAGTAAAAAGTGTTTCAGTCCAAGAAAAAGTTCAGTGGTTGCAAAAATATGGATCTATTAAAGGCATCAATGTCATAAAGAATAAATGTCCCTCAGTACATAGAACACCTACAATCATGTTGTCAGTGCAAATGTCCTAAGGGAACTCAACAACAAAGGTAGGGGGTAGAAATAGTTTACTTGGTAGTTAGACTCCTTTGCTCACTTTGTTCGGAATAATACTTTTTTTTTCGTTTTAAGGCCCTATTTGACCTCAAATACCTGTGGTTTTATATCACTTGATATTGTCTCTGGTAAATTAATTTCAACCAAATAATAGCCATAAGCTCGTTTTTATTATTTTGTTTGAAATTAAATAACTTGAGATGATATAAAGCAATACAATGCTCACTCCTTGTGAAACCTATCTATTATAAGGTGTCCATTCGATAGTCCGAAGGGTCGATAGTCAGAAGTAACAATAGTCCTAAGGGTCATTGGTCTGAAGGGTCATTGGTCCGATAAATATCTTTTTGGTGCAACGTGCTCATTCATAATATCAAAAAACCCGACCGCCTGTGTGGGCAATCCTCGGACGAAAATTTTCGTATGGAAGGACTATTAATCTGATAATTTACGTAGGAAAATAAAAAATAATGGAACTTACTAGTATGAAAAATCAAACAATTAACTTTATAGGAACAAACTATCATATTCTACTCTACGCAATAGAAATTTTAAGTCCTAAAAGGGTGCTAGATTGTGATTCAAGTAAAACTAAAACATTGTCTTTTTGACCCCCTTTTTACTAAGTGAAATTGTTCTTTTAATTACAATGTTTTGACATCTATCAAAACATCCAAACAAAAATACAACTTCTCCAATAGTCATACAGCTATCACAGGAAGTGTCAATTGCAAATTAATGTCACATGCAAGAATTAAAACTTCCATTCACTTTTCCAGCTACTCTTCTGTTTTGGTCTTTGACACCCAATGCCATATAAAAGCCCCGACATTTGTGCCCAAAAGTTCATATTCTTTAACTATGGCCTACATGCTAGATTAGACAAATTAGATCATTCATCCTGACTTGGTACAGATATTACAAAAGAATCCTTGTTTCCAATTAATCAAAACTCCATTCTCCGTTGTTATTTCATAATCCCATGTGCAGATAAGTAAAAAGTTTCAAGCTAAATAAAGTCGTCTAACACACTTCTGTCTTGAAGTTTCACTGAATTGCTCTACCAAAAGTAAAAAAATGTGAATTTGAAGTATCCAAAGAATATCACAAAGGATACTTACGTAGAACTTAAACCAACTAATAGAGATTTAACAGACAGCCCATTATTATATGGTTACTGGCTGATAACAAGGCCTATTACCAGAAAAAAAGAACAGACAATACAAATAATAATTCACCAGAGTCTCAAAAAAAATGATGTACACATATGTTCCTTACTTAGTACAGAACTGGTGGATTAAAATATTTTATCATTGCAGAATTCACACTTTCCAAAATGTTGCGGACGACAAACATTGCAAATAAAAACCTAGTAAACTGAACCACAGCTCACAAATAAATGAATACCCCGCCGCTAGAATTGGTTCCCTAGAATTCAATCAGACCAAATTTTAGAATAGGAGGTGCACATCTATATTATTGCTGTATTCTATTGGTAAATTCTAGATTTTTCTAATTGCTGCTTGTTTATGTAGGTTGGGTAGCGTGAATCCGGGTCGTTTCACCCCGAATCCCGTTCGCCTCTGGGTCGTTTCGCCCCGAATCCTGTTTGCACTGAGCCGTTTCGCCTTGATTCCCGTTTGCCCTGGGTCGTTTTGCCGTACTTTGTATAGGATATATAATGATAGATCATTGTCTATTATGTGTGTTTGTGTTATGGTTTCTGTAATAATTTATCAAGTCAGTTGAACAAATACAACAACAAAGCATACAAAGCATAAAAAGCACACTAATACAGCACAGAGTTATTGTCACTCCTGAGCATCAATGGTGTAGATGGAAACTGGGTAGTTGTGATTTCGTTGTACTTTATTATTTAGGAGTCATTTGGTTAATAAATGCAAGATATTTTAAAAGTATAATAATCAGCGAACTTCGTGAAATGATTGCCACTGGTGTGGCTCATATTTTATATATTCTGGTGAGTTTTACAGCTTATGTTTTGACTAATCAAACATTTCACAAATTACTTTGAACTTTTAATTAACCGACAAGTGGCACAAGCTGTAAGATCAAATATGTTTCTTAATTTGATTGACATTTTATTTAATCATAACATAATTAATTTCTTTTAATCATCACATTAAAAAATGATAATTGGTATTTGACACTGATTAACAAATTAATTGAATTATTTTGATGAAGTAATTATAAACTGAAATTATAATTGCTATAATTTTTATACACATTTATTAATTAAAGTTAATCCAGCTCTAACACACAAAATACTTGACTTGGGGAGTTTTTTACGTCCTACACCGACAACTGAATGCCCTTGGTCGGACGGGACACAAAATACGAGAAACACATTGTTTTTATTTAGAGGAGCAAAAAGACCCAGGGCGAAACGACTCACTTTATAGTGAAAACTAGAGGCGAAACGACCCGAGCCAATCGACTCAGGGCAAACAGGTAGTCGGGGCGATACGACCCGACACCGGGTAGCGTACACTTTTTCCACATCATATTAAAGATTGTGTGAAAGTTTCATGAAAGTTCATTGAGGGGTTTAGAAGGTGTTGTAAATAAGAGATGGGTACCCTTAGGTGTAACAGACAGTAAGATGGCCACTTTACAAGTGTGTGTTGGAGGTAAAAACTTTTTGTGTAAATGGGTATATGCAGTCTTCGAAGTAAACCGGTAGTCCGATGCCCGTGGCGTGTAAAATTAAGTTTGGGCCTCTAAAACTCTTAACAATGGACGCCCAGCTGGCTTGTGCCAAGAAATAAGCCGTTAATTCATTTTGATAATAAAAAACTGTCAGTGATTCGTATAATTTATTTATTTTAACTTGCGGTATCGTAATTTCTTGCAAACACAACATCATAACAGATGCGTAAAATGAAACTGGTTACGTTAGTTTAATAAATTTTGTAACCAGTCTTAGTATAGCTGGTTCCCGTATATCTTGTACCATTAACATAAAGGGTTGCGGGAAAATAAGAGCAGATACCAGTTCAAAGCAAAAGTGAAATATGGGAATTTCCGGAGCGGATATGAACATAGGGCCGGAGATTGCATATAAAGATGCTTCTGGTATTGTAATGAGTGTTGTAAAGATTTAAACAGTCAACTATCAAACAACTTTAATTTTGATCTGTATAAATATTTTAAGTAGTGCATTTTACATTAAATACATAATGACAATGTATCCATTTTCTACTTCTAGTTCTACTTTATATTAGCCTATTAACTTACATGTATTTACTAAATAAAGACACATTTATTTTATTTAACAGTCTTGTGGCAGTTGATTCTTTTTCATTGTAATGTTGAATATTTATGGAAATGCCGGATGAAGTTAATCAAACTGTGTAGTACTTATCATCAATAATTTAAGTTAAACTGCTTATACATGTATTAAGATAAACCCATATAAAAATAAAATTGCACATATCAACACTTAATGATAAAAACAAGTTCTCCTTTTTCTATTCCCTGAGAGACAATACTAATGTCTTTCAAGAGAATAAATGACTGAAAATTATTTAATTGATTTTTACTGCATCTTTATTGAATATTTCAGAGTATTGACACTTAAAAAATTTACATGAAATATTTGGGCTTGTTAATTTTCTTGTGGGCCTGTAAAATTCTGTAGGTACAGGCCCATTTGGCCTGTGACCAAAAAAGTTTAGCGTGAAGACTGTATATGACCCAAAAAAATACAAAGAAACAAACCAAACCTCTACCGGTCAGAGAGTAGTTATCGCCACTTTTTCTGATTATAGATCATTCGGACTAATGCAGTGTTCAATCTAGAGCGCGCCATTACGCCATTCCTGCATTTTTTGTTGAATTGACGTGCTTAAAAAACCTCCTGGGTCATTACTGGCGCAACGTAATTTACACTGCTTTGAGAAATTCCCCCATAGTCAACAGCTCTGACAAAGTCCCTTTAAAATATACCGGAAACTTAACTGTATTCTCCGTCCTAAGTACGCTTTTTATCATGTACAATTACAATTTAGCAAGCGTCTAAATCATGTAGACAATGTATTATCGATTTTTTTTATAACGTGTTGTTCATGCTTCAAGATGAAGCGTATTTCTTCATATTTTACTCTCATTGGACATAAACATGCAAAAATGGATGAAATCAAAATGAAGCGGGTACCGCGCCGACAGAGAATGCGAACAAAGAAGCTGAAACAGAACAATCGGCAACGCGGACTGCATCATGCTCTCAGTGCTTGAAATTAGGATTTGCAACTCACTTGCCCGAATCCTAAACTTTTGGATTTTCTCCTATATATTCAATATAAATTTTATCAAAATTTCACTTGCCCGAAAGGATTTTTACTGGCCAGGGGCCAGCGGACTTGTGCTAATTTCGCAGACTGTGCTCTCAGTCAACATCGAATACTATCAGTGTCACACGAAAATTTCAGGATCGTTGGTTATCTGATATTAAATATAAAGATTGGCTTCATTTTGATAAAGATAAGCAACACATGACATGTTCCATCTGCATAAAAACTAATAAAAGAAATCCCTCCACTACCGGTTGCTGTAATTTTAGAACGTCCACTTTAACGAGGCACATTAACAATCGTTAAAGTGGACTAAAATTACAGCAACCGGTAGTGAAGGGATTTTGTTTTAGCAAACTAAATCATAAGCCTTCACTATTTGTCCGGTTGTCATGTCTCTATATAGGTTTTATTGACCCCTAGCTATAAATTCTGGCCCCCTATGGTAAGTTATTAGGGCCGTCATGACCTCCTTAGGCCAAATTCTAGATTGAACACTGACTAATGACCATTCAAACCAATGACCCTTCGGACCATAGCCCCTTAGGACCAATGACCTGGAATCCTATATACTGTAAATATCAACTGTCTGTGAGTGTGATTGAGAGAGGTTGTGCAAAAAAATTCCTACCAATCTCGGCAGAGCACGATCTCCGTAAGCTAATGGGGTTCTTGTAGTATCAATGTGTAGTGGATACTTCGCAGAAATCACAGTGTAGTGTCATTTTCAAAAGATGTTTTCACACCAACAGCAAGCTGCTACAAACAACAAGTTTATATTTATCGACTTCCGCTTTTTGTGTAAATGGGTATATGACCCAAAAAAATACAAAGAAACAAACCAAACCTCTACCGGTCAGAGAGTAGTTATCGCCACTTTTTCTGATTATAGATCATTCGGACTAATGACCATTCAAACCAATGACCCTTCGGACCATAGCCCCTTAGGACCAATGACCTGGAATCCTATATACTGTAAATATCAACTGTCTGTGAGTTAGCTACAATAATGTAGCTCCTTTTTTTTTATTATGGACGGAGCTACAAAGAGGTCCCATTACTCGTAATGGAGCAAAAACACTTTTGGGATTTACACATATTTTCCGCTATTTAACCTTTGTCTTTATTAAATAAATATGTTTTCTTTCCTCCGCCGTTCATCTGATATGTCTACAATGTCTAATTAAATAATTTTAACACTTTTTCGTAATCGTGTCATTGTTGACATAATTAAAATTGTGGAGTGTAGAATTTCGGAATCGTATCGGTAAAATTTGTAATAAGGGGACATAATCATAATGCAAATGAATGCAGCTGAAATCATCCGGAATTTCATTTTTTACCAAATCGATTCCGATATTATCGAAATTATGCACTTCCGGAATTCATATTTTTGTCAACAATGCCATGATTATGAATAAAGTGATAAAACTAACGAATACGGTGTTGTGGAAATATCAGTTAAACTGTAAATACATAAAAAAGTATGTAGCAAACCAGGGAAACAGTTAAATTGCTTATAAAATGCATAAAACCCCCGGGTGTGAATCACTCCCGGGCTGCTCCATTACGAGTAATGGGACCGCTTTGTAGCTCCGTCCATACCAAAAAAAAAAAGGAGCTACATTATTGTATATAGCTATCTGTGAGTGTGATTGAGAGAGGTTGTGCAAAAATATTCCTACCAATCTCGGCAGAGCACGATCTCCGTAGGCTAATGGGGTTCTTGTAGTATCAATGTGTGGTGGATACTTCGCAGAAATCACAGTGTGTGCCATTTTCAAAAGATGTTTTCACACCAACAGCAAGCTGCTACAAACAACAAGTTTATATTTATCAACTTCCGCTTGCCGTTACTAATGGTTTTGCGCATGCCTTAGATTGCATGTCAAAGCTAGCAAAATGTTAATTAAATTTGCATTTGTCGAAAAAACTTTGTTTGGTTTACGTTTAACCAAAATAAATTTTAAAATTTACTTGAAATACGGTATTTCTTTACAAACTTTTCGGTTGATGCTATGCAGAGATAACTGTATCATAGTTTCGCACAAAAAATGGAAGACTGCGGGAATTTCAAAAGTGTTTTTCGTTCAAAGAAACTACTCTGTACTATTACCATAAATACAAGAATAAAGGATGAATAGGTGGAAAATTCAGAAAATTAGATATTTATTTTAAATGTAGCGCACTGTGTAACTTAATAATATGAATGAAGTCGCAGCCTAAACGCGAGCATCACACTGTTCATGTCGTAATTTCAGTCCCCTAACAGCGCCTCTACATTGATGACGTGACGTCTTACTCTAATGTGTTGGTGACGTCACAAAACTCAATTTCAAATACAACGTTTCAGATTGAAAAAAAGCTGTCTGGCATTTTTGTTGGTATTTAAATTTTTATCGATGTCAAAATTATTTTTGGCTACTTTTATATAAAAAAAAAGCGAAAATACCCAATGCATTCCGAGTAGCCCAGGTTTTTTTTCAGTGATCATATTTTGGGTTTCGTGCAATTTGGCAGACTGTAGTCTGTACATTAGTGAGCTTCGCTTCGCTCGCAACTTAAACACCTTAATATGAATGTAGGCGCAGCCTAAAATGCAAGCATCGCACACTGTTCATGTCCTTACTTCTAACTAACAGTGCCTTTATATTCCATTGATGACGTGACGTTAAATATTGGTGAAGGCACAAAACTCAAATTCAAATGCAGCGTTTCAGATTGAAAAAAAAATGTGTCTGGTATTTTTGTAGTAATTTCAAAAATACAGGGATCGACATTAACTGTAAAACCTACTTGTCCATTCGGACAAGTAACAGTCAGGTTTTACTTGTCCGAAAGTACAAAGTACTTGTCCAAATTAAACAACCCATTTTGGTGACTGGAAGTGGTGTGGAACTCCACTAAAAAATTTTGACAAGGTTAACTGTTTTGCCATATTTCAATTTTGACTCAACTGCATCGAAATTCGACTTTTATATTAATTTTTTTCTGAACCTGACACTGACAAGTGGCACGAAATGTCAATTAAGATGACACGACGTACGTATTTAAAATTATAAATTGTTGGCCAAATTTAACAAGTTATGAAAATTTTATGACAGAAATCGAACTTCTTTCCATTTATTTGTATCAATAAAACGACAATTAATTCATTCATTTCATTATTTTAAAATAAATTGTTTTAGTCTAAAACATCCGACAGTTGTATCGTAGTTATTTTAGAACATTTTTCCAGAAAGGCCGATATAAAATTAGCATCAACGATTTCATTGGATGATTATTTATAATAAGTAAGAAACGGGATTTCATTGGTTATTGTTAAGTGACGCGTGTTTATATTTAGAAAAGGGGAATTTTGGTCGCAATGCAGGGTTTTATTTTTAACACAATTAATGCGAGAATCGCCGCTTAAAGGACTTTTAAAAAATTTACGATTGTTCTAGATAAATTTGATTTTATTTTCACTTGTCCGATCGGGCAACTGAAACAGCTTTTTACTTGTCCGAATTGTATTTTTACTTGTCCCGGACAATCGGACTACCGTTAATGTCGATCCCTGAAATAAGCATTTTAAGTTTATATAGCCGTTTGTAAAAAAAAAATGAGACCCGGTATTTTCGTAAATTCCCAATGCATTCTGAGTAGCCCAGGTTTTTTTTCAATGATCATATTTTGGGTCTCATGCAATTTTGCAGACTCTGTACATTAGTGAGCTTTCGATTCACTCGCATATTATTTGATTTGTTAAACATGTTAAAACATAATTATGAAACTGAACTAGATCCAGTTTTTTATCAATAAATTCGACCTAACCTGGTTCAATTTTTCACTCCATGCAGGGTGTATTCGATTCCAATCTTAATTGACCCATTTCCAGTTTTACATGATTTATCTCCCCTTTTGAAAAATCTACGATCAAGTTTACACAGCAGGAGGTTTCAATAACCTTCAACACTGAGATATTCATACCTGTCATTCAACTGAAGCGTGAAAATTTATCCAACACAATTGTCTATTTCAAAAGGTTTCAATAGTACAAACTGCGGCTTGTAGACACAGTCTTTAGTGCCGGAAGTGGACACCAGGTGGCATTTTGTAAATAAAAAAGTGGTCAATTGACAAGGATTGCCAGTTTTCTTACTCCGGCTTCCTCCCCCAATACTGGGACCATACTGGGAGGATTCCCAGTGCTCAACCCACAGAGCAGCCCAGCACGTCCCCAGGTGGCAGATAGGGGAGACCCTCTCATTGGGGGGCTGTCAGGTCATAATATGGAAAGCCTGACCGCAGACCGTAGTGGGTAACGTGTTTGGAGAGTGCCACGCTCCTTGCACGATAAAGACCCCTTTTGTAGATTTCGAAAAAGAGTAGGCTCATTGTAGCCGCTACAAAGGCTAAATTTTCCGCCCCTACCCAAAACTCCATATTTTTCCAGTGGCAGTCAAAATTGTATTCCCTGTGAGTGTGACCCATCCCACCCCCATTTTCCGTTGATTTATTGTTTGTTAACTTGTTCCCGTCCTGAATACATGTATAGCTGAAATACTGCTCGCTGGACATAAAGCAGACATCCAATCAATCAATCAATCAATCCTCTCCAAATAAAAACTGGACGCCATGATCTAGCTGAAAGTGGTGTTAAAACATAAATCAAACAAATACCGTTCATCATCATATTATTTCTTTTCCTCATTATTTAAAGAAATAATGAGGTGTGCAGAATTAATAATAGTTGTCTACTTGTTTATACATGTATGTATGAAGGAAATTATACAAAACACAAGGAAATAATAGAATGTTGAAAATTTATTCGATATATCAATTTTTTACCTTATTCATGTACATAACTTATTTTACTTCATCAAATAAAATATTACAAAAAAAACATTCTCATAAATTTATCAAATATTATTTGATATGTTTTATCAATGTATTTTTACATGTATAATAATACATTTGCACACCTAAAATAATTGAACCAAATGATTATCCAAATTTCCTTTTTGTCAAATTTTGTCAACTATTATAAAAGTAAATAATTACAATATAACACTCGAAGTAAAGTGTCACCTGTCAGGTATTGATTGTTTTCTCTAATCTTCTTAAATAAAAAAGTATACATTTTAATTAGATTACGAGATATATATATATTAACACACATATAACATGAGCTTTTAAATCAACTTACGAGTAATATTTTATACAACTTTTTCATTGTTAAAAAGTAAAATTTAAAAAGCCTCTTTTAAACCTATTTAGTACATATAACAGTATAAACCAATTGTGATGATGATGAAGAAGTGCTGAAAGCTTGGCAGTTTCCCAGTTCTCCACTGAATACACATTTTCTGTATGCATTAACTATCATTTGTATTTGTCTTACAATAAACAGTTGGAATTGAACATTTACAATAAACAATAACATTGTATGCTCAGTGTGAACCCCTTCCTTTTTGCTTGGTAAAATGAGGTGCAATGTTGAATACACAATTGTTTTATAGCACATAAAATCTACAATTTTATGTAACGAAGTGTACGAACTGATTTAGAATAGAGAATAAAATAATGCAGGAGAAAATTCAAATTACAACATGTATCATAAAACCAGTGTCAATATTGCTTCCTGCTTTGCATTTCAAATTAATGTCAATGTTGTCATTTTCACCTGGTAAAAAATTAATGTTCCTATGTTTACTGATCCTTCCAAGAATATTGCATCCACCCAAATAAAATTTAAACACATTATATTGATTATTGTTGAATAGGGATTCTTTTTGTCGAAAAATTAGTTTGCTGCCTTTATTATTATCCTTTAAATAACTGTTTGAATGGTGTTTTAACGCCACTTTCAGCCATTTTTGAGCTATTTCATGGCGTCCAGTTTTTATTGGGGAAGGAAGCCGGAGTACCCGGAGAGAACCCCTGACCTGCGGTAGGAAAACTGGCAATCCTTGTCAATTAAGATTGGAGTCGAGTACACCCTGCCTGCAGTGAGAATCAAACCCGCAATCTCAGTGTTGACAGACCACGTGATTAATAGTCATGATAGTAGACCAACTACCTTGACCACTCTACCACCGAGGCCCCAAATAACTGTTACTTATAGTATAACAAATCTATAAATAACTGAATAATGAAACAAAACAATGTTGGTATGGCATATTTGTATATAGAAAAAGCAGGCTGAAATGAGACATATACATAGGTTCCCACTTGCAAGCTCAACAATAAATTTTGCTTTGTACCTTCATAAGATAATTAGGCCATAATTTTATCAATTGCTTGTGACATGTACATGTAAGGTGAACTTCTATTTATTTATTTAATAACTAAAGTTTTTTTTATATTTGTTGCTAATAAATAGTGCATGGCACTGACAGTCTAGTACATGTAGGTGTCACCTGATTTGACCTCAGTTTCACAGTAACTATGTCATGTGTGTGGAAGTTTTTGAATTAGGCCATTCATGGTACTAAGTATGATGACAATATTTGATATTGCTTGCTGATGAATTAGGTAGATGACATCTGACCTTGACCCTAATTTTATATGGACAAGTGACTTAAATTTTTTGGATTAGGTCAGTTCGTAACAATGCATTGTAGGATGACAAAAATGTATTTGGTATATTGTTTTGTAAAAATAGTTTGGAAGTTGCTAGACTTTGACAGAAAAATTAAGAATATTTTTGTTGATCTTCTCACTCATGTCTGATTTACACTTAAAAATAGTTAAGTTACCTTATAGTGTTGTTCTGATGTTATGAACCTTAAACTGAACATACTTTTTCCAGAGTCAAGTTGTGCTGCTAAGTACATATTGTACTTGTTTTTGACTTCACATGGGAAGAAAGGACAAGAAAAGGTACAGAGATCCCATTATATCAGAATTGGAAGAAAGGGAGAAAATAAGACAATCGATTCTTAAAGGTACAATTTTCTTTACAAAAATAAATGCAATACTTGTTGGTATAAAATTGTAGATTTTTATTACAATTTTTTTATTTATATTTGCTTCTTGTGTCTTTGAACAAAGTGTCACTACCATTTGCCTGCAGTGTTCCCTGTCTTGTGCCTTTCTTGAAGCCTCTCTCTATATTGTTTTGTTTGATTTTCATCTCTTTCTTTATTTGTCTAAATCTATTTGGTTCCTTTTCCTATATGGTGTCCATTATTAAATGACAATATTTATATACACATTTTTATTCCATTTTAATACCTGTGTTATTTTGCATGGTTTTAAATGTTTTGCAAAAGATAACATCATATATAGTTACTATAGATAGAAGCTAGAGGCTTAGCAAATTTTGTGGCTTAGCAAAATAGGTGACTATACCAATGCATACATGTACTAAGTATATATTTGACAACCATAGAACATCATTTGATATTTTTAGTGACAGAAGGTTATGTGTCTAATTATTGTTGGCAATATAGCATAAACAAATATATTAATCGAAAATTTTATAACTTCATTCTTGGTTTTAGGTGCATAACTAATGCCTGCTTTGCATACATTTAAATAAACTTTCATCATAGTTCCATCATAATTACACTCTTCATTGTATTTTAATAAGTACTTCTTTAAAGAGATTAGTAAAAAATTTTAAAAGTCAACACAATAGTTTTTATAACTTCTATGTTCTTCATAGTATTTAGAGCAAGACTATCCTCACCTGGAGGGGGAGGAGCCATCTTACTTGGAAAAGACCCAACAAAAAATAACGAATCTAACAATAACACAGTACAGGAGGTGTTATATGAAAGTTCATCAAGTATGTCAGATTCAGAAGGGTCAACAAGTTCAACCAGGAAAACACAGAAAAGAAGAAGGAGAAAGAAAAGGCAGAAGTCACATGGAAAAATAAAAAAGGTTTTAATAATCCTTTTATTTGCACATTTTTGTGTCTTTTCTAACTATAATGAGATTTTTTCTACAGCATTATTACAATTACTTTCCTGAGCCTGATGGTTGGGTGTTTACTGTGATAATATAACCACATTAACCATCCTCACTTCAAGAACAAAGTTGTTGGACACAGATACATTACCATAAGAATGGCCATTTGATTAGAGAGTGTTGTATATTTTAAATTTTACAGATTGGAACTGACAGACATGATGTAGCAAAACACTTAAAGATAGCTAATGATGTCAGACAGGTCAGTTATCACTTGTATACCAGCCTACATGATAATCCTTTGATACAATATTCAGAATAACAATACCACATATTGACATTACAGAGTAGTTATTTATTTTTGTTTTGTAAAAATTATGTCAATTTTTCTGCCAAAATTATGATCAATCAAAGTATAATGTGCTGAGCAATATTTCCTTGTTTACAAAGACATTAATCTTCTATCTTCTAAGTTATTTCCTCTGCTATTAGTCTGTGGCCTATAAATTTTCTCTTTATGATTATAATTGAAAATGCATTCATTTACAGTTACACTGTATTGACTTGTAATTGGAAAAATATAATGTGCCGTAACCTGAAAACTAGAATGTGTCGAAGATGTTTTATGTTCTGAGTATCAGAATCAATATAATTTATTGAAGCCATAATTTTGTATTTGTTCATTTTGTGTCATTTGTTGTTAAGCAATTCCTTTAACCCTGCCACATGTTTTACTCTAAAACAGTAGTTTATACCTTTCTTTGCTTTGTGTTTTGTAATGGTTAGTACACATTTGGACCGTTTTGCAAGATATTATTTTCTCTGTTTGAGGTAAACATGTTTTCGGTTACTATTATGGATGCAGCTTACTTCCTGAAGCTTCAAGCTTCTTGTGGGTGATGGTTAGCAGAACTCTGGTATATTGGTTTTGTAAGTTTGGGTCACTGACCAATCAAATTTCTATAAAAATACTAATGCAGTGATAACATTGTTACATTTCAGACAGTAAGACCAACTGGAGATACCACAACAGTAAGCTTGATATCACAGAACAGGTTGACAGTGAGTTCCCATAATACTTAGTTGTTGTGTTGAAATCCATCATTCTTTCCTGAATATTTTTCAGTTCATCAGAATTTAGTTTGGTGATTTTCAGATCCTTAGTTGGTATTTATTGTTTAGAGCTGCAAAATGTCTTCTGTGATGATGTAACAAGAATACTTTTGTATATTTGTATAACTTGATGTAATGATTTTTTATTTCAGCAAAAAATGGGCTTGTTTAACAGAGGAAAGAAATCATCTACAATTTCTAGAGGTATAAATGTTATACAACACAGATCACTTAATTGATTTATTTGTTTAATGTTCAGTGAGCAATATTAAACTAATATTAAGGATTAAAACTGTTAACCAACAATGAATCAACTAATAGATATCATATAATAACTCCTATAAGTTGGTGGACATGATATTATGCCACCAAATTGGAGGCCACCAGGTTAGATGTGCGTTGCGAGGATAACATGGTCTTTCTAAGGACAATGTCGTTGATGTATTTCTTTGTGTTTATAGTCATCACTCAGAATACAGGTTCCAGTCTCATTGCAAACAGGGTGGGCTCGACTTCAATGCTAATTGACAAGGATTGCCATTTTTCCTACAGAAAGTCTGGTGTTTTCTCCAGGTACTCAGTCTTTTTCCCCAAATAAAAATTGGGTGCCATGATATAGCTGAAAAACGACTGAAAGTATTACACATCATTCGAACAAAAATAAAAAATTCTACATGGACAATTAAAATAAATCTTTGTTTAAGCTTGCAACCCACATTTCTTTTTATTATTCACATGCTATTTCTGTACCAGTATGTCGTTAACACACACTCTTATACTTATCAAAACTTATCAAGTAACACACATATTTAGTATGAAATGGTAAATTTGGGTACAAAACAGACCTAGTACGAAATGTCTAGATACCTTTCTATGGATATATATTATAGATATTTATGTTCCTGAGTCTGTGAAAAGGAAAACCCAGGAAGATCTCAAGAAAATACTACAGCACAGTGATGATGAAGGTCACACACATCACATAGAACCATTAGATATCAGTAAGAGGTATAGACTGGTTAATCAGACTTCTTTGTATGTCATCTACCTCACTCGGCCATATTGAACTGACTAAGGAAGGAATTGCATGCAGCTCATTTCTTACATGGCATACATCTAACTGCCAACAATAACAACTAGAGTTGGTGTTAAATAATTTTAATACAGCGTTGTTATAAAATTATATGATTGTTGACCCAGAATTTTAATTGAATTAGATTCGTTAAGCACCACATCATAAAAGACATGGTCCAACTAAAAAAATCATTAATCAGCTTTTTGATATAGCAAACATAAACAAATAAGAACTATTTGTACTTTCGTGATTACATTCTGGTCTATAAATATACAAAATATTTTGCAAATTGTATGAAGAAAAATATCTTTTTCTCCCCCTCCCCCCATTTATTTCTGTACACACTTTTTATAAAATTTAGTTTGTACTTGATTCAGTGACCAAACTTTTTTATTTATTAATTTGGAGGGTAAGTTGTCCTCTGTCGCTTTGGAAATATGGTTTTATTTTAATAGGTAGTGTTCTGCAATTTTGTGTATTATGAGTCAAAAATAAAAATGTTGGGAACATATTAATTCAATATTATTCTCTCCCCTGCGACGACGGTCGCTGGAGGCGAGACATCTGTATGGGAATCCGGCTGCAGCGGCATAAACACTTGGACATCTTGCTTCATATCTGCTTCATTCAAATATCCATCAGTTGTAACATATGATGAGTACTTGCCTGTCAGTCATCTTTCACCTGACTTTGACCTCAATTTCACTGTCCAGCGACTACGCTAAAGTTTTTGGGTTAGAGCAGTTCCTCTGTAACCATGCATGGTAGGATGACAAATTTGGTATATAGGTTGCTGATGAGTAGTACATAACTGTCTGGTAGGTGTTACCTGACCTTGACCTCAATTTCACGGTCCAGCGACTATATTCAATTTTTGGGTTACAGCAATTCCTCTGTAAAAATGCATGGTAGGATGACAATATTTGATATATAGGTTGCTGATGAATAGTACATGACTGTCTGGTAGGTGTCACCTGACCTTGACCTCAATTGACACTCCAGCAACTAGTAAAAGTTTTTGGATTAAGGCAGTTCCTCTGTAACTATGCATGGTAGGATGATAATATTTGGTATATAGATTGCTATGGAATAGTACATGACTGTCTTGTAGGTTTCAACTGACAATGACCTCAATTGCAGGGTCCAGTGACTATGTTAAAGTTTTTGGATTAGGTCCGTTTCTCTGTAACCATGCATTGTTTATTTTAAATGATAACAATTTAATGCTATTTACGTAATGCTTATGGCGTAATTTTTTTTGTTACTGATGCGGAAGACATTTTCCTGTGTCCACACTTTTTATTCAACTTGCAGGTTTTTTAAAATAGATTATGACATAGCCATAATAAATGCCATGTAACCCTCAAACAATTTTTATTGATTGGTTGGGAAAAATATAGGTCAAATAACATAATTGGTACCTTCAAAACAGGTTATAAAAAGATGATGTCAGTACTTTAAAATAAGATTAGTGACCACATTTTAATTTATTCAAAATTTTTGTCAAAAGGAAAATTATGATAAAAAATATGTGGATTGAATAGTAGGATATCTCTTAAAATATCTGTGGTAGTTATTTTATTTTGTTACAAACATTTGGGTAAACAATGGTCATAAGACCCTAAGACAAAATACACAAAAATGTTTACAATTTAAAAAAAATATATAATGATGTGAATTTTCATATTTTACCTGATTTATATATGATAGTTTATTGTTTATTTAAATATTTGTATTTATAGTCCCTTAATATTACCCAAACCAAGTAATGGTCCAGCCTTATCTAATAGTAACAAGAGGTCTGATTTGGGATATAGGAGTGCTGGCAGTAAATCTATTACACCATCTTCTCCAAAGACAAACATAGTGAGGTAAAAAATGTTGTATTCACTTTGAAACTTGATATGACATGAAAATAAAAAGTAAATGTACTCCTGTCTCACTTAATACAAAAACCATTGTTGCAAGAGAATCCAGTTTAAAATTTGACTTTTGAAGCAACTTTTTTAAACATTCTGAAAACATGATTGCAGTACAGCCTTGACAACCTAACTGGCCTTGTACAGTGGACAAAAACTGTCACTTGTCAACACATGGAGGTCATAGTTAATGAAAACAAAATTGAAGTAAGCGCAGAAATGGGTGATTATTCCTTCCAAATATTATGGAAAGCACAGAACTACATGCAATTTTAAAATATTGAATAACACATTTACATTAATGCTTTTTCTGACTTTTATAGCTCTACAAGTTGTGTAAGTGCAGTAAGTTCAGAAGATGTGCAGGACATTCTTCCAGAGGTCTGTACTCCAGCTATAAAATATAATTCTGTTGTTTCATATTATTTTAAATTCTTTATCAGTTTAGTTTTAGTTTATTAACTTGATATTCAACAAGATTTATAAATATTATTGGTTAGTAGATTGAATTGATACTTGACAAACTGTGTGCACATTCTTCTATTAACTTGAGAGTCTAATTCCACCCTACATTTTGTAGAATAGACTATGGGTAGTCCTCTTCTCATTTTCCACTTCGTGTGACTCAAATAAACATGTTGCCATTGCCATTTCTTGTTTATGATTGATGCCAAATTTAAGGTGGTGTTTATCTGTTACTCTGGCTCCCCCCCCCCCAACCCAACCCAATTAAAACTGGATGCCATTATATAACAGAAAAATTACTAACAGTGACATTAAACATCATTCAAACATGCAAACAAAAAACAAAATTTATAATTTATGTTTTGTTCTCTCAACATAAAAACTACATGATATATTAATTGATTTTTTATTGTTTGAATGGTGTTCAATGTCACTGTCAGCAAATTTTCCAGCTATTTCATGGTGTCCAGAATTTATTGGGGGACAAAGGCAGTACCCGGAAAAAACCTGACCTTTGGTGGGAAAACAGTCTATATTAATTGGTAAGAGTAATTATAGCTTATATAAAATGCATACATGTATTTCATGATGGCATTGGTATTTAGTATATTACCTTGTGTGAAATGTTAAAGGACATTACTGCAGTACAATGAGCATTTGCAGGGTCTTCCGTTGGTGGTTAAATATTTGTATTGTAGTTAATAGCACAATGTGTCAGCTTATGTTTTTATGTCACCTAGCAGAAAGAATTGTGAGCCCTCCGTATCATTTTTTGTATGTCTTCTGCATCATAACTTTTTACATTATAATCTTCTCATCTTATCACTAAATGTTATCATTTATCATATGCCTTCTGTAAACTTTTCACATTTTAATCTTTTCATTTTAAAGAAGCCAAAATATGCCAGTATTATGATGATGTAATTTTCTGTTTGTTATCTTGCCCACATTGACAATCCATGTTAATTGTTGGCTGAACTTAAAATCTTCTCTGAAACTGTAAATTCATTTGTTTTGCACAAACACTATCCTCAACAAAGAAAAATCATCTGTTAACTGCATGTAAACAATATCACATAATCTCAGTTTCAAATTAATAAATGAATCGAAAGAAATAGATTTATTTTCTTGTTTGTTCTTAGACAAAAATTATATATTTTTGAAACTGTTTACCTAAATATCTATATAATCTACAGTCATCCGCCATAAGTATTCGTAAAAACAAAATGTCTGCCGGTCAACGCATTAATACAATAAAGCAACAAAAATGCATAATGTAATAATAATATTCCAATAAAACTTACTTCAATACTTTGTAATGTTCCCTTTATTCCTAATCACACGTAAAATTCTCCTTGGAATGCTGTTGAAAAAAGACTGAATGTAAGTAGATGGCAAATTTATCCAGATGTCTCGAATTTCTCGCTCCAAGTCTTTTACATTGAGAATGTTTTCTGTACGTTTTTGCAGTTCTTTCTTCAGACGCCACCAACAATTCTCTATTATATTAATATCAGGACTTTGTGCTGGCCAATTCATGCTGTTTAAATCATTGTCCCTATGAAATTTCTGAACAGAACAGGCACGATGTACGGGTGCATTATCGTCCTTAAAAATGTAATCATTCTTTGGAAAATGTCGAACAATAACGGGCCAAATGTTGGTATCAATAATTTCTATATATTTTTCTGCATTTACGTTTCCTTTAACAACATCTAGTGTTCCCACTCTATTATATGAAATACAACCCCAGATCATTAAACTTAACTTGGGTTTCGATGGTGGACATATGCAATCTCGTAACCATTCTTCTCCGACTTTTCGCCACACACTCATCCGTAAATCCTGACCAATAACTACTTCACATTCATCACTGAAGATGACTTTCTTCCAGTAGTTCGTCACAGTCTTTTGAAGATGTCCCCTGCACCATGCAACACGGTTTCTTCTGTTGACCTCTCTAATACGGATCCGTTTTTTGACAGCGCTTGTGGTAGCCTGCAATGTGTAACTTCCTTTCAACAGTTCTCTCGGAGAAAGTACGATGTCTGGAGTCATTAAAAATGTTAGTTATCTCACTTAAAGATTGACGACGATTTTTACGTACACAGTTAGAAAGTTGTCTAGAGTCACGTTCAGTGAAAGATTTAGGTCTGCCTTTTCTCGGAATGTTTTCAATATTTCCCAGCTGTTCATACATTTTCAAAAAACTATACACGGTACTTTGTTTAATCCCGGTCAACCTCACAATATCAATTTTCTTGTAACCTGCATCAGATAAAGCAGCGAGTGCCCTTTTCTGCTCGTTTGACAGCTCTTTCCCTTTTCGACCCATGGTGTTTACATAAACAACTAGCGGAAATAGCAGACGATAATGACGTCAAAAGTATTAATCATGTGACTAGCACGTGTTAATTTATTTGTATACAATTACACAGTGTGTATTGCTGTCTAGTTAACTCATACCAAAGAGTCGAAGACGTACCTACCTGTTTGTAATTGTTTGACATTTTGTTTTTTTATGAATACTTATGGCGGATGAGTGTAGATATTATTAATAGCTGTATTGATGTAATGTTCCTGTTAATTTAACTAAGAATCTTTTTCTAATATTGGTGTACAACAATCTTGTGTTTTGCTGATTACTAAATATTATATTTATAATTGTAAATGTGAAAGATACATTTTCAGTTTGTTTCCTATAGCCTGATAGAAAAAAAAAGATTAAATGAACAAAGATATGTAGATCTGAGAAGAAAATGTATCTATAATTACTTAATATAATGTTTTGATAATAATATTCTCTGGCTCCATCTTCTTGAGAATAAAGAATTAACTGTCCTGTTTCAGCCATTAAAGCATGGGAATTATGATGTTGCTTTGGTAGTGGAGAAAATTTGAACATAAATCTAAGATTTGACTTGAGTTTGAAAAATCCTGGCAAATGCTCTTTTCTCCAATATGAACTAAATACAATGATAAGTGTTAAATTTTGTTCTGAGTATCAAAATGTTGTATGTGTAAATTGCCTCTTTTCATTCCAGGAACCAAACATGGAGGGAATATCAGAAATATTGATAAAAAACCTGAATTTAAGACAGTTTTTCCCTGGCAGAAGTAGGTCACTTTATACTGTTAGTGTTTTATTTAATGTGATTCAGCTGTTTCTGTTATTAATTTAACATGTTTTCTATTTGAATTTGCTTTTAAGAAAATATACACACTCTAGCTATGATATTGAGTTGTATTAGTCTCTTGTGTAATTAGTGTGCTTTCCTAAAATGTAGGAGGTCAAGCATTTAGAATAAACGAATGCAGAACTAGGCAATTATTGTGTTAGGAGAATGCTTAAAAGGGATGGCATTCTAAACTGTGTTACTTCATTGTGGTAGCCTTATAAGAGTCCAACCCAAAGCAGACATAATATATGCATGCCCAAGTCATAGGGTTAGTTTTTGTCTCGCCTGCG